>LPNX010382800.1:0-333544 GCA_001517045.1 Pseudotsuga menziesii
TCTGATCTTCTCTTTATATCCCTTCCCTCTCTGTTCTCTCTGCAAATGATTACATACAGACTCAAATGACTCACAGACGACTATGTGCCTGGATCGTTACAACACAGTCTGTCTGACTGATTTCTGAACCTACAAGACTATCTACTGATCGACTATCTACTGATTGATTAGCTACCCAACCAACCCTTTACAATACAAAAATGCAAGCTTTTATAGGAAGCCCGAAGGTCGTGCCATTACAACACTGTGGGCCTGTCCCAACAGTAAACCCATACCCTAAACAGTGACAGTCGGTCCTCTCTGTCCTTGAGGTAGCCGCTTCCCGTCACACCGCAGCTCTCTGCAGTCTTCCATGCTTCCCGGTACTGACCATGGGTACTATGCACCGCTTCTCTTTCTATCCTTCGCCTTCAATGCTTGAGCCTCATTGCTCCTTCTTCTTTATGAGGGTCGCTGAGCCCTCCTGTCTTCCGCCGCTGCCTTCAATGCAGTGGTTGAGCTTTCTTCTCTCGGCCGCTCTGGTACCATTGCCTTCTTGACTTTTCTATCCCAAAAGTCATGGTTTCCAGCTCTGCTCTCCAGCTGGAAACGTGCTACACCGTCGTAGCTCTCCCCTGTCCTTTTTCCGCTAAACTTCTCTCTTTCTGCCAAAATTAGCAGCTTCTTCTGTAGCTGCGGGGTCCTGCTCCAACAGCCGGTTTCACAGATGCTGACTGGGTAGGATGTGTAGAGGACCGGAAGAGTACTTCAGGTTGGTTTTTCAGCATTGGATCAGGGGTTGTCTCTTGGTTCAGTAGGAAGCAGAAATCAGTTGCATTGAGCTCAACAGAGGTTGAGTACATGGTAGCCAACATGGTTGCCTGTGAGGGTATGTGGTTGAGGAAGTTACTTGCAGGGTTGTTCGAGTGTGAGCTAGAGGCTACAATAGTTCAGTGTGACAATCAGAGTGGCATCAGGCTATCCGAGAATCTAGTGTTCCATGACCAGAGAAAACACATAGACATTTAATACCACTTCTTGAGAGATTGTGTTCAAAGGGGAACCATTCGGTTGGAGTACATACAGACAGATGAGTAGGTGGCAAACATGTTCACTAAGGCACTTTGTAGACAGAGTTTTGTGAAGTTCAGGGATAAGTTGGGGGTTACTACCAAATCCCTTCCTCGTTGAGAGGGAGTGTTAAACTAGTAGAAACAAGGAAGGTCTTCCTGCATGCATGTGTTCTTACATGCAGAAGACTTAAATTAGGAAACTAGTTGTATTTAATTTACTTTTCCTAAGTTTACTTTGGAAAATAAATTAAAGTGATCTAAATTAACTTTAGTGAACCACTAGTTAAAGTGAAAGTGAAATTAGGATTTTTGCTTTACCACTAGTTAAAGTGAAAGTAAATTAGGGTTTTCTCTTTACCTAAAGTTATAAAGGAGAGATCAATTGGTGGAGAGAACACACACACTTGTATTCCGACATAGACAGGATACATACAGGGTGAGAAAGTCAGACAGAGGATTTAGCTGAGAAGATGGAGGAGCGAGCATCAGGATCATCAAGCTTCGTACAGTTGGGTCGTACACTCACACAGGAGGGTGTTGAGGTTTAGCTGGGATTTTCCCAGTGATTCTGCTGGGTGCTGCATTCACCAGGTTTGGGTGAATTTGTAGTGATTGTAAAAGTTCCATATTTTCTCATAATAAAATCTATATCTGACTGCTGCACTGGTTTTCCTATCTTGGGTTTTTTCGGGGGTTTCCATACCCAAAATAATAGTGTCAATATTGTGATGTGATGTTGTGATTTATTTCTTAGTTTTATATTCTACTACATACTGTAAAAGATATTCATGTGTGGCTATCAGTTGAAATTTTGCATGCACTGTTTAGCCCTAGTTGAATATTAAAGGAAAATTTACATGATGGTATGGTCAAAACCATAAAAGAGATAGAAAACCTTCCTAGCACAAGTTACCCTTTCCAAAAATATTTTCCAACATCATTGCACAATTACTGACAACAATTTTTTTCGACTCTATCCTTACTCACCAACATCAACTTGAATCGTCTCATCGAAGAACTTTAGGTATGCCTGAGTTTCCAAGTCTTCCTTTAGCGGTGACTTCTACTATTACTTTTCCTTTGACTAACATGGTTACGACGCCATCACCTCAATTACAGTCACCTTTGAATTTCCTACTTAATTTTATTTTGGATGGTCATCGAGCCAACTAATAAATAATCCGGCTGCCTTAGGCGCTATGTCAAGTGGTTTAGTTATTTTGAATCATACTCCCATGCATAATGTGAACATATCATCCATGCCAAATATTTCATTAGCCTTTACCATTGGAAAAATTGGCACCGTGGGGTAACACTCAGTTGCTGGGCAATTACACAATTGGATTGTTTATCCGAACTGGGGTCCATCTGGTTATCTACCCAACCCTTTTGCGTCTACTAATATACCCCTACATACTAGATTGCCTAATCTAGGGACTGCAAATGTTTCTGGGAGTCATCCTAATTTGGTGGGTGCACCATATCATCAAATCAATCCATTGACCTTTCAATGCCCTCAACTCCAACATATAGGTATGACCCCGTAGTATTCTCAATCCCAGTATACAAGTATGTTTCCTCAACAACTTGTTGTGCCTGTATAGTATCAACCTCAATACACGAGTATGAATCAACAACCGGCATACATGGGAGGACTTGTTTATGGTCCTACTGGTGTCATAATACCTCAAAACTATTAACAGTATCCTCAACCAAACCAACAATTACTTTTTCTAGCAACTTTAGATTTACTAGACCTGTCGCGTTTGATAAATGATCCCATCCAACATTCATAGTTTTTGCCCTACATTCCGACAAAAATCCTATATGATATTCCTAAGTTTGATAAGAAACCTGGTGAGGACCCTAACAATCATGTTATGTCCTTTCATTTATGGTACTCCTTGAGCTCTTTAATGGATGACTCCATTCATTTGAGGTTATTCCAAAGGACACTCACTGGTACTACCGCAAAGTGGTACATCGAATTACCTTTGAACTTATTTACAGATTTTGGCTCTCTGGCTATGGAATTCTTAACACATTTTTAGTTACCAATTCATTATGAAACTAGTACTAAATTATTGACCTCTCTCCAACATTCCACCTCTACTCACATTTCTGATCACATTCATGAGTGGAGGAGGTGACATAGGTCAATTAAAGCCCCTATCCCAAACCAATTGTTGGTTAGTTGGTTCCCCAAGTCGTCAATTCCACCTATTGTCAGAGATGTTGTTATGGGAGGAGCTATTACTGAGGATCAAGCCATTAATCATGCCCAATATTTGGATTTATTCTATTTCAATCCGGCATGTTATATGATTTAATTCCAAATGCCCCTTGACCTACAAATGATCCTTCACGACCTGTGACAAAAAATCTTATTGATGGTTTGATAGGTTCCGTCCAACCCCAGTCTTCTTTGAATCAGATTAAAAAGAACACTCAATCAACTTCTTCTCCTACCCCTACGTCTGAAGTGAACTAGGTCCACTCCTCTTCATCTTCAAGTGGTAAGAAGAAAGGGAAAAAAATCTTCTAGCAAGCAGGAGAATTCATCTACTCAAGACCAAACCAACGAAACCAAACCACAATGGAAGGATAAGCATCCTTTCCTTATTGTGAGGATGATCATTAAACCAAATACTACCCTCCCACGAGGAAATCGGTCGATTTTTTAAAAGCACCACCTTCCCTCCATGACAACAACAATTGATTTTGCAAAATCAAACGCATGAGAACAACGGAAACGATTCTAATAATGCAAAATATTCTTCCACTGCTCACATCCTTATGATGAATGGGATCATTAATATGACTATCAGAACCAAGACATATGACTCTACTCCACCTCAGAACGAAAGTTCAAAGGACAAGGCTTTAGTTGAAGCGCATTCTTCCACCCCTCCATTGAATAGTCCTCTGTCAATAGAGAAGCATGTTCATGATTCAGTGTTGTGTCCTCCTAAGGCATCCATTCATAAATTAGTTTTCAATCTGAATGATCGTGATTCCCAACATTAGAATATTGAATAAGATTTAGCCCAAGCACCTTGTGCGATGTCCACATTGGAAGTTCTACAGAACTGTCCTAGTCAACGTAGAACTCTGTTGTCAACTCTTTGAGTTATGGACCGAGAAACTTCTAACATCATCATATTCCAATTAGAGTATTTTAAGCCGACATTATCCCATCAATTGGATTTCTAGATTCATACCACTATTGCTGGAAATAATATCCATTGTACCGTTTTGGACGAAGGATCCTAGACTTATACCATGTCATTGTCTTGTTGGTGGGTTATTGGTTCTCCTGTTGTTACTTCACCTCCAACTACGTTGAAGCCTTATGATGGCCGTGGTTTTCAACCTTATGGACTCTTACATACCTTAGTTATAGGTTTTGGAGGAAAGACCGTCTCAATCCATGTAGAGGTAGTTGATGCACCTTTGGACTATAATATTTTGCTTGGTCGGGATTGGTTTTATAAAATGACCGTCGTTGCATCCTTGGTATTTCAATTGGTACAATTTCCTCATCAAGAAAATATTGTTACCATCGACCAACTCGATTTTTTCCATCCAAATGTCCATACGAATGCATATACCACCATTCCTCTCTTGGTACAATCCAACACTCAATATAAAGACATAGGAGTAGGATTGCTAAAGGATTCTCCCTTAATAGGAATATTTCCTTTACCTTCCCTAGATCCTCCATGCCTCACAAATTCAGTAAATATGCTTCAGTCTTTGGTATTTGAGTCTGCTTGGATAATACCCATCCCATTACAATTTGATCCCAGTCGGTTTCCATACAACCTTGATATCCTCGCCTCACGTCCTTATGAACATGCTTCACTTGAACCCTCATTTCCTTTGCTTGAGCCTTTTGGTTTTTCTTTTCCCTCCAATTCTGGTGAACATTTTTCCATTAGTAACCGAAAGGTTAATTACATGAATAAAAAAGAGCAAGTGAATGAAACAAAGCTTGGGGGGAATATCTACAACTTTTCATATTGATTTTACATAATCAGCCTCTGACCTTTATGCTGGGGGCAAGATCCAAAACTCTAGGCATCATGTTTGGAAAAAACCTGTCAATGGGTACCATCCTAAGTATTGACCTCTGGATATGATGTTGGGAAGGGGCTCACCAATACGAATTATACATATCATTGTTTGATTCAATTTTAAGCTCTTTAAAAAATGAAACCTAGCTTTGAGAATAGTTCATTATTTGTTTCAAGATAGTTAAAAAATGAAGGAGATATTTTGAGCTTACTTTATTGTTTTTTCATGCTATGGATCTAAACATGAAAAAGGTTCCAAGTGCTTTTGATACCATTATAGTGCTCCTTAAAAACATAGTAAAAGGGTATCAAGCTTAGTTTTTGTTCTTTCTTGTGCTCATAAACACATGAGAATAAGTTACCGAGTACACTTTTATTGCTTTTTCAAGCTCGTAAAACCTTTACGAAAAAGGAATCTGCTAGAGTTGTCTTTAAGCTCTTTTCAGACTGTCTAAATAGGAAACGATTTTTAAGTGAACTTGTTTCTTTCACATTTGTAAAAATATTTGAAAGGTTGTTTAGACTAATTACAAAAAATGTATACTCTAGTTCATTGTAATTGGAAGAGTTCTCCTAGGTATTATTTTATACTCTTTCGGGATTAGGGAGCTAAATTTATGAAAAAAATCACCGTGGAGTCTTCTTTAGTTTTTTTAGACTCCCTAACCATGAAAAACCATTGAGTTTACCTTCTTTGGACTCATTAAAATTAAACATTGAAGGACCCTTTTGGGACCACACCCCTCCTTTCTCAGGTTCATAAAACATGTGAGAATAGACTCATCCATGATGAGGTATATAGAGTGTTTGTTACCCTTTTCCAGTTGGTTAAAAAACAAAGAGACACTCATCAATCATGATGGGGAAATTAAGGGAATGTGAATGTCCATTTAATTAATATTAATGGCATCTTAGGGTCACCTTTGAACATGGAACATGTATGTATTCTATTCAAACATTTGGATAGTCAGCTTGTCCTCGAGTCATACCATTGAGTCGTCTTACTCCTTTCGGTCATCTAAAGAATGCCTCAGTCATTTTTTACATTATGTTTTGGTATTTGGATCATGGAATCAATGCTACCAAGTCACTTGTTGTGTAGTTAAATGTTCAAGGGGAGTATTTTTCCAGAATCAACCCTTGCAGTCATTCATCCTTCTATTGTGTCGTCCATCCTTGAAATAATCTCTGTGTTTACCATTACACCTCTGTGTCAGTTCACATGATCCACTATCTTACATCACTCTCCTGTGTTGGTTTAGTGTCTATGATGTGGGATACATTATGGCCCTCCTTCAACGATTATATTCCTGTTAATGTAAGCACATCATCCAAGGATTAGACTTACAAACTAGTCAGTACCTTGGAACTTGCATGCCTCAATGGTAGGTTTCCTCACTTTCGATAGTAGGTTTACATAATGGACCTATGATCAAATGATTTTGTGGATGTTTGAGTCCATATCATCTATTTGCATTCATCAAAATGTAATAGGATACCTTGGGGAGCATTATCATCATTGGTGATTTCCCTCGCACTTGTTAACGGTTCACATTATTGACCAGTAATCAAGTGGTTTCTACCATGTTCAATTTCAGATCCTTTATTCACAAGGATATAATCGTATCGTTGTAGGTTCAGGTTGGAGACTTTGAGTATCCTTTACGTACTTTACCTAGGTCTGATGGATATTTTTAAACTCATTCATGTATTGTCACATAGATCCACTTTGTATTGGTCGTGGATATGTTATTATCTTATCATGGATCTACTTTGTATTTTTGTAGCAATGATTTGTCCACAGTGATTTTAGGTACAGAACCACATTGTATAACGATGGTTGTATCCTGAGTCAATATTTTCACGGATCCACAGTGTATTGGTCAACAACCATGTTGTGAATCATTTGGATGATAAATGATTATTGTAAAATTCCTTGTTTGTTGTTGACAAGTCTCCAACCGATAGTTCCCTACCTTGATCCTTTATCCTTTATATATCAAAGTATTTCACCTATTTTACTACTCTAGCATCATACTTTGGGGGGAAATCTGTTACACGAATTTTTTGTCCTTGCCACGATTATGAACCATGTACACTTTTCCTTGCCTTAATCCCTAAAGTGCTTGGCCAAACTCCTTGGAAGATGAGCCTGTTAGGATTATTAATTCTCCCTTGTCCAAATTTGGTCATATGTCTAAATCGGGAGTCCATCCAGTCTATTTATAGTCATTAACACCATTGAGTCCATTTAACCTAATTGGGGCACATGTTTCAGTTACTAAAGTGTGGGGAACACTAATTGAGGCTCACTGCCACTGATTGCACTTGATTGCATCAGTTTAGGAGCCTCCTAGACCAATCCCTACAATTTAGGAAGCCACTGGGAGTGCCGAAACCAACCAAGGTCAGTTCACTTCAGTTAATGACTAGTCAAGCTAAGTTAGGAGTTAGTTAAATTCAGTTCTAGTCCTCTACATTCAGTTAGCACTAGGTTTACTTGACTGAACACATGTGGGGCGCATTTCTCACCTACCACAGTCAGTTAACCTTAGTCAACACTGAATGTAACACTTGAGTTATGTTTTAGAGCTCCGATGAACTCTGGTTATGGTTTAGACAAGGTCAGTTAACTATTGAGTCCTCCGATAGTGATTTAGACAAGGTCTTGGTTACCTATAGTCAAGTAGAGTCTAATCAATTCGAACTTCCTCATGTGTATTCGAATTGCTTGTGGCTATTAAAGCCATTGTACTTCATTGTAATTATCTATCTAATTACTCTTTGATTAATAAAAGCATTCACAGCTGCAAGCCATTTTTGCACCGTTTCATTCTTCAATAACTAAGTAAATTGTGTGATCTATCATGTGAGTTGTGTGTTTGTCCACAGATCTATGTGCTCAATTTAATATGGTATAAGAGCCTTGGCGGACAAGGCACTTCTCCTCCTCAGATCTCCTACTGGATCATTTTTTTTTGCAGGTACAACTTCGAAATGAATTCATCAGTTCCTCTTCTGACCCAATCCTTAGACTATTGTGAATGGCAGGTGAAGATGATTATATTTCTGAAAAAATAAGATCTCCTTTGGGTGGCTTATGGATTCGGTAGAAAGTATTTTGAGAATGAAAATGACTAGCTAAATGCAAAGGATGTAGCTTTTGAAATAATGAAACTGGCTCTTTCTCCTAGCTTGCTCTACCTCAGTAGATCTACTAAAGATCCAGAGGAACTCTGGACAAGATTGGACAGAACCTTTGAAAAGATTTATGAGGATCATAATAGCACTTTGGAGAGCACATCCATCACCATAAGCATCCTTGATCCAAAAATATCGGCCTCCACTCTCTCTAATGAAGTTGTTCAAGATAAAGAAGAAGCAGAAGCTTCTACACAGTCAATTTGAATTGAAGACAGTCTCCATGCGGTGACTCCTTCTCCTGATGCTCCGGAAGTTCATGAGATCTCTAATATCTCATATTCTCATATTGCTGAAACAGAAGAAGACATTCGAATCTCTGATATTGAAAAAAAATTCTGCTGCACTTCCATGCAAACATTCATCGGTGATTTTCCTTTAAATTCTGTGCAAAATTTACTAGTAATTGCTTCCAAAAGTGAAGAGAAATTTGATTTTTCTCCCTCTAATGTTGCTGCTAGTGTGAAAATATGTGATACCTTGGATATTTTGGAAGAAATATCAGATTACCAGAGTGATCCATTCGCTCCCCATGATCTATATTTTCCAGCAAATTCTTGCAAGATTGCATGCACCAAAATTCAGAATTTTGAAGAAGAAGAAAGCTGTGCATCCACCGTCTCAGTTAACCATTTATTTGAATTTGATATTAAACTTATTGGATCTGATATGATCTTATTTAGATCTGATATGATATTGCTTGGTTTAATATATCAAATTCATAATCTTTTAGTACGACTTGTAGCTGTTCTCATCAACGGTGTGAAGAAACAAGTACCGCAAGTCTCCTACAAAACTGCTGCTGGGGATTTGATTCCATTTCACAGTTTTGGATCTGTTTTGAACCTATTTAGATCTGATTTAATTTCTGATCTGATATTATTTGGTTCATATGTTAAAATCCAAAAGCCTTCAGTCATGCTTGTAGCTGCTTTCACCAATTTCGGTGTGAAAAATGAAGTACCGCACTTTCTCTTCAAAACAGCTGATGGGGATTTGGTGTTAGTTTCCTCATATGAGGTTGCTGATATTTTATTATGTGATTCATTATCTATTTCAGAAGCTATATCAGACTATGGAGCTCAAGCATTCGCTCTCAACAGTCCCAGTGCTTCTCTACCATTGATCACATGCTCATCTCCTCACAGAACTAGTAAAGAGGAAGATTTTCTGCATCCGCCTGGATACCTGCTCCTAACACTTGGGGCTGTTCTTACCACTCATGGTTTGCTGTTCATGGATGCAACATATCAGTTTCTTGAGTGTTCCTCACATTCTCTGAATTCTCAAGAACCTTTTATCACTTTTTAGTTGACTTCAGTTGCTCTACATGGGTCCAGTCTTCATCCGACAACTGTCTATATTTCTGATTTAGTTGAGCATATCATTCTTCTTCCAAAGAGGAAGATTCCTCTAGACATAATGACGGAGAGGTTCACATGCTAGGCCCCAGGATACCTGTGCACAGAAGAACCAGATTGATCCTGATTCTACCTTCTTCATTAGAGGGGGGGATTTTTTCCCATGTGGTTTTTCCCCAGCACCTTGTTTTTGAGCAGTTACTTTACTTTACTTGATGTAATGGGTGACCTATGGTCTTAGTTACCAGGGCCCACAGATTGTCCAATTTAGCATTCAGGGGGGTGTTAGGATTATTAATTCTCCCTTGTCCAAATTTGGTCATATGTCTAAATCGGGAGTCCATCCAGTCTATTTATAGTCATTAACACCATTGAGTCCACTTGGCCTAGTTGGGGCACATGTTTTAGTTACTAAAGTGTGGGGAACACTAATTGAGGCTCACTGCCACTGATTGCACTTGATTGCATCAGTTTAGGAGCCTCCTAGACCAATCCCTACAATTTAGGAAGCCACTGGGAGTGCCGAAACCAACCAAGGTCAGTTCACTTCAGTTAATGACTAGTCAAGCTAAGTTAGGAGTCAGTTACATTCAATTATAGTCCTCTACATTCAGTTAGAGCTAGGTTTACTTGACTGAACACATGTGGGGCGCATTTCTCACCTACCACTGTCAGTTAACCTTAGTCAACACTGAATGTAACACTTGAGTTATGTTTTAGAGCTCCGATGAACTTTGGTTATGGTTTAGACAAGGTCAGTTAACTATTGAGTCCTTCGATAGTGATTTAGACAAGGTCTCGGTTACCTACAATCAAGTAGAGTCTAATCAATTCAAACTTCCTCATGTGGATTCAAATTGCTTGTGGCTATTAAAGCCATTGTACTTCATTGTAATTATCTATCTAATTACTCTTTGATTAATGAAAAGCATTCACAGCTGCAAGCCATTTTTGCACTGTTTCATTCTTCAATAACTGAGTAAATTGTGTGATCTATCATGTGAGTTGTGTGTTTGTCCACAGATCTATGTGCTCAATTTAATAGAGCCCTGAGGTTTTTTCCCATTGAAAAAATTCTATTTTGAGAGTGTGGCACACTTTGATCTCTAACAGGGTAAGTCACTCTCCATTGACGCACTTTGCATCACTACAGGGTGCGCCAGTGATGTAGTTTGCTTGTGTATAAGGTGTGTCACTGCCTGGACGAAGGGAAAAAGGAGAAGTTTAGAGAAGTCTCTAGAAAGAGACCTTTGTGGAAGTTTATCCCTTCCATTTAGGGTGAATATCACTCACCTCCAATATTTGAGGGATCCTACTCCATCCCTCTCCCTTAATCCTTTACTCTCCTCCTTATCTCTTTTGGCCTATAAATGCAAGCCCACCCTCATGGGTTTTGAGGGAGAATGAGAGTAGCCAAATGTTGGAGAAATTAGACTAGAGATCTTATCTTTGATAACTTTCATCTTGAGGCAAGGCTCCATTGGAAAGGATCTTCAACACCAAGGCTCTATGGTTGTAATTCTTTCCTCTTTGTTATTAATACATTAATGTCTTCCTTTTCCCATAAATGATATTTACTCTCATTTATAGCATTGCTGCTTGGATATTTGTTTAGATATATCAAATCATATTGTAGTTTCTACTAGTCTATTGTTCTCTTTGAGTCTTTTGCAGGTTATCTCCTTTACAATTAGTGGGACTACAAAAGCTTTAAGGCAGCGAGGATGACCTTCTGAAAAGAGGTAAGGATTCTATGCACAATCAAGTAATTTGATTAATTTAGGAAGAGATTGCATTTATGTTTTGTTTTGTTCTAGATCCAAACCATTTTGACTAGGGACTTTGGTCTTTTTCCGCATTGATTGAATGATCCGCTAAGAGTGATGCACACAGCTTCCATCCATGGTGCACCTATAACAAACGGTCAGTCTAGGCAGAGACGAGCTTCCTTTCTTTATCTGTTTATTTGTCTCTATGTGATAGATAATCTATCTAGGCATGTACCGTCAATTCATCATTATATTTCCTCGCCCATGAATGTAACACGTTCAAAATTCTCACATTTAGCGGAAGAGTGGGGGCTATGGTTGCTCACTCCTGGAGTGGTTGTCTGTGTTTTGTATGTCATTCATCTCGTTTTTTCTTTTGTTCCGATATTCTAATTAATTATTGACAATTATACAGGTGTGCTAGTGGTAATAATAATACTTGTTGCTCTCTGATTAACTTATAGTTATATAGGCTTAGCCGAGGCATGCATGCTTCAATGACCATGAATGATGGTAATGGATTATGTTCATTTTTGGACATTTTAAAGCAACATGAGCTAGCCATGCTAACCCAACAACGCCAGTTTGTACTCTATCAAGGATTAGGATTTTACCAATATTTATTTTCATGTGAAACACATAGCAATACCACATGGTTAAGAACATGGTCCCATCATCTCATGTGATTCACAACTCTTTTAGGAAAAATGCACTAAAAATGCGGTTTTGTATGCTTGAGTAAATTCTTTGACAAAATTGATTTAAAAGAAGCAAAATATTATATAATAGATCAAATTGTGATAAAATTTTAAGGTTTATCATTTTATTGATGGTAGCAAACTTGGGGTTGGATGGCTAAGAAATTTTAAGACAATTTTGTTTCTCGTTACAATTTTGTGGCAAAAGTATCATATTTCTATTAACAATATATGTTGGCAACTTCGGTGACATTTCCACCTTGTGGCTCTTGTTTTGGCTAATGTTCTCAATGCTTACTTTAGGAAAAAGAACATCAAAATTGTTGGTTTAAGTAGGAATGCATTTTTTCCTCGGATGATGAGTGTTGTTGTGTGATTGTAACCATCCAATCATCAATTTCATCATATTCATGAATAGTGAAGCATTATTTTACTTTCTTGTTAGTCCATACCTTTAAGCTAGTTGAGACTCTATGAATGATGGAAACATATTTTGCCTCCTTATTAATCTCTGCTTTTAGGCTAGTATGGACTTTAGTAATATGTTTGGTTGATTCTCATATTATCTATTAAGTATTTAACCGAAGTTTTCCCCAACATCTTGTTATCTCAACCAATGACAATGATTCAACCATTATATCAAGCAATATAATTCTTTTTGGTCTTATTTGGCCTCATCCCAAGGCAAGGGATGAGGCAAAGCAGATTTTGAAGCTTATGTCCTATGTTTGAAGACCGTAGATATTGGATATTACACACGTTTCAAGTAGTGCTAGATATTACTCTAGAATTAATCATAAAACATAAAAATGTTTTGGCTTAACATTAACTATAACATTGTTTTTATAAGTTCATCTTTTTTATAAGTAATCACCAAACTTGGTACACCTCACACGACATGCACTATTCTTATATTCTTGACTTGGCACGTTGCAGCATACATAGCCGCCTAAAATCCTCATAGTTGGTACCTTGTTTTTATATATCTTTGCATTTGAGATTTGGTTTCCAATTGGTTGAGGTTTGTAATTCTATTGAAAATCACGTTGGGGATCACAATGGGAGACATTGTTCCAAATATTGAGTCACCTACCACTCATGGCCATATTAAGCTTCATGAGTACATTGGATTTGTAACTAAAAGAGATGTTACAAATCAAACTTGCACATTCACATGAATTGGGATTCGATATCGATCAAATGCAACTGTTGCTTTTGGATTGTCTATATATGGATCAATGAAATTGATTGATGCACCTACTCTTACTTATGATGCAATAGGCATTGTTGCTGGCTCTATATTTGCTTCTTTTGCTTTCGAGTCTTGCTATCTAACTGAAAAAGAAGCTAGGACTGGATATCGATATGAAACTCAAGCCTTCTCAAATCATTAGATCAATTAAGGTCACTTACCTTGGCTCTAGGCATTAGAATAAGCTTTTGACCTAATGAAAGGTGATTATATCTCTAGAGTAGTCGCTACGGTATACCGATAACAATAGGTAAATGTGCTCATAAAAAAAGTCGGCACAGATCAAGAGCACAATTCTCTTACCTCTAGATGAAATCACGTGTTCGAATAGTGCTCTTCATTGATATCTTCACTACCTTAGCCCCCAATCTCTAGTGTGAAGCTAATCTAAGCAGATCTTTAGGCAATTTTTCAAAGAAAAGTAATATGATTGAAACAGGAAAAGTTTCAAAGAAGCCAATAAACAATCCCCCGAGAAAGGAGTTGATGTAGCCCCAGCTCTGCCTAGATTTGATGATAAAAAACAAAAAAATATGTACATTGTTTAGAGTTACATCTGCATGATGTGAAGTCCATTTGTGGTAATGAACAAATTTGCTCCATAGATTTATTCATTGTCATTTTTTACATAGTAAAAGAATGGATATTCAACATGGAAAGGGAATTTATTCTATTGAACATAGACTGTAAGAGTGTCGAACAAGCCAATAAACAATCCCTCGAGCGAGGCGTTGTTGTTGCCCCAACTCTACCTTGACCTGATGACCAAAAACCATAAAACATCCTCCATTGTTTAGAGATACATTTGGATCTTATGAATTCAAATCTCCACTAATGAACAAATTTGCTCCATAGGTTTATTCATTGTCATTTTTTTCACTCTAAAAGAAAAGGATATTCAACATAGAAAGGGAATTTATTCTATTGAACACAATCCTAGGACATTTTGCTTTTGGTTCCGTGCTTTTGTTTGGTAGTGCACTTGCATGGGAATACAGAGTTCGAGCCTCCTCTGTCAACACCCCCATCTGGTCTCGATATTCCATGTGACTATGTGGTATTCTATGTATAAACATGGAAGACAAAAACACACAGTAAACCATGAACATTTAAATAGTTTACAAGTTTGCACACTAAACAAATAAGATAAATAGTTTACTAGTTTGCAGACAAAACAAGATATATATCAAGGTTCTTGAAATGCAATATTAATATTCATAGAATAGGCGTAAACAAACATAAACTAATAGTAGCTAAATTCCAGATAACTTCTCTACAAATTATATTGTAACTTCTATATAAATTATATTGTAACTTCTAAATCCTTGGATCCTACAAGTCATAGAAATAAATTTATGAAGATACAACAGCAGATCCCAAGATTGATAACCTCTAAATCCCTGCATCCTACAAGTTCTAGAAATAAATCTTTGATTATAAAACACCAAATCCACATGATTATCACTAATTTTTGGGGGTCTACAAGCTGGAGAAGAAGCTCAGACTATATTTTAGGTTTTAAAGAAAACTTTGGGTGTATCCAAGATCTCACTTGAGTCAGAATATTTTATAGAGAGATTAATGTAATCATTGTTATTATTATTTAGATCATATATAATAACACCACTTGCTATCCTATATTTTCCATGATTAAATTTAGATACTTGCATGGAATGAGAGATCCATCTGGTGATTGAATCCAAACTCATCCTTGGACTTGTGGATAAGCACCTAGAATAGAGAGTGGTTGAGATATGTTATGGGTATGATGGACTTCTTACACTCGCTTCCCACATAAACCATATTGTGACCCATAGGAATTTCCAAGGGAATGTTTAGGTCCTCTTCTGCAAGCTTGGAATCCAAGTTCATGCAATGCCATTATTTGAATGTTGTATCCTTTTAAGTATTGAAAATCCCTTCTCAAATCAAAGTTTCAACATGAAATTGCATTTTGGAATAACACAAATACACTTAATCAATTCAAAATTACCTGGTCCACGTGACCTTGAGTTCCAAGCTCTAAAGCCACTTTGGGATCAAATTTTTGTAGTGGTCATTCAAGCATGTCATGGTGCATGCAAACATCCACTCATCATGTTAGTGTAGCTGGAAAGAGAAGACATGTTTCTTAATCATTGTGCTCACCCAAGCACGCCACGGTGCATGAAAACATCCACATGTAGTTGTCATATATATTTAGCTCTATAGCTAAGCAAATGTTGGCCCATTTCTATGCGGCGCCCATGGTTCTGAACGCAATAATGAACTTCAAGTCCCAGACCCAGGATTGAGACCCCATCCCACATGGAATCTAGGTGATGCCCACCGCGCAAGTATAATATCTCTTTTATACAAAGGTAGTTATTTTACCATAGAATTCTAACTCAATTCTTAAGTCCTTGTTAACTTTCTCTAAGTGTAGGGCATGAATGGTGATGTATTCCTTATGGGAGATAATGGTTATTTGTTTTGCATCACTTGAATTAGTTGACAACCATGCCTATAATATTAGCTATTACATATGAAGAATCATCGATATTAACAAAATATCAGCGTAGTTGTTCATGAGTTATCCTAAGGTACTCAAGACTTCATCCTAGTGAAGGTATCGAACCATATTCATTGCACAAAAAATACGCTTTTGTCTTTGGTGATTCTTGATTGATTTGGGAGGTTATTACAATTATAACACAACATGAGATTACATTTAAGTTGAAGGTTGAAAAAGGTGTATTGTTGCCCAATGCTTGTTCGAATAAAGCCACAAAGCGACAGTCATTAACCCACATGTCACTGATTTGTGCTATAAATGGGCGGGTTTATTTTTCGTAAGGTGTATTGAATGAAATTGGAGGTACTAACAAAATTTCACCAAGTGCAGTTTTTGTTTTGGAGGAAAATATCCAGGTGCAATGTTTACATTGTTCTTTCGGGTACTTTGATGGTGGTATTAGAGGTCTCTTCCAGGAATGTGTTCTATGAAGAATTACTCAACATTACACTATGTTTTGAATTCTACTTGTAATTAGACTTTTCGAGAGAAACAAAATTATTCTAGGACTTGACACTATAGATAAATCCTTTAAGGGTTGTGTCATACATTGTTATATGTCCTGTATTGAAGGAATCTCATGTACTGCACTTTGTCTTCATTCAAAGGTGAGTTATCACAGTCTTATCTCCAAATTTAAATTTTTGTTAAATATTTGATCTCCCAGGGGATTGGATTTTTCGTTTAAGGGCTCCCTACCTCTTCATTCCTTTGTGAGTAGGATTTCCTCAAACAGGAGTATGTTCTCTATGTCCCATCCAGTAGTATTGTTCTACATTCTAAGCATTTGAACAATTTATTACCTCTTCTCATTTTATTTGATAAATTTTTTTATGACTATGTGAGCACTTGGAGGGGACATACCAATGGTTAGAGGAATTGAGATTGCAATGTCAATAGTCGATTTTATAACTATGACCTAAGGTTCATGCCAAAACACATAGAAAGTATTCTAGATTTTGCTAATTCTCCTTCATCTTCCACCTTCAACTTTTGATGGTTGAGTAAATATGCAAGTTTAGGCATCTGCAACATCTCATAGGTACTTGTTTAATAATTGTGCAAGATCTTTAAAATTATAAGTTTATTACTCAACTCCTTTATTAAAGTTTCACTTTTTATCATATTATTTATTTTTCAATTTGTTCTCTTTTTAATGTTAAATGATTATGCATTGATTCTTGATTGCCCCTTTCTTTTTTTATTGCAGGTTATGTGTATATACTGGGTGGTTGCCTCTCTATAGGCCATCCCTCACTCGGTTCATAACTTACATGTGTACAAATGTTGTGATTTTTTTAATGTGGTTCGTTTCCCCGTAACTTTTGACACGATACTCTACATCCATGGGAATAATTCCAAGGCGGGCCACCCAGATGGGGACTACACTGTCATCTCTAGTTTTGGGATCCTAACCCCAAAGGACCCAAAGAATTGAATCCCTGACCTTGACTACTTCGGTCTTGGACTTGGAAGCACCAACCAGTTGAGCTACTCCTTGGGGCTACAAATGTCGTGATTTGAAATGATCGATTTTTATATTTACTATGTATACAAATGTAAAATAAGATTGGATTAAAAATAATATTGGGTCGGTGATTTTTTATGTTCTCCTTTGTCTATTTCATGAACACAAATTTGGTTTTTGGAGGTATCTATGATGCGATTCGTCATCTTGATGATGTTGTAGCATGGGAATGTTAACGCCTCAAGTCCAGTCTATGTCTGAAAATTTTGTTTGACTTCTAAGAATTAACCTTTAAATAAATCCTACATAACACCATATCCATCTTGTTTTGCATGTCAACTTAGAATCCTTGAGTATCTTTGTACCCAAAAAAAAGCGAGGTTCTTCCCCTCCCTGGATCGTAGAGTACTTCACCTCTTGCAAAGAAACAACTAAAGATCGCTCTTAATATTGAATTTACTCTTCTAGCTTGATGTAGTAATCACATTTCAAATTTTTTTAGTGTTGATGTAAAACAACTTTGACAACTGCAATATCAAGTATGAAACCACATGTCAATTATGAAATATGACTTCAACAATTGCAATTACATAAAGACATATAATACATATAACAACTAATTCTATATTGAGCATGAGTTGCAGTTCCATGGCATAGTATGTGTTAACATCCATTGTACCACTTTGAACATGGCAAGTCTTATTGCTTTTAGTTGCAAATTACATAAATTATGGCCATGCAATTAATCTTGATAGTGGCAAAAGCATGGAACATAAGATTTTACAAATGATTTGAATATGCAAATGATTATACGACGAAATATGTACAAGATTTTGTTAACTAATGACTAATTTTGACATAAATGAAATGAACCCAAATTAAAAGATAAGATCATGCACTAATCGACTCTAAAAAATGGCTCAATTCCCCCCAGGCTTGACCCAAAATTGGCAATTTTTGGCCTATCTATCCCAACCCAAACCATAGTATGGATCTGCAAAAATCACTTAAATGTCTCAAAAAAATAATATCAAAGGATTAGAAATATGCAGGAATAGGTGAGGAGTCCATACACTTTGAAATGGGCACATTTTCTAGGTTCATCACGCCCAAAATGGGACTTATGTGGTACCCAACGTATCCTGGTGCATCCAATGGGTGTATATAGACTAAGGGTAGGTTTGTAATGTAGTGGGAAACTTTAGGAAATAGAAAAAGGTCATTGAAATGCATAATTTTGGATCAGAAGACAATTTACGGAAGCGAGAGTCCGTAGAAACTCAATTTCCAACTCACTCCAAACGCTAGATAAATATCCCTAATTTTCGATTTGAAGGTGGGGTTGGGTACAATTTTGTCTTAAATTTCTACATGTATCTTCATATCTACATTTGGTTGAGCATAAGTTAGAATACTGAACTCAAAATTGAAAACTAGTCAAATTTCGGTGTGCAATGAGCATAGGCAAATAAGTATTTGAACATGAAACCAAAAATTGCAGAACCAAATATGTATATTTATTACAGTGGTACTGCAGAGAGTCTCATTACATTGCAAATGCCTTGATTCATTCCAAGTGGCCCAATGGCTCTTCCACAACACCAAATGCTTCACAATATCTGTTAAACTAGTAACAACAAGGAAGGTCTTCCTGCATGCATGTGTTCTTGCATGCAGAAGACATAAAATAGGAAACCAGTTGTATTTAATTTACTTTTCCTAAGTTTAATTTGGAAAATAAATTAAAGTGATCTAAATTAACTTTAGTGAACCACTAGTTAAAGTGAAAGTGAACTTAGGGTTTTTGATTTACCACTACTTCAAGTGAAAGTGAAATTAGGGTTTTCGCTTTACCTAAAGTTATAAAAGAGAGATCAATTGGTGGAGAGAACATACTTGTATTCCGACAGAGACAGGATACAGACAAGGAGAGAAAGTCAGACAGAGGATTTAGCCGAGAAGATGGAGGAGTGAGCAGTAGGATCATCGAGCTTCGTACAGCTGGGCTGTACATTCACAGAGGAGGGTGTTGAGGTTTAGTTGGGATTTGCCCAGTGATTCTGCCGGGTACTGCATTCTCTAGGTTTGGGTGAATTTGTAGTGATTGTAAAAGTTCCATATTTTCTCATAATAAAATCTATATTTGACTGCTGCACCGGTTTCCCATCTTGGGTTTTTCTAGGGGTTTCCATACCCAAAATAACAGAGTCAATATTATGATGTGATGTGATTTATTTCTCAGTTTCATATTCTGTTGCATACCGTAAAAGATATTCATGTGTGGTTATCAGTTGATATTTGTCATGCACTGTTTAGCCCTAGTTGAATATTAAAGGAAAATTTACATGGTATCAGAGCTCTGGTGAGATAAAGTTGAGAGATTTGCAGCAGCAGTGATAGATCAGGGGCAAATCTATAAGAAGACACAAACCTAGACATCCAGATCTAGGGTTTGACAGGTACATTTCACTATGGCCGTGCAGTTGAGAGTTGAGGATAGACTCCAGGGTGCTCAGAACTTTCCTACATGGAAAGAAAGGATCACAAGGATCCTGGACGTTAGTGATGCAGAGGAGCACATTGACTCCACGAAGGTTGCACCCACTGATCCAACAGATTTAGCAACTTGGAAGAAGATTGATTCTAGACCCATGTTGATTATCATGGATGGAGTGAAGGACCATATAGTCCCTCACCTTTCTGGTAAGAAGACTGCAACAGAGATGTGGACGGATTTGGAGAGTCTGTACCAAAGCAAGAACGAGAACCGGAAGATGGTGTTGCAAGAGAGGATGTGCAACACCAAGATGGCCAAGGGAGAAGGAGTGGTGCCTTATCTCACAAGGCTCACACAGATCAGGGACGAGCTTGGAGCTGTTGGCTCTAAGATAGTGGATGAGGAGCTAGTTCGTATAGCCCTCAATGGTTTCTCTAAGCCATGGGACACCTTTGTCAAAGGTGTTGTGGCTAGGGATAAGCTCCTTGATTGGTAGAGACTATGGGATGACTTTGTGCAGGAGGAGACCTGCATGGGTCAAGGATCAGGCTCATCCAACAGTGCCCCACAGATTGTGGATGAGGAGGTTCTAGCCCTTACAAGGAAGAACAAGGGGAAGGCAAAGAGGAAGAAGGATGGTAAGAAGAACCTTGACATGTCAAAGGTCAAGTGTTTTATCTACCACAAGCAAGGACACTTTTCCTCCCAGTGCCCAGAAAGGAAGAAGAAGAGTAACACTTAGATGGTTGGATCTGTAGAGGTGGATGAGTTCAGCAAGAACTTCGTTGAGGAGATTTGCTTGATAGCTTGCATGCAAAGCACCACAGGGAGAAACATATGGTACATTGACAGTGGAGCATCTAGTCACATGACTGGACAAAAGGGATTCTTCAAATACTTCCAGGAGGGTGGAATAGGGATCCACGTTGAGTTGGGTGATAATGCGCGGTATCAGGCGCAGGGAGTTGGCACTGTTTCATTTGAGAGGGAGTCTAGAAAACCCCTAAGTTTTGCTGATGTGCTATATGTTATAGGACTGACCAAGAACCTTATATCAGTCTCCACTCTGGAGGACAATGTATATCAGGTAAATTTCTATGACCATAGAGTGTATATCAGGCCCAAGGGGTTAGATAGGAGCTTGGATCGTGTGATTGGCAGAAGGAGCGGGAAAGTGTACATATTACACTTTGAGCTTGTAAAGGCTCTAGTCAGCAGCAACAGTAGCAGTCAGGGTGAGTTTTGGCATAGGAGGATGGCACACTTACACCATGGAGCATTGAAGCATTTGAGACAGGCAGTCCTTGGAGTTCCTTAGGTACAGGAGGAAAAGCATAACCACTACAAGGGTTGTTCTTTTGGGAAGAATATTAGGAATCCTTTTCCACAGAGTGAGTACAAGTCTAAGGAGCCCTTGGACTTGGTGCATTCAGATGTATGTGGACCTATGAGTGTCAATTCATTCAGTGGTTACAGTCACTGCGTAACCTTCATTGATGACTATTCCAGGAAAACCTGGATCTATTTCCTGAAGGCCAAGTCAGAGGTGTTTGAGAGGTTCTGAGAGTTCAAGACTCTTGTGGAGAACCAAACATGAAAGAAGATTCGAGTGTTGAGGATAGACAACGGGGGTGAGTACACTTCTAATGAGTTCATGGAGTATTGTTCGGTTGAGGGGATCAAGAAGGAGCACTCTATGCCCCATACCCCACAACAGAATGGAGTTGCAGAGTGAAAGAATAGGAATATGGTTGGAGCATCCAAGGCCATGCTATTTGATCAGGGATTACCACTATTCCTCTGGGCTGAGGCATACATGACTGCAATATACATTCAAAATAGGTGTCCCCACACAGCCTTGGGGAGGGAGACACCAGAGGAGGTCTTCATAGGAACTAGGCCAGATGTGAGTCACATTTGCATATTCGACAGTGTCTACTATTGTCATGTTTGTGCTGACAATAGGAAGAAGATGGACCCTTCTGGAGAGAAGGGGTTACTTGTTGGTTAAAACGAGATTTCGAAGGCATATAGAGTTTACATTCTTTCTCGCAGGAGGATCATTGTGAGAAGTGATGTCTAGTTCAATGAGGACAGGGCCTTGCGGAGATCTCTGGAATTACCAGCAGAGCAGCAGCCAGCACAGGAGTCAGGAGTCAAGTTGGAGGAGCCAAATGTACAGGTACATGTACAGACACAAAGCACATGTTCTAATGGTCAGAGGGAGTGAGGTGGACAGGACCCTTCAGTCATTGACTTGAAGGATGAGTTGTAGCAGGAGACGGATATCCAATAGCCGCGATAGGTTGACACTAGGCCAAGGCCTAAGTGGTTTAGATCCACAGTGCAAGATTCTAGGCAGGTAGATCCTCCACAGACATCTTTTAGACAGAGTGTACCACCAGAGAGGCTTAGTTATATGGCATTGATGATAGAGTTGATTAACTCTGAACCTTCCAGCTTCAGGTAGGCTGCACACCATGATGTGTGGCAGGAAGCCATGGTTGAGGAGTATGACTCCATTATGAAAAACCAAGTATGGGAGGTTGTGCTGAGGCCACAAGGGAAAAAGGTGGTAGGATCTAGATGGATCTACAAGGTGAAGTATGCATCAGACAGAAGCGTGGAGAAGTACAAGGCGCGCTTCGTGGAAAAGGGGTTTTCACAGAAGGAGGGCGTTGACTATGAGGAGACCTTCGCCCCTATTTCCAGGTATTCTTCCATTCAGACCATTATCTCACTAGCATCTGAGATGGGTTGGCGTATCTATCAGATGGATGTCAAGACTACATTCCTCAACGGAGTTATAGAGGAGGAGGTGTATATTGAGCAGCCAGAGGAGTTTGATGTGGAGAACAGGGAGACGCATGTATGTAGACTGCATTGAGCTCTTTATGGGCTCAAGTAGGCACCTCGAGCATGGTGCTCGAGGATTGGAAACTATCTACGGGAGATGGGATTTCAATAGAGTGAGGCTGACCACAACCTGTACTTCTTGACAGGTGAGGTGCCTCTCATACTAGTCTTATATGTGGATGATCTCTTTTTGACAGGAGATGAGAGGCTGATTGGATACTGTAAGTCCAACCTTGCAGTAGAGTTTGAGATGAAAGACATTGGTTTGATGCATTAATTTTTGGGCTTGGAGGTTTGGCAAAGAGATGGATGCTTCTTCATCGGATAGGGGAAGTATGCAGTAGAGATCCTGAAGAGATTCAGGATGGAGGACTGCAATCCTATGTCCATACGTCTAGTTTCAAACTAGAGGAAGATTGATGGATCAGGATCAAATGGATTTGATCATACCTTGTATCGTCAGCTTATCAGATCGCTTATGTATCTAGTCAACACTCGACTAGACATCAAATTTGTAGTCAACTCTTTGAGTCAGTTCATGGTGGACCCTCAGAGAATGCATTGGACGGCTGAGAAGCACATACTTCGCTACATCAGAGGTACAATGGAGTGTGGATTGGTTTATGAGCTCAGGGGGAGTGTACATTTAGCAGGTTTCACAGATGCTGACTAGGAAGGATGTGTAGAGGACCGAAAGAGTACTTCAGGTTGTTTTTTCAGCATCGGATTAGAGGTTGTCTCTTGGTTCAGCAGGAAGCAGAATTCAGTTGCATTGAGCTTGACAGAGGCTGAGTACATGGCAACCAGCATGGCTTCTTTTGAGGGTATGTGGCTGAGGAAGCTAGAGGCTACAGTAGTTCAGTGTGACAATTAGAGTGGCATCAAGCTATTTGAGAATCCAGTGTTCCATGACCGGAGCAAACACATAGACATCAAATACCACTTCTTGAGAGATTGTGTTAAAATATTAACCATTCGGTTGGAGTACATACAGACAGATGAGCAGGTTCTCGACATTTTCACCAAGGCACTTTGCAGATAGAGTTCTGTGAAGTTCAGGGGTAAGTTGGGGTTGCTACTGAATCCCTTCCTCATTGAGAGGGAGTGTTAAACTAGTAGCAACAAGGAAGGTCTTTATGCATGCATGTGTTCTTGCATGCAGAAGACTTAAAATAGGAAACCAGTTGTATTTAATTTACTTTTCCTAAGTTTACTTTGGAAAATAAATTAAAGTGATCTAAATTAACTTTAGTGAACCACTAGTTAAAGTGAAAGTGAAATTAGGGTTTTTGCTTTACCACTAGTTAAAGTGAAAGTGAAATTAGGGTTTAAGCTTTACCTAAAGTTATAAAAGAGATATTAATTGGTGGAGAGAACATACTTGTATTCCAAAAGAGATAGGATACAGACAAGGAGAGAAAGTCAAATAGAGGATTTAGTTGAGAAGACGGAGGAGTGAGCAACATGATTATCTATCTTCGTACAGCTGGGCCGTACACTCACACAAGAGGGTGTTGAGGTTTAGCTTGGATTTTCCAAGTGATTCTACCGGGTACTACATTCGCCAGGTTTTGGTGAATTTGTAGTGATTGTAAAAGTTCCATATTTTCTTATAATAAAATCTATATCTGACTACTACACCGGTTTTCCCATCTTGGTTTTTTCCGGGGGTTTCCATACCAAAAATAATAGTGTCAATATTGTGATGTGATGTTGTGATTTATTTCTCAGTTTTATATTCCATTGCATACTGTAAAAGATATTCATGTGTGGTTATCTGTTGATATTTTGCATGCATTGTTTAGCCCTAGTTGAATATCAAAGGAAAATTTACAATATCACCTAACATAATCAAAAGATATAATAATAACAAAATTATGACATATGATTTTCCACCACCATACAAATATGATAAATACTACTGTAAATAACTGTATAAACACTCGGTGAATGAATGTGGATGCTTCAATCCTCAATCAAATGAACAGAGAGGCACATCTCCCTGCTGCTTGGAAGGGGCACATCTCCCAAGCTTCAGAATTTGCTCAAGAAAACTCTGAATATAATTCGAAAAAAAATACTCTCCAACCCTTGATAGTGTGCCTTGCTACTCCATTTAAACTTTTAGGGGTCTCCAATACCATGGGTGAGTGAAATCCATGTTCCATAATCACCTTTAGCCAATGCCATGGAATACCCAAAACCATGCACTAGGTAGTTAGTGGTCCATAATTTCTCCAATACCTTAATGAGTGCACATTCTAACCACTTTGACCTTCATAGATACGCCCTTCAACCACTTGGACCTTCATAAACGCATCCTCTAATTTCCTTAACCAACTCTAACCAATTTACCTTGATTTGTGGAATTGGTCCAAAATCTTATATTTTCCTCTACCACCTCCATTAATTTTTCCCCAACTTATTCAAACATGACTTATCCTTTCTAACCAACTTCTTAGGCACCCTTTTTGACCCAATCACTCACTAATAATTATTATTTTGCATTTTCAGACCAACATTAATAAAATAACTTGTGCAAAATATTGTTTTCCAAATATCCCAAAAATATTAATGTTTTCCCGAAGCAACTCAAATTAGGAAATTTAGCTTTCCATGTCGCCCAACTTGTTCCACTAATCTTCGATTTTAACCTTATTACAAAATATTTAGGCAAATTATCAACCTTTTCCACCTAGATAATTCCTCATGAAGAAATGGCTAGGCGACTTAGGTCAAATACCTTCTAAGTCCATAGAAGAAATTAGGAACATCACAATCCTACCCTACCAAAATTGCTTGTTCTCAAGCAATTGAAACTACGGAATAAATGAAAATCTACCCCAATCATGCAATGAATAACACTGCCTCAATCCATAGTGATAATTGGTCATAAGTGAACCAAAGCACCAACTTTGTGTAGCTACAACTAAATATCTCAAAATCATGGTTTTCAACAAAATGTATGAATCGAAGCGAAGCATACTTTGCTCATACATGCCCATGCAACTCAATGATATAGGAAACTCTCTATCAATCATCAACAAGAATAACCACTCAACAATCTCCCATACCAAGACTACTAAGAGTCTCAATGCATGAAATATTATGAATGCAGCTGGAAATGTGCACCATAATTGTATATATGAATCCCCAAGTAAACTCTGAGAGGGATCATCATGCTGCTCATGAATTCCATTAATCCTCTCAATGGATAGCTCCATATGTAATACCATCCAACCACTTACCTAGTGTGAAAACTAAGTAACCAACATGATACTGGGATCCCAAATGATCCTCAGGAATGCAAGGTGTATGGAACATCCAATGTTGCAACATGAGGTGTCTACATAAGGAGTCTTATGGAAACTCCAAATACAACAATCATATGAATGATGAGTTCATCCATCAAATGGGTTCCAACAAAGGAAACTGAAACATTTCTCTGCATAAATGAACTCATGAGAGTGAATATTGGTTCACTCCATTAAATCAACAACTAAAGTGCATCTCCAAATGAACTCAAACCAAGCTATTCCAACGTCTCATTGCTTGTACTGCACTCCAACAGACAACAATGCTATCCAAGAGAATCCATCATGCCAAGGGATGTATGGATTCCACTTTCTCAGCTACAAACCATACAATGTCACTGTCATATAGAAGATGCCAGAATCCCAACACCATATTGGAAGTGCATCACTCCCAACAAAGTGCATCATCTCAGTGAACCTCTCCATTAAGGTATGTGACTCCTCATATGCCATGTGCATGATATAACTAAGTCGCACCAAACTACTGCATGTCTCATGTGGAAATTCGACATTTGAAGGAATGCCAGGATCCCACTGTCTAGTGTGCATCCTTCGAAACATCATCAACACCATCAAAGGTACTAGGAAGGATGAAAGAACCATCATAAGGTATTTCAAGACCATGGAACCATATTGAAAGTGTTTCATCCTCAATGCTTGGACAAATAGAGAGACCATCCATCATCAAATATGCATCCTTAGGGTAGGGCCAAACCCAACAGAGCCTCTCCAAGTCAACAAGAAGTTTCTTATGTTCCCAATGCACATGAATAAAAGATGAAATCAATGAATCTAAAGAGTCAAGGGTGAAAATCCCATGTTCAACCACAAGAAAAGTAGGCATCATACAACAAACAAGGATTCCCAGGCTACTGACAAGAAAATGATACATCAAAGAGATCTCCAAGAATGCAAGCAGAAAATACGAACATTTGCCTCGTCCAATAAGGGAATGGAAAGACACTCAAACCAAAAGATCCACGTGAACACCTCTAATGGCTCAAATCTCCACCACTGGTCAAAGGGTGCAAACATCCATCATATGATACACTTAATGAAGTCAAGTGGACATCCAATGCACCTCTATACATGGAAGCATCAAATATAGGCATAGGATGCCTCAACTATTGTTGGGAAGGGGATGGTGCACACATCATGTTACATGTAGCTAATGTGAGAGCCTCCTTCTCCTCCTTAGGCACCAACAAAAATAAACCCTTAACCTAATGCTCATTCTCAAATGTGTAGGATGAGGAAGGATGAACCAACTCTTTGCAACAAGTATCCACCAAAGATGTGGATGCATCAACTCCATCAAGGGCCCTTCCAACTATAAGGAGCTCTTCTGATTTTTCAATGGAGAGAGGACTCACTCCATGAGAGAGCTTAGTTTTTCTCTAGAAAGTGACATATTCATGGAACTATTCATCTGCATCCCAAAACTCCTCAAGCACATGCATGTCATCATGCACCTCATGAACCACCATCTCATGAGGTTCCTCCATAGAACTCTAAATCTCATCGACCAATTAAAAATGGTGAACTTGAATGTAGGAAGGGATATGTGATCTTTGCAACTCTTAGTGAAGTTGCTCTATCTCCATATTAGACTCCCAGATGGCACTTATATTGCTTCTAAAATAATCTTGGGTGGGCACCAACTCATCATTGAGCTTGCCAATTTCATGTTCATCCCTCAAGGATGCTCCATGCAATACCTCAACAAAGCTCAATCAAATCACCTCTATTAGAAAGCAATTGTAAGAAGTTACCTCAGATAGCAGAAAATGCCTTCTAAATATTCTCCTTGGCTTCAAAATAAGTTTGATCTTCCAATGCAACATTTCTCCAACACTAATGTGACACTAAAGCATGTGTGTCATAGAGAAGGTACAAGGCCTCTTTGATCTTCCTTTTGCTCATCCTGCATGTCCTTACCAAACAAGAAGGTTGAGAACAAATCTAATCATCATCAATCATTGGGTCAACCTCATGAATCTCATGTGGTGAATGTCAGATCGGTCCTCAGACCTTTTCTTCTACTGCAAAGACTCCAAATTCTCCAGTCTCGTGGGAACTTGAACTTGAAGTAGTCTCATCAAGTGGAATCTCTATGTCACCAACATAGATGAAGGGACATCCATAAATAGATGTCTCTCCTTGGTACCCATTAGTAGGTACATATCCATTATAACATCCATCAATAGATTCCTCTGCATAACTTGGGCACTCATCAGTAAGTAACCCATCATGACACCCATCAATAAGTGTCTCAGAAGTGCTTGAGCAACCATTAGTAGTTTCTCCATGATCTAGATTCTCAGTGAGAGTGGTCTCTGGTTGATCATCAACATTAGCATAGGTGGTGGATTCTTCTTCTTTATTTATACAATCCTCATCAGTAAGGATTGTACCTTCATCTTATTTAGAGTCACCTTGGGGTGACTCACTCCTCATCATGGAACTCTTCTAATGCTAGACCACTTGAAGAACTAAGTGGCTCATGGTCCTCTTCAATGATTGAGAATCTCTTTAGGGGCTCATCCTCATCCTCCTTACATCTTATATCACAAAAAACCCTTTGTATGCACCACTCATCAAGCATATGTGGAACCTCCTCTATAAAATATTTCAAAGCCTCTTCATTCACTCTCAAGTACTCAGAGAGATAATAGGAATCATCATCGGAGTAGGACATGGATACAATTTTATTCTTCAATGGATGATCCAAAGCATAGGTACAAGGACCATGCTTTGATACCACTAACATGGACCCAAATCAAGAGATAGGCTTATGCACTAACCGACTCTAAAATATGGCTCGATTCCCCCTAGGTTTGACCCAAAATTAGCAATTTTTGGCTTATCTTTCCTAACCCAAATTAGAGTATGGATCTACAAAATTCACTTACAGGTCTGAAAAAATAATATCAAAGGCTTATAAATATGTAGGGATAGGTGAGGAGTCCATACACTCTAAAGTGGCCACATTTTTTGGGTTCATCACGCCCAAAATGGGACTTATGTGGTACCCAATGACTCCTGGTGCATCCACTGGGTGTATCTAGAATCAGGGTAGGTTGGTACTACATTATAAAACTTCAGGTAACAACAATAGGTCATGGAAATGAAGAATTTTGGATCATGAGACAATTTACGGAAGCAGGACTACGTAGAAACTCAATTTCCACCTCAGTCCAAACATTATATAAAGCTACCTAATTTTCTATATGAAGGCGGGGTGGGCTCCAATTTTGTCTTAAATGTCTATAGGTACCTTCATATCTACATTTGGTTGAGAAGAAGTTAGTCTACCAACTAAAAATTGAAAACTAGTCAAATTTCAGTGCACAATAAGCATATGTAAATAATAATTTGAACATGAAACCAAAAAATTACAGAACTAGATTTGAAGATTTATTACAGTGGTACTGCAGAGAGTCACATTACATTAGAAATGGCTCGATACAACCCAAGTGGTCCAATGGCTCTTCCACAACACCAAATGCTTCACAATATCACCCAAAATAAACAAAAGATACAATACTAACAAAATTGTGACATATGATTTGCCACCACCATACAAATATGATAAATACTATTGTAAATGACTACAACAACACTCAATGAATGAATCTATATGCTTCAATCCTCAATCAAATGAACATAGGGGCACACCTCCCAAGCACCAGAATTTGCTCAAGCAAAATCTCAATAGAATTCAAATTAAATACTCGTCAACCCTGATAGTGCGCCTTGCTGCTCCTTTTAAACTTTGAGGGGTCTCCAATACCATGTTCCAATACAATGGGAAAGTGAAAACCATGTTCCATATTCGCCTTTATTCAATACCATGGAACACTAAAAATCATGAACTAGGTAGTTAGTAGTCCATAATTGCTCCACTATCTTCATGAGTGCACACTATAACCACTTTGACCTTCATAGATGCGCCCTCTAACCACCCGGACCTTCATAAATGCATCCTCTAACTTTCTTAACCAACTCTAACCAATATATCTTGAATTGTGGAATTGGTCCAAAATCTTATCTTTTCCTCCACTGCTTCCATTAATTTTTCCCCAACTTATTCACACATGCCTTATCCTTTCTAACCAACTTCTTGGGCACCCTTTTTGACCCAATCACTCACCACTCATTATTATTTCCAGTTTTAGACCAACATTAATAAAATAACTTGTGCAAAATATTGTTTGCCAAATATTCCCAAAAAATATTAATGTTTTCCCTCAACAACTCAAATTGGGAAATTTACCTTTCCATGTGGCCTACCTTTCCCATTAATGTTCAATTTTCACCTTAGGACAAAATACTTGGGAAAATTATCAACCTTTTCCACCTCCTAGATAATTCCTCGTGAAAAAATGACTAGGTGACTTAGGCCAAAGACCTTACTAACTCCATAGCAAAAATTGGGAACGTGGACAATTCTACCCATGTAATTAATCTTAATGGTGGCAAAAGCATGCAACACAAGATTTTACAAATCATTTGAATATGCAAATGATTATACAATGAACAATGTACACGATTATGTTAGCTAATAATTGGTTTTGTGATCCGGATTTATGTAGGAACGCAACAGAATACACAAATAACCATAAAAACAAAGATGCAGTGGAAATAACACTTCACTTCATTAATATCAAAGAACTGAAACTTGTTTACATACATGATGTAAATACACTAGCTAGAGTGTTGGTAGCTTATCTCTGAGAAGAGATGTGGCGGCTACATGCCTCTGAACTATGTGTTACAATGAGGCTCGAAGGCCTATATATTATTGAGAAACAATGGAAAACCCTACACATCCAAAAACCTAACCCTAGGAGGTCAAACGCCAGAATATGGGCCCCGTTGGGTAAATTGGTACATCAATTTCACGGGGTTGTAACATTGGCATACTATCTCCGTTTGACGCACATGATACAACGTTAGAAAGATCTATCCAAGGACTGCATCTAATAACCACAAATATCAAGTTCGAGATGGACTCAAATTTTTTCGACCATTCGATGCCAAAAAAACATCATTTATGGCCTCAAAACGGCTCCGGAAGTTTAGGACCTGAAAACTGCCAAGAAAAGTAAATGTGCTACAATTAAGGAAACTGAAAAACTGAAAGAAACAATGGTGGGAGTCCAAGTGGAATAGGCGGGTGGCCACCAATATCCTCCTAGATCATTTTGACATAAATCCTTCACATTTTATAATCATATAGTTTATATTCTAATTTAATTTAGAATGTCATACTTTGAGTGAATTGCAACCACTCTCACTACTCTTCATGAACTATTGCATAATATTCAAATTCTCAAGGCAGGGACTTGCTTCCTTTAAAAGCTCGACTTGTTTCCTTAATCACATTCTTTGAAAATAATAAAATCATGACAAAATGATGTATTTCATCATTGAAGCATAGGTCTATTCCCTAAAGAGTATTTGAGTTATCTAAAAAGATTAAGACTTGATATTCCATTCCCTGTAGAGTATTTGAGCTATCTAAAAAGATTAAGACTTGATATTCTATTCCCTAAAGAGTTTTGAGCTATCTAAAAAGATTAATACTTGATATTGAGAGATATTTTACATTCAAAAGTAATCATACAGTCATTCATACCTTATAAGTCGTACCATAATAGTCAAATAAGTTTTAGGTTTTGAATCTTTTCAAGGAAGATCGGTCCTCGAGGATCGCTCCTTAAACTCAATGCACATATGTAAAGTGTTACCGATACTATTAACGCTTTTCTCTTCTAATATGTTGTAAGTTGGAGTAAGATTACTATAGTAATGAATTAGGGTAAATTAGCTCACATGTCTAATCTTTTAGGAATCTTGTTACAAAGCTTCATAAATTAGGGATTGAAAGACAATGATTTCATCCAATTTATAAGAGAACTTGTTATAACCTTTGACATAATCAATAGGATTGTCCATATGACCAAATGTAGATACTTGAACCAATAAGTTAGTTCACCCCAAATGGAAAGATAATTATTAAGCAAGTAAATTTTTTTAGCAATTATTCTTCCTTTGAAGGGGTTATTAAATAAACTCATACAAGTGTGATTGTTACATTTTCAGATATCAAAGCAAGCATTTGAGAATAAACTCAAATTATCATTTTCTAAAATGGTTCTATCTCATGAGAATCTTTAAATATGTTCTTTAAACTTAGGCATAGGGGTAGTGGTAGGAGTACTAATTAGAGGACAAGCCACCTCACAGGAGGTAACATTATGATATACCTTGTACTAAAAAAATATGTACTTATTAATGAGTCTATTTGGGTTTGCTTTGGAAACAAACGGGACAAAGCTATTGAACCTACTTTCTCTTGCTTTACTTGGAGAAGATGGAGAACTAGTGGAGAAGGAGGTTGATTGCAAACATACTCCATCTTTCTTTACTTGGAGAATATGGAGTATTGGTGGAGAAGGAGGTTGATTTCCCAGTGATGGTTGTCATGGTTGGAGGGTTAAGAATCACTTGATGTTTTATTGTTTCCAATTTGGAATCATAAAGTAAGTTTGATTAATTAAGAGACTAGGAACGCCTATTTTAACTTATGATTCTCCTTCTAAGACTTGTTAGAGGCTCCAATTTGGGAGTTTGCTCGGAAGATATTCTTGTAATTTCCTAATTCTTTTGATGCAATCAATTCCTCTCAATAAATATTCCCAATACTCTTCTAACTGTTCATAAATTTTAGCCATATCTAAAGCATGGTTAAACAATAGACTAAATAGGGTAATTCAGTCAAACAAATCAACATGCAATTCACGTTGAAAACTATCTGATATAGTCATGGAAGAAACAAAATGTCAACAAAACAACAAAAAAATACGTTCAGTCTCCTTGATTGTGAAGGTATGTATGTGCTTGTAAGATTATTTCAACTATTCTTTTTCCCTTAGTGAAATCTGTTAGTTTCAACGTGCAACCTATTTGTGTGAGACAACACATTTTATGCTTGTGTCAAGCAACCGATTTAAGATATTAGTTCTATTGATATATCAAAGATCAATCATACTTGAATATCATTAGGAATCATCATCAAATAAGTGAATCTTCAAATCAAAATGGCAAGAAATTAGTGAACGGAGATAAAAATCCAACAAGCAATCAATATTTCAAAATAATGGGTTCAGAACAAGAAAATTGGAAAAATGATCCCTAATATGGTCACCAAATATGTTGATGTTCAAAGTAGTATGCTTAGATCATCAACACTCCAACACTCTTATGAGGAAAATAAAATGGAACCGGGTTTTTATAACAGCCTTGGATATCTAAAATTTGATATGTTCCTCACGGAGAGTCTTAATTTCATCTTCCATGTCAAGAGAGGAAATTTGAAATATAGACCAATATTTCCCAATGTTTTTTTGGTGTTTTTATAATTTTTGTTAACATATAGAACAATTAACACAAGAAAGGAAGAAAATGGTTTGGGACCATAACTGTACTTAAAACCCTATCTATAACTGCTATTAAGGTTTAACTAGTTTTTTTTACTTTTTCTCCAAAGAACTTGAAATAAGTAAAACCATTTTATCAAAAAATAAAAATGCATAAGATTTAAACTCCACATATAAAGGGACTATCATTTAGTAAAATCTAAAGTTTTATATTTTCTAGTAATTGATTTTTATGTATTTTATATAAACTACAAAAGCAAACATCAAAGAGAACACATTGGGTTTAAACAATTAAATAAAAAACAAGGTTTAACCAAACCCCTCATTTATATAGGCATATGTATGGATTAAAATTTCATTCACGATAATAAACAATCAAAGACTAACAATGCGGCAATTAGTTCTTCAAAATTGCAAAATAAGATTGATCTTACTCAATTCTATTTGTTTTTTAGGCCATACGTAGATAGAAATTCGAATTCAAAGATGTAATGGATGAATATCTTAAATGATAGGACCTCATTTAAAATGAAAAGTCATCATTGTTTGTTGTGTAAAGAATTTGTGAATATTAATCAATTAGTGTTGGAAAATTACTTCAATTAACTAATAAACAAAATATTGAGGAGGATGAGATTTGAGAAAAATTGTTGTGAAGATTGATCTTTTTTTTTTGTAGAAATGATCGTAAGTGCATTTCAATCATTTCCTAATAAATCGCAACCCAAGGGCATTTAGGCCATCAAAATCACCTAGGGATCACAACTGGCCTGCGCCACACCAACCCTTAACATGGATAGATTCTTGGGTGTCTCCTCCCAATTAACTCTCCCTTAAGGGAATTGAACCTGGATCATGCTACTGACAAGACCCACACCTTAATTGAATGAGCTAGTGAGAACGGACATTGTGAAGATTGATCATTGTATGGGATGTCCATTGAACAATGATGTTTATACATATGGAGGCCCATTTTGTTTACCTATTCTAGTAACTAATAAAGTTTGAGAGCGAGGTGTTGTTTATAAAAGGAAAGCATGATACTCTAGTTACTATTGCAAAGGTGCAATATGAATCTACATAATATTTCACTATAGTCCAATCTCGAAGTCACAAGAGGTGTGAATTTAATCGATATCTAAGGAATGGGGAAGTCAAATATTTTTCTTTTCAAATATATAGAAGTGGTTTCTTTTAACTTCGACTATTTTTATAGCCTTCACGGATGTACAAAAAGAGAAGGTTTCTATAACTATTCTGGGTTAAAAAAATCAAATCTTGCCAATTGCTTTTATGGTAAGGTGACTCATTCATTTTTCTAAGTTTCTCAAACATTTTCAACACTATATTGCAAAACGGATTAATATTTGAATTGATAAATAACGTTTTCTAGACAACACATTGTTATAAGAAGTGGTGCCTAATGCCATTGCATATAATATTTTTTGAGGACTTGTTGTTGGATGCGATGAACTGCTATGAGAAGGAGTCGTGGAAGTGGTATGATAATGACAACTATTTGAACACGATGTAAGAGGAGTGGAATACAACACTAGGTTGCAATCTATGACATGACCATTAGAAGCAATTAGCCTTGTAAGTTTACTTCAGAAGGTCAATAACATAAGGGCATGCAATGCCCCATACTTTGACTTCGACAACTAAACTACATTATGGCCTATTTTGTATTTCTTTGCTTGTTATCTATTGCACTTAGCTAGGCTGATAGAACTATATTTGGTTGACATATGGACCTTCCTATATGTGGAATTTATGTATAAGTTTATTGTTATGTTATTAAGGATGACAATTGTATGATTTCCTTCCATCATGCAAATTTAAATGGAAAATTGTGGTATGTAGACACCAATTTGAATTATATTTTGAATGAATAAATAGGTGCCAAGCACATGGTAAGCAAACTATCTTGTTTACATTGTTTATTGGTCAGTGACTTGGTATTCACATCAAAACAATTATATGGTTATGCATGATCTTGTGTTTTGGTAAGCTAACCTATAGGTTAAATGGGCAAAGTGATAACCAAATAATTGTGGTATAAAAGTGACACAATTGTTGTTGACATTGAAAGAGAAATGGTATGCAATGCAACAACAATCTGTGATTTAATTATTGGTTCAATACATTGCTATGATATGTGGCCAAGTGTTGGTTTTACTAGAAACACAATTGTCCAATTGGTCATTTGATGGCGTATCTCTAAGAGCCATAACAACAACTTAGTATGATCAATATTATGGTGTTGACCCTAGTTCTATCAAGAGGGATGTAGGTATTACCCACCATTTATCCTTTGAAACCTAGAGTCGTGGGAGGGTTGTGTTAAACCACACTCCCTTAAATGTGTGATGATGATTGTTGATTTCCTGTTGGGGAAGCTTGGTTGATATAGTCGACATTTTTATTTACAACTAATATCTAGAGTTAGGTAAATATAGTTGACACTCCAACATATTGTAATAGAGTAAAGGATAGGATGTGGAAGATGGAAGTTGGTTAGGGAGGAAGGATGATTCAAAGTAGTTGAGAATGTTGTTTGGGTATTAGATATGCCACCTTTATTCCTACTTGCTTCCTTCTATGTTTAAAACACTTGCTTGATTCATTTATGATATCTTGGTGCAATGTTCAATTCATATTGAATTATTGTGACTTAGCTAGTAAGGCGACTGGATGTTGAGTCAACTGGGTCTAGATTGAGTGGTTGTTGGATGGAGTGTTATCCTCCCCACCCAGGATGTATTCATGTAAATGACATGTTGAGATCATAATAATTTGTTGAGAAACCAAGGGGTGGCAAGTGCAGGGGGTATCTTACTAGATCCCGGAGGACAAATGGAATTTTTTTTTGCTTGGGGATTGGGTCACAAGACGAATAATGAAGCTGAGTGGATGGCTCTCTTGCAGGGGTTAGAACTTTTAGACATGACAACTACTTCCAGGATAGCAGTCTTTGGAGACTTGAGGCAAGTCATATACAAAATGATTAATGGATACTCTTCAGCATCCATCAAGTGCAGAAGGCTGTATGACAAAATCACTCCCCTCCTATCGAATAAAATTGATTTTTTCCATATTCTTCGAGCAAATAATGCTCCCGCAGACGCTTTGGCTAATTCAGGGGCCTCCCTTCCCTAAGGTCATATTTGCTTCAATGGCCTAGACATAGGCTTCAAATCCATTCCCTAATGTTTCAAATGTTTAACCCCCTCTTAAGAATCCTCCCTATCCTAAGTTTCATCGTGATAAACACTATGGATTATGGTTTTTTCTCCGTTCCTTCCCACAGCGACGTGTGGCCTCCACCCACCTCCTCCCCTTCCATGAACCCTCCTGCTTTAATGCACCATCCTCTCAAGATTAATTGCCCATTCAAAAAGGCACGCTTCAAGTCTTCTCCCGCTGTGTACCATGGCTTCGTATCGAAGCTTATGCCCTTCCGCTCCTTTTGATCGCCACAATCTCATTCAATCTCAAGCTGTTTGTTTGGAAGAAGCTCTGCTTGCTGTTATTTTTGGATTTGATGAAGGCTTTGCTCACGGGATCCCATGGGAGACCTTGCCTCTGATAAGGAGTTTTGTTAAGGAGAGACTTGTGCTTGCTGCGTTCCTGAACTGTCTTTGCTCATCTCGCAACGTTGTCGGTCCGTCGTGGCGCTCAACCTTGGGCCCTACAACCAAAGAAAATCTCCCCGGACAACCACATTTCGAAGGTAATATTCTGACTCTTGGTTGCTATTTTTCTGGTTGGAAGGAAGGCACGATAGGAACGCTCTCTTGTTGCAGTAGAAATGATTGTGACACATTGCAGCGAGAAATTGTTACTCTCAGTTCTATTTACAAAAATTTTCCCTCCAAAGATAGCATCTTTTGCAGTGGGTAGGTTTTCGATCTCTCAGGTTTTGTCAAGTTTTTGCTTAATAGGTTTTCATGCTTAAATCTTGCTAGTTACAGTGCCGGTCAAGACCAGGGAATGGACCGTGCAGGAGATAATGCAGGTCTCGTAGACTTGAAGGCAAACCTTCGGCGTTTATATGAAATGGTGGCTATAGGAATCATGGACAACAAGGAGACAGCCAAAGAGATACAAAAATCTTGTTGATGTGGTTGGATATACATCTTACCAAATTAGCAATTATGATGCTAAGATAGATGATAATGAAATGAATTTGAAGGAAATCATGGGGAAAGTAGACCGCGAATTTGAAGTAAATCATGGAGAAAGTAGACCGCATTCAAGAGGATCTTCAGCGCCTGGTGCAAATGAATTAGGGAAGCCAAGCTCATGAAAACCTTCCAGGAGCAGTTCAGCACATGGAGGAGGAATCTGTCACTCAGCCTGTGGGGCATCAAGACAACCCTTAATGTGTTTGATAATAGTTTATCTTTTTTTGCTTATTACTTAACCAACAGTACATTCGAGTATATACTATTTTTGTAATTAATTGTAATGTAAGAACACTGTGCGGCATTTTAAGGTCTAACCTCTGGCCTAGTTTTGTCTGCTTTTTCTCTGATTAGCAAAAACTCTACAGATGCTGTTTTTTTGTAATAAATGGTTGTGCACAACCTCTTTAATATTACTCATTTTTTAGTTTCTATTAAACAAAAAAATTGTTGAGAAACCATATGCAAGATGCCTTACCCAGCTTAAACGAAGAAAAGTTGAAAATGAAAAGTAAAATGTTGGAAATCATGAAGAGTGTGGATCAACAAATATGTTGACAAGATAGTGGAACATACCAACAAATATTTTTTTTATGAGCTGTTAACAAAGACCTAGCGACAGAAATCATGACAGGGTTGTTCAATGAAATTGAAAACCCGAAGTTGCCCTAACCGGCCTTCTAGAATGGAGATGAATATTTTTATAACCATCATTAGTGGATGCAATAGAGAAAGTTTTAATTAAACAATGATGTGCTATGTGGATGAGAAAACTTAGGGACGAAGTTAGCAAAGAGCTTCCTTTTCTTGCAGACATATTGGCACGGTGCCCAAGAGATTATGTCATTACTATACAATTTGCCAAATCTGTTGCACACTTTCCTGGATCATCATTCATTGACTGTTGACAATACATCTATGTCTTTAATGAGAGCAGTCGTGGGAGGCAGTCAATGAGCATAGTGGTTGCATCTCTCAAAAGGATGACCGTTCTTATTTTTTCAAAGTTTAAATTTTCTCGTAATGTGACTCCTGGTAAAAACCTTGGAAGGGAGTTCCAGAAATTGAAGATCTTACACCTTCTATAGATGATATGGCCGAGGGAGGAGCAATGCCCACCAATCCTTAGAAAATGCCCGCAATACATAAAAGAAAATGCCCGCACAAAAATTAAATATGCCCGCATTGTCATGGAACTCGAGCAAAAACGCACGCCTATCATGATTAAGTGCCATGAGGAATGCCTATAGCACTTATAAAATGCCCACAACATTGATGGATAGGCTCGCCGGACTCATATTATGCCCGTTGGTAGTTGAAAAATATCTGCAATGTCAAGTTAAATGCCCGCAAATCTTAAGAAAAATGCCCACAACAGTGTAAAAAAATGTCTGCATCGGTGTGAAAAGTGCCCACAGGCATGAAGAAATGCTCGCCATTCACAAGAAAAAGCACACAAGCCTTTCCAAGTACATGAAAAATGCTCGCAGGCCTAAGGAAAATGCCCACAGACTAAGGTAGAATGCCTGAAGGCCTTGAGATAATGCCCAACATCCATGAGAAAATGCCTGCCAGTCTCAAGAAAATGCCGGTAGGCTATGATAAAATGCTTGCCATGAACAAATGCCCACCGTTTGCCCACAATATTTGGAAGTCACTTTAATATTGTGTTGTCTAGTCAGTTGGGCATGACAAAAGGACTATTTTGAGGAATGCGAGTAGATCTAAAGAGATTATTTGAAAGGCAAATTTTTGAACAGTTAGAAGGACTTTCATGGCAATGGGATTTGATGTCTGGAACTCAGTTACATTGTCTATCATCACAATTTGCAGCCAAATGAAGTTAAAAAAAAAAAAAAAAAAACACAGAAAATAGATGTCATTGATTTTTTTTTATGAACTTAAGAAATTTAATCATTTCTCTTGTTTGATAGATCTGGATGTAAGTTTTAATTTTTTATTTTATTAGATGACTATGATTTTTTTAATTACTTTTTATTTGTATAATGTAACATTATGTTACGATACTTTAAGTGGCAACATCTCTTTCATACTGGGCTGTACAGCACCTCACTCCTCTCGGTGCAATCAACATAGATCCATCTTAACTCTAAATGTATCTTGGACCAATAGGTGTCAAATCCCTGGATGTGCAAACATTTTTTTAGAGTAAAAAAACTTAAAGAAAAATTTGCACCTTGAGAATTGATTGATCTTGAGAATTGATTGATGATAGATTAGGAATTAAAATGAATCTAAGTGGGTGATAAAACTATATTAAATAAAATCATCGATGTAGTCACCATTATAAAAAAATCATATAAATTGCAGATACATAAAAGAAATCATGTAAATTGCAAAAAAGTAAAGATAAATTCTATAATATCTATACAAGTAATTAATAAAAAGCTAACTAAAATTAAATAATAAAGATAAATTTTATAATATCTATATAAGTAATTAATAAAACTAATTAAAATTAAATAATATATGATATGTGGATGAAAATAAGGAAAACTTCATAATTGGATAATGAGAATGTTCCAAGCATTATCCAAATTCATTGAAATATATAGATTTTTATTTGAACTTTAAATTAGGATCGAAATTGTAATTAAATTGTAATTTTTTTACTTTATTAAGACAATAAAATATCAACTCCCATATTGGGCTGTAAGACAGATAAATAAATATTTACAAAATACATGTTTATTTCTTGTTTAAAATATTTTCCTGTTTAAAATATTTTCCTTATTAAATAAAACTGCTGCCTATATTTGACTAGGTCATTATTTTTACATGCTTTATTGCAAGCAGATTTTTACAATATTTTCCTGATTAAATAAAACTGCTCCCTATATTTAACTTGGTCATTATTTTTACTTCCTACATAAAAAAGGAAAATATGATGAAACAGGCCTCCAGCATTGAATTTGTTAAACAATCCCTGCAGGTTAATACCATATAATACAATTTTTTGTGACCCAAAATAAGTGAATCAAAATAACAGATTTGTGACGCAAGATAAGTGTGACTCAAAATAACAGAGTAATAGCAAGACTGTTAAATATAAATTACAATATGGAATTTGCAACGAGTTACAATTATATTGATGGCCAATATTGCACCGTGGAGGTACTCCTAACACCATTCAGACCCAAAGACAGTCTCCTCTTTGCTGCTCTGGATCTGTAACATCACACTTCAAAAGCTTCACTTAAATCTGGATGTCTTGCTCACTCTGCATTAAGCCAATTATATTAATGGCCAGCATCACTAACTGTAGAGGTACTGCTAGTACTAACACCATTCAAACCCAAAGACAGTCTCCTCTTTGCTGCTTTGGATCTGTAACACCACACTTCAAAAGCTTCACTTAAATCTGGGTATCTTGCTTGCTCTGTTTTAAGCCAGTCCGCCAAAATTTCAGCCTGATCACTGGAAGGCAATGCTAGAACCAGGGAAACGAGCGCAGCTTCTATGCTTTGACAGAGATCATTATCCATTTGGTAAGGCATTTTCTCAATAAAATTTTGTAGGTCAAGTAGTGGCTTTGTCTCCCTTATAAAGGGTAACCAAAGTTTCACCAGATGAGTTCGACCTGGAGCAGAAAGGATTACATTCCCATACCCAACTGCCTCCAAAACCTTTCCTGTAATTTCAATCATTTTCAATTTCGTTTCCCATAGGCATGACCTAAATCTGGTATCATTCATTATGTAAAGAAGGTTCTCTGAAGCTTCTACCCATTTGCTAACAAAATCTGTTAAAAGATCCATCTTAGGCAAAATATGACACAACCATAAGAAGTCAGCCAAAAGTTTTAAAATGTGATTTTCATGGTCCTCTAGGACATCATCTGTATCAGATAACAGAGAAGCCAATTTCTTTTCAAAACTGGCAAATAACTCTGATAGATGCTTTTTCACTTCATACTTTACATTGTCATCTACTGCAAGGAGAGGTGCATCATCATCTTCAACAAGCATATACTCTACCTGCTCTTGTGCAGATGCTTTGAGTTCATCTGGAGAAGCTGGCAAATCAGAACGTTTTCTGTCAACTGAAATTGCAGCATGTATTGCAGAGAGAAACACATCTCTTACAGCATCTGGGTCTACTGGTTGGATTCTAGCAAGGATGGGAATGACTTCTGAACCTAGGTTTGGAAGGGTTCTTATAATTTCTTCCTCTTCATGTTCTTCCCAGGGAACTGCCTCTAAATATTGAACACACTTTGAAATTATTTGATCACTACCAAGTTTGGTGGCTACCATCAAAATGCCAAGAGCCATTTTTACATTCTGCCACGAATCTGTAACCAGATTATTGTCCAGATAAAAAAGCCTTAAAATGTTCACATGATGATCATAGTCAGATTCATAGCAGTAAACTTCAAGACAATTCCGAGAATCCAGAAATTGGCATATGGGCCAGTCATCTGAAAGACGCTCCGCAAAATACTTGCTTTGTTTTACTAAAATTTCTGAATGGCAGTAAAACCAGTCGTCTCTGCCATCGCTTGTCCTCAATCTCACAATTACATCACTGGTGGAACGATCCCCAATTTTTTTCAATGCAGTATTCGCTTTCGCCATGGGAAAATGAAAGCCGTTCAAGATTCATACTAGACTGAAACAGTAACTTGGTGGGAAGTTGACACACTCCACCCCCATCCCATGGAAAGGTAACTCATTAGATATCCTGCCTTCAAGGAAAACAAGTATAATCATCATCACACCAATCCTTGTCTTCTAAGGTTTTCCGCAATAAATCCTTCAGTCCTTTGTTCACAAGGGGTCCAGTAAGAATCTGCCCAAAGAAAAACACGTAAGTACCTCTGAAAGAAAATTAAACTGACCTATGACCTTCTGTATAAATGCATCACTCGGTGTGTGAACGATATGGCCGCACTGGTGGTGAGACGAGAGAAACCTCCGTGGTTTTCGGTACATTAAAAGTGAATGTGAACACAATGGAAAACCTCGAAATAATTCTTGGCGATTAGACTTCAAGAGATTCTTGGTGTTTCAGAATCTATTGTTGAGGTATATAAAAGAACATTGAACCCATTGAAATAAAAAATAAATTGAGGTTTTGGCTGCCTTCTCTGTGAAACTGTTTCTGCATATGTTTTCGTGAGTATGAATTTCTTTATGGTATCAGAGCTTGGTTTATAGAGCTCCTGGTGGCACACAAGAGCTATTTTTGAATATCAGGAGTAAATGGAAGTCATGACAAAGGTGACAAGGAAAGATTATGAAAGATAAAAACAAACAAAAAGCATGATGCCAATAACCAAGAATCTGTTGTGTTATCCAGTCATCAATTATTGATGATATGAGTCCGTGTAAAATGCAAAATTGAAATTTTAAGGATTTATTATTTTCCTACAGTGTAAAACAAACCTTGGATAAACTTTACTAATTCTTAAATTTCCAAAGAAACTATAAAATGATTTGCTATATTTTTATAAAAAATTTAAATTTCTAATAATTAATTTTTGCAATTTTTAGAGTAAACAAAATCAAGAAAATAAAAATTGAGAATGTTTTTTGAAAAAAATTTGAAAATTAGCTCATCAGATAAATTTTGCCATAAAAATTGAAAATGTTTTTTGAAAAAAAATTGAAAATTAGCTTATGAGATAAACTTTGCCCTAAAATTTTCGCTTAATACCACATACCACTGGGGAAAAAGGTGTAGAGAATATTAACTGATTCTACATGAGAAGCCCAACAAAAGTGGGGCCCTCTACCTTAATAATTTTTTTTTAACTTTACAAAGTTGGAGGAAGAAGAATCAATTACAGAATATCTACTGAAATTGAAGGAAACAGGGATCGGTTGCTGGTTATGGATAATTTTTATGGTAAAAAAAATTATTTTGTGAAATTTGGGCAAAATTATTATTTGATTAACAAAAATATTGGTGATTTTTTTTAAGTTGAAAATTAGTCCATTTTGTCCCTAAAATTTTCTTTTGATGCCAAAAGTGGATACTAGGTGTAGTGAATACTAACGGATTTTACATGAGAAGCCCAACAAAGGTGGGGCCTCTACCTTGATAATTTACTTTATAAAGTTTGGAAGAAGGGAAATCAATTTCAGAACATCTGCTGAAATTATGGCAAGCAGGTAGTTTGCCTCAATCATTTAACACTTTATTGAGACAAAATATGACTTATGAATCTAGTTGCATCGAAGAGGACCTATTTTACAGCCCAGTAAGAAGAGATGTGTAACTTTTTCTGTGTTCATCCTAGAGCTAACACCTGTCTTTTTTAGAAAATAATACAATATTATAAAAAAGAATACAATAGAGCGTTACTTATCCTTCTTATAAAATAATAAAATATTATAAAAAACAATACAATATTATTAAAAACATTATGTCTACTCAAATTTGATTTAGAATATTTATAATAGCATTATATAAAATTATACAAATTAGATAAATTAAAATGTTTCTCCAACATTTGTAAAAAGAGGATCTCTAGATATTTGATCTCTATGCTTTGTATAATTAGATAAATTAAAATGCTTCTTCAATATTTGATCTATCTATGCTGTATAATTAGATCAATTAAAATGCTTCTTTAACATTTCTATATAATTAGATCAATTAAAATGCTTCTTTAACATTTCTATATAATTAGATCAATTAAAATGCTTCTTTAACATTTCTATTTTAACATTTGTATTTAAAAAGAGGATATGTGCTTTGTAGATCCCCTCATCTATGCTGCTGATGATATTACATTTGATAAGAAGTCAAACCAATTGTTACGAGGAAGCATTAGAAGAAGTTCAAAAGAGGTGGAAATGTGTCAATTTTCAAAGGGTGTTTGCGGCAAAGCTGTAACTATCACATGTAACTTTAAACATAAAAACTAAAGTGTTAGTATTGTGGCAAATTAGGGCACATGATGAAAAATTGTAGAAAGCGATCGTGGGATATGAAGCACAAGGAAAAATGCCTTGGAAAAAGCAGGTAATGTCGTAGACCAGGACGAAGAGGAGCATACTTTTGTTGGTTCTCAAATAGGAGGTTAGTTTCAATGCTTTGATTTTGTAGATTCAAAACATATGACGAGTGGGAGGGATTGGTTTGTTCCGTTGTCGAAAAGTAATCCAAACAGATGTTGTAAGTACAGATGACAGCAGCAATCATTTTGTTGAGAGTCATGGTCATTTTAAAATCCAGTTGTCGGAAGGTAAGAAGTGTACTTATCATAATGTACTGTACATCCCAAGCTTGATTTAAAATCAGCTTTCAAATGGTGAAATAACAGAGTATAAGTATAACCCACATTCGGAGGCCCTATTTAGAGGTAATAAATGTTTTGTAACTCGCAAGAGTGATGAGGTGATTGTAATAGGAATAAAGAAGCATGGGTTCTACAGCTTTGTGAAAATTGATAAGGCAGAATCTTAAGCTTTGGTAGCCAATGTTGATAACAACTAAACTTTATTGCAACAAAGGTATGGATAAATAAACTTTTCAGTACTTTTTTATTTGAATAAAACTAAAAAATCCATGTTGATAACAACTAAACTTTATTGCAACAAAGGTATGGATAAATAAACTTTTCAGTACTTTTTTTTTTTTTGGAATAAAACTAAAAAATCCATGTACAATACGCTTGGTAGGGAAACAGTGCAAAAGGCATTTGATGAAGGAAAGGCATATAGAGACGGATTTGGTTCACTGTGATCTTTGGAGACCCATTAAGACGGCATCGATCTCTAGTGCACTCTTTGCAGATGCCTCTTCCATAAAGATGCGGGTGTTCTTAAAGAAGAGATTTGATGCATTTGTAGAGTTCAATAACTCAAATGAATCTAGTAGAAGAATTAAGGTCCTTTGATCAAATAGTAGAAAGGAATTTACATCAAAGGAGTTTGCTTATTTTTGTCTGAAAGAAGAGATTCATGGCACCTTGTACACCTCAGTGAAATGCGGCGGTTAAAAGAAGGACAAGACAGTAATGGAGATGGCAAATTGTATGTTGCAAGGGCAAGACAATGTCGAAGTATTGGGTTGAAGCAGTATATATTGTTATTTCTATGCTAGAAGGGAATTCAACAAAGATGATGCAAAGTATTATGAATTATCCCTGAAGAGGCATGGTCCAGCACAAAACCACAACTGAAGAACCTAAGGGTATTTGGTTGTGTTGCTTATGTTTTAACTTTTAACTCCAAACAAAGAGAGGTTAGAGATCCAAAATGGAAGACACTATCATTTGTTGGCTAAGGGATCAATCTGAGGCCTATAGGTTTGATGGACATTGTCTCCAATAAAAGTATTGTTTACACAGATGTAATGTTGAAATTATGGTAGGTTTTGCGATCATATAGAAATAGATCAGATTGTGATATGGTTGTCATTGATGGCAACACATAGTTCCAAACATTTAATCCAGAGAAGCAAATGACTCATAAGAATCCCTGGCTTGTGTATAGATCCGACAGTCAGGTGTGAACCCACAAAGAAATCAACGGTCAAAAGTAAATCCGATGAACAGATCTGACAGTCAAGAGTGAACCCGCAAAGAAATCAACGGTTCAAAAGAAAAGCGGAAGGCAGAATGCGGAGAATGAGAAATCAAAGTCTAAAATAATATGGGTTCCCGCAACCCGGAGTCTGCTGAGGTGGAATGCGGAAGATGAGAAATCAAAAAGTCTAAAATAATATGGGTTTCCACAACTTGGAGTCTGCCAGCGGAATGCGGAAAGCATAAGGCAGAATGCGGAAGACGAAAAGCGGAATGCGGAATGCGGAAGACGAAAAATCGAAGTATAAAATAATATGGGTTTCCGCAACCCGGTGTCCGCCAACAGAATGCGAAAGGCGGAAGGAGTTTTGTGGAATATGGGTTTTCGCAACCCGGAGTCCGCACTGCAGAATGCAAAAAACAGAAATTGTGGAAGTTGTTTAAACAAATTTGGAAAACTCGGGATCCGCAATCCGCATCTGATCTAAGATCAACGATCAGGAAATGGTGCACAAGAAAACGATGGCATGAAAGGAGTTTGCATTAAAGGATGTGCGAAAGCAGGTGTTTGTTAAGTCCTATTTCATATCAACAATAAGAAGAGAGGTCGCACAAACTCGACGGCGTGAAAGAAGTTCTGCGAAAACCTTGATTTGCCGAAAAAGGAAAATTGCAAAAGGAGTCAGAGTTGCTCTCTAATGGTAGAGAGCTGGTGCATAGACCGTCCTAGAAGTGGGGATTGTAGAATGAAAGAGGACAATGACTTCTTTCTTTTAAGAATATCCAGAACAAAGACAATGAGGAGAACCAAGGTGCATAAGCAAATCCAGAAGTAGAGCAGAACAGAGTTGGTATGTATTGTTATATCTGTTTTTCTCCATATTGTAATGAGCATGTTTGAATCTAAGGAACAAGGGTGGTAGGGTGGTGCTAGAAAAAAACATGTTGTCTTCTCTGTACAAGTTGGAGCGTATACAAGTGGATGTTGGTGCTTCCACTCAGTAGTAGTTGGAGAATGTTATTTTAGTGGGTGCTAAAAACACATGAGGGTTGGTGCTCTCCACAAGAAGGAATTTGTAAACAGAAGTTGCAGTCTCATTTGAGTAGGTGCTCAAATAAAGATGAATATTTGTCTGTCTCTATCATGTGTGTGTGATTGATGATTATCATTCTTTCTATTATATTTGCTGCATTATCAAAACTGTAAATCTGTAATTAGTAATAATGTTTTGAATATTGAAAATGGTTTAAGCTTTAGAAATAACTGATTAACCCCTCTCAGTTATTTGAATAATTTCATCAATTGGTATTAGAGCAGGTTCCTTATATTTAAAGGTAGATCTATAAGCATAAACATGACAAGTTATGAAGGGACTTCATCCAATAAGGTTCCTCTGTTTGATGGAACAAATTTTGCCTTTTGGAAGGTCAGAATGAGAACTTATATAATGTCCTTAGGTGCTGATGTTTGGGATGTAGTAGACACTATTTATGTAAAGCCTCCAGAGATGATAAGTTGGAATTTAGTTTCAATGCAAAGGCAATGAACACTATCCTGAGTGGTATTGCAGAAGCTGAGTTTGTTAAGGTGATGCATCTTGAATTTGCAAAAGAGATGTGAGATAAACTTGTAAGTAGTTATGAAGGAAATGAGAAAGTAAAGGATGCCAAACTACAGACATATAGACTAAAATTAGACATATAGACTAAAATTTGAACAGCTAAAGATGAATGAGGATGAGACTGTTAGTAAATATTTCTTAAGAATAGAAGAGACTATGAATGCTATGAAGCGTCTTGGTGAAAAGATTGATGAAGCATCCTTAGTTCAGAAAATTTTGAGATCTTTGCCTGAAAGACTTAATCCCAAAGTTTCTGCAATAGAAGAATTAAGTGATCTTAAAACTCTGCCTATTGACCGACTCCTAGGTACTCTGACAACCTATGAAATGAGGATTGGTAAAGATAAATCTACCACTAGAGAAGCATATCCTTTAAAGCAGATAAGAACACTGACTTTGAAATGGATGTGACCGAGGCAAAATTTGTAAGGAGACTGGAGAAAGGATCAGGTAAATATAAAGGCAAGATGCCCTTTAAATGTTTTAACTATGGTAAAATAGGCCATTTTGCATCTAAATGTCCCCACAAGCAAAAGAGGCAGACTTCTGATGATGAAGAAAACTATACATTCAATAAATACAATAAAGAGGCTAAATAGAAAAGGAAAAGCTTGTGTGCAAATGATGTTGATTCTTCAGAAGAGACAGACAATGATTCATTTTGTGAAGATGAAGTGAATAACTTTATGCTTATGGCCATAGAAGATTTTGGAAATGAATATACAGAAAGTGACCTGAATGATGAAGAAGCTATGGTTGATATGGAAGGTGAACTAATTAGTGCTCTGGAGGGGATTGACAGACTCAGACTAAAGAAGAGGAAACAAAAACAATTATTGATGCAGTATGAAAAGAAGGGTAAAGAACCAAGTGAAGATATTGCCCTGTTAAAATTGGAATTAGAAGAGGCAAAAAAAAAAGATATTCTAAAACAAAATTAAAAGAAGAAAAAAAGAGATGTGAAGCTTTAAGAATTAGTAGTGACAACTAGGAAAGAATTGGAGAAAATTTAAGCACTGTATCACCAAAATCTGTCAAGTATTAAAGCTTCAAAAGAACTGAACAACATTCTGAGTAAGCAAAGGTCCCCATGGTTAAAAACAGGCCTTGGCTATGAAGAAGGGTCAAGCAGCAAACAATCGGCAAACAATCAGAATGCGAACATACTGTGCAAACAAAAGGAAATGAAACAATTACCAGAATAAAAAACTCAGATCAAAATTATCAACCAAGGATTGCTTAGAAACAAAATCAACAAAAAGGAAGACATCCAAGATTCAGGTAGCAAAAAATTTTCAATGAATACTGTTATTGTTGTTCTAATTTTGGCCACAAAGCTGCAAACTGTGCATTTAATTTTAGAAATATGCAATCAAAAAACAGTCAATTGGTGCAACATAGAATAAGAGAGTCAACAAGTAAACAAGAACTGCATACAACTTAGTTCACAACTAAAGGAATAACTCGTGATAGATATAACAACTCTTTTGATCTACTGTACAATGAGCCAGAATGTTATGTTTGTCATAATTTTGGACACAAGGCTTCAAACTGTCATCTGAAGGATTACAAAACAGACCCAAGAGTGAATTACTTTGCTGAAAGTGCTAAAGTTTGGAAGAAGAAAGAAAATAACAATTGTGGCTTAGTGCTTTCTGTTCAAAGGCAAAAAGGCCCTTGGTATATTGACATTGGATGTTCCAAACACATGACTGGTGATAAAAGTAAGTTTCTGTCTCTAAGTGAAAATAAATCAGAAAATGTAACTTTTGGAAATGATGCTCCAGGGAAAATTAAAGGAAAAGGAATGGTGAAGTTGAGTAATGGCAGAGGGAAAGCCCAAGATGTGTTGTTTGTAGATGGACTAAAACATAATCTTCTTAGTGTCAGTCGAGTTTGTGACAGTGGATGTGAAGTTGTTTTCACCTCTAAAGGTTGCAAGATAAAATCTGTACTCTCAGGACAGTTGGTTGCAAAAGGCATAAGAACAGAAAACAATGTCTATGTCTTGAAAGAAGGAAAAGAAGAATGTCATCTAAGCAAGTATGGTGAAAGTTGGCTTTGGCATAGGAGACTTGGGCATTTAAACTTTGATCATATAATCAAGCTTGTGAACAATGGGGTAGTAAAAGATCTTCCAAAAATATCAAAGCCATATGACTCTATTTGTAAACCTTGTCAAATGGGAAAATTGACTCCCACAGTTTAAATCCAAGAACTTCACATCAACAGACAAACCACTTCAGTTAGTACATATGGATTTGTGTGGACCATCAAGAAAGGAAGGCACAAGAAGAGAAATATATTTTATGTTGGTCATTGATAATTATTCTAGACTCACATGTGCTGCTTTTCTAAAAGAAAAATCTGAAGCGTTTGAAAATTTCAAAATTTTCAAGGTTCTGACTGAGAATCAAACAGGAAATAGACTGAAGGCAATAAGATATAATAGAGGAAGAGAGTTTAGTTCAAGAGACTTCAAAGAATTCTGCAGTAAACATGGAATTAAAGAGAATACACTATTCTAGGGACTCCACAGCAGAATGGAGTAGTTGAGAGACAGAATAGGCAAGATCAATGATGAATGAAATAGATATTTCTCAGACTTATTGGGTAAAGGCAATTCACACAGCTATCCATATTCTTAACAAAGCTCACTTAAGGCCAAACAGTGATAAGACTCCTCATGAACTATGGTTTGGAAGACTTGCTTCTATCAAACACTTTAAAGTCTTTGGAAGTAAATGTTATATTAAAAGTAATGATGAACATCTTGGCAAATATGATGACAGGGCTGATGAAGGTATCTTCTTAAGACATGTTGCAAACAGTAAAGGATACACTTGTTATAATATGAGGCTGCATAAATTGGTTGATTGTATTGACATTAAAATTGATGAAGGAATCCTTGTAAGAGATATTCAAATAAGCAGTGTTGAACCAAATATAGAAGATATAGTTGAAGATAAGGAAGAACAGGTCCAAGAATAAAATAAAAAAAGATTCAGAGTCAGATAATGAAAGTGCAAACACTCAGGCAGATTCAAGACAACAGACAAAAACCAAACCACCTTCCAAAATTGTTCAAAAGAATCATCCTGAAAATCAGATAATTGGTGACAAAAATAAAGGAGTTCAGACAAGAAGGAAGTTGATTAAAGCTTCAGAACAATCTCAGATTGCTTTCCTATCTATGATGGAACCTAAGAATTTTGAAGAAGCAAGTGGGGATGAAGATTGGATTAAAGCCATGAATGAAGAGCTTGATCAGATTGAGAAGAATAATACTTGGGAGTTGGTTCCTAGACCTGCAGATAAAAATGTTATAGGCTCCAAGTGGGTGTTTAAAAACAAGATGAATGAACAAGGACAAATTGTGAGGAATAAAGCCCGATTGGTCTGTAAGGGGTATGCACAAGTTGAGGGACAGGATTTTGATGAAACTTTTGCACCAATGGCAAGATTGGAAGCTATCAGAATGTTTTTCTTGCCTATGCCAGTCATAAGAACTTCAAAGTGTATCAGATGGATGTTAAGTCAGCTTTTATCAATGGAGATCTAGAAGAAGAAGTCTATATAGAGCAACCTGAAGGGTTCCAACTAACAGACAATCTTGACAATGTCTGCAAACTAAAGAAGGCTCTATATGGATTGAAACAAGCACCAAGAGCCTGGTATTATAGACTGGATAAATATCTACAGGACAAAGGGTTCAAGAAAGGTACTGTTGACAGTAGCCTGTCTATCAAATCTGAAGGTAATAATTTATTAGTTGTTTTGGTGTATGTGGATGACATTATTTTTGGATGCACTAATGATACTTTTGTTCAGTGATTTGCTAATGCCATGCAATCTGAGTTTGAGATGCCAATGATAGGAGAATTGTCATTCTTTCTTAGTCTTTGCATTATTTAGAGTTTTGAAGGTTTATTTCTCTCCCAAGAGAAGTATTTGAAGGAGATGTGGAAGAGATTCCAAATGGAAGATTCGCCATTTGTTAGTACACCTATGGTTGTTGATTGTAAACTTAGCAAGGATGATCCCTCACCTGATGTTCACCAAAGAACATATCGATCAATGATAGGAAGTCTCTTATACATCACCGAATCTCGTCATGATATAATGCAAGTTGTTGGAATGGTAGGAAGATTTCAATCTACTCCTAAGCAAAGTCATTTGGTGGTTGTTAAGAGGATATTTAAATATTTGAAGGGCACAATGACTTATGGTCTCTTGTATCCTAGACATCATAATCTTTAGCTAACTGTATATTCAGATGTTGATTGGGAAAATTGTTTAGATGAAAGAAAGAGCACAAGTGGAGGTGCATTCTTCTTGGGGGATTCTTTAGTTGCATGGTTGAGTAAGAAGCAAGGCTTGATCTCTTTATCCGCTACAGAAGCTGAATACATTGTTGCTGTCACCTGCTGTGCACAAATACTCTAGATGATCCAAACACTGGCAGACTTGGAGGTAAACTATGTTGATCACATTCCTCTCAATTGTGATAATACTAGCGCCATTAGTATGTCCAAAAATCCAGTCCTTCATTCCAAGACTAAGCACATACCTATTAAGTATCACTTCTTAAAGCAGCAGGTCACAAACAAAGTGGTTCAATTGAATTTTATTCCTTCTACAGAACAAATTACTGATATCTTCACTAAACCCTTACCAAAGACAGTTTGCGTATCTATGCCAAAAGCTGGATATCATATCTTATTCCAAATAACTTGTCCACTTTGATAAGAAGAGTTGTGCTAAAGAGTCTTCTTTGACATTGATGTCAAAGGGGGAGAAGTTGATTGTGCTACAGATGATAAACAGTTGGTGATTACAAGTACAACACGCATCCAGAATTTGAAGGTTGCCATCAATGCCAAAGGGGGAGATTGTTGAAATTATGGTAGGTTTTGCGATCATATGGAAACAAATCAGATTGTGATAAGGTTATCATTGATGGCAACTCATACTTACAAGCATATGATCCAGATAAGCAGAGGACTCGTAAGAATCCATGGTTTGTGTATAGATTCGATAGTCAGGTGTGAACCCACAAAGAAATCAACGATCAAGAGTAAATCCGCAAAGTTTGAAAAAAAATCTGATGAATAGATCCGACAATCAGGAGTGAACCCGCAAAGAAATCAACAGATCAAAAGAAAAGCAGAAGGCGGAATGAGGAAAATGAGAAATCAAAGTCTAAAACAATATGGGTTCCCGCAACCCAGAGTCCGCCAGCAGAATGCGGAAGGGGGAAAGCGAAAGGCGGAATGTGGAAGACTGAAAGCAAAAGGCAGAACGCGGAAGATGAAAAATCAAAGTCTAAAATAATATAGGTTTCCACAACCCGGAGTCCGCCAGTGGAAGACGAGAAATCAAAGTATAAAATAATATGGGTTTCCGTCAATGTTCCACGGAGTTTCCGGGGCGGGGGAGCGTGAGAGCGAGGAAATGCACAAGGGGGGCGTGTGGAAGCCACCCCAAATTTTAGGGAAATTTCGAGGAAACGGGAGGACTTCAGAGTCATAAAAATTAATTTAAAATATAAAAATGATAAATCCCAACAGTAACTATTACCATGTAAAAAATAAAACTAAAAAATAAATTCATCGTTATGGGGTGTACATCTATTAGTTATTAGCATATCAAATTTCAAATTTGTAAATGATACTGAACTATGTTACTATACCCATGTAAAAACTAAATACTAAATATCATAATTATCATTATGCAAATCAAATTTATTAGTTATTAGCGTATCAAATTTCAAATTTGTAAATGATACTGAACTATGTTACTATACCCATGTAAAAAACTAAAAACTAAATATCATAATTATCATTATGCAATGTATATCTAAATTCAAATTTCAGATTTGTAAAAAATAATGCAACAAATGTTGAAGTCTGAAATAGTCAAATAGATACCGAACAATGAACACAGAGAAGTTAGAAGTTAGAACAATGACAACTACTCCAAGTTTAGTTGCAATATGATTATGAAATGAAATGAAATTCTGAAAGGATAACATTTAGGAAGGTCTTATAAACTCTTAGGTTAGTCTAGGATTTAATTTAATTTTCGTTTAATTATGTTTTAATTTTTTAACACTTTTTTAATATTTTAATTTGCATTCATTTTTATTGTGAAAGATGAAAATTGGGGGGGGAGGGGGGGAGCGGCGGGACGCCTAGAAGCCCCCCTAGGGGGAAAAGCATTTCCCTGAGTTTCCCCCAAAAGGGAGACATGGGGAAACATTTCCCCGTCTCGGAAATGTGGGGTAGCGAGGGGGCGCATTCCCCACCCAAGGCGACGCGTCCCCGTGGAACACAGGTTTCCGCAATCCGGTGTCCGCCAACGAAATGTAGAAGGTGAAAAGCGAAAGGCAGAAGGAGTTTTGCGGAATATGGGTTTTCGCAACCCGGAGTCCGCCCTAGGAAATGCAGAAGGTGAAAATTGTGGAATTTGTTTAAACAAATTTGGAAAACCCGAGATGCGCAATCCACATCTGATCTAAGATCGACGATCAAGAAATGGTGTACAAGAAATCGACGGCGCAGAAGGAGTTTACGGAAAAGGATGTGGGGAAGCAGGTGTTTGTTAAGTCCTATTTCAGATCAATGATCAGAAGAGAGGCCGAACGAAATCGACGACGCGGAAGAAGTCCTGCAGAAAGAATCCTACGGAACTAGAACTGCGAAAACCCTGATTTGCCGAAAAAGGAAAATTGCTAAAGGAGTCAGAGTTACAAAAAAAGACAACAGCGAAATAAGCCAAAATTGCGAAGATGTGTTGCAGAAACTCATGATTACACGTCGATTGGACTACTTGTCTATCACAAGGCATCGAACAGTTTTGATCAGTTATGAAAATGAACAGTCAAGCATACGAACAGGTGAAGGGTTTAAAGATTGATGAGTATAAGAGGATGCGTATGAAGAATTGGGGTGTGCTCTCTGATGGCAGAGAGTTGGTGCATGGACCGTAGTAGAAGTTGGGATTGCGAAATGAAAGAGTACTATGAGTTCTTTCAAGAATATCCAGAACATAGACAATGAGGGGAACCAATGTGCATAAGCAAATCCAGAAGTAGATCAGAACAGAGACAATGAGGGGAACCAAGGTGCATAAGCAAATCTAGAAGTAGATCAGAACAGAGTTGGTATGCATTGTTATATCTGTTTTTCTCCATATTGTAATGAGCATGTTTGAATCTAAGGAACAAGGGTGGGGTGGTAGGGTAGTGCTAGGAAAAAACATGTTGTCTTCTCTATACAAGTTGGAGCGTGTACAAGAGGATGTTAGTGCTTCCACTCAGTAGTAGTTGGAGAATGTTATTTTAGTGGGTGGTAGAAAAACATGAGGGTTGGTGCTCTCCACAAGAAAAAATTTGTAAACAGAGGTTGCAGCCTCATTTGAGTAGGTGATCAAATAAAGATGAATATTTGTCTGTCTCTATCATGTGTGTGTGATTGATGATCATCATTCCTTTTGTTGTATTTGTTGCATTATCATAACTGTAGATCTGTAATCAGTGATAATGTTTTAAATATTGAAAATGGTTTAAGCTTTAGAAATAACTGATTCACCCCCCCTCTCAGTTATTTGAATAGTTTCATCATGTAATTATAGATAAAAGATCAGGTCTGTTACTACTCTGAAAATAGATGATATTTCATGGTTTGAGGATGAAATCAACAGAGTGGCAAGAAGAACAGTCATGAGAGGATGGGCATCCATCGAGGATGTACATGAAGCACGTGAGGAGGCAAATGAAATTGTTTCTAAAGGAGTGGCAACAATCACTGATGCTTCCAATAGAACAACAAAAGTATACCTAAATGGTATTTACTATTACACCACTTTACTTTAGAGGATGTGCAAGGGATCAGTTTTCATAACCTAGAGAAGGATGGCCAAGGGGGAAACCGATGAGGAAAGGCAAGAATGTTGTTGTGCCAATTCTCAAGTGTTTTTTGTTATAAATTTATTTCAACCCTAAACTTGTGATGAAGCCAAAGGCAAGGATGAGTGAGAGAAGGTCATGAAGTCCAAGTATGATTCACTCATGAAGAAGTTAAGAATACCACTTGGGTGATGACGAAGTTGCCTCCAGGTAAGAAACCCATTCACTGCACATGAGTTTACAAGGAAAACAAATATGGAACAACTCTCTTGATAAATAAGGCAAGACTAGTACTAAACATTGTAATGCAACTAAGAGGATTTTGAGATCTAATGAAGGGTCTTGGAAATTTGGCATCATCTACATTCAAACAAAGGATTTACAGTTGAAAAGTTTTACAAACTCAAATTCACAGGTTCAATTGATGACAAAAAATCCACAATAAGATATTGTTTTTAGCTTTGGTACATGTCATGTACTTAGACCTCCAAATCAAACAATGGATATCTCAACCCTCATGAATTTTTAAACCTCACATCATTCCTTTGGTCTCTCTACAACCAAATACTTATTCCCATGCCACATTATGGTATACTAAACTCTATTTCCTTAAAAATGGGGCACAAATTTAATCAATTTTTAAACCTCACATCATTCCTTTGGTCTCTCTACAACAAAATACTTACTCTCATACCACATTATGGTATACTAGACACTATTTCCTTAATAATGGAGCACAAATTTAACCCCCGTAGTTTCTCTCTCGCAGTGCTTAGAGAACCCACTACTTAACGGCCAAATTGAACTACCCAAATTAAGCAGACTAGAAGGAAGCTAGATGCACACTAACCACATGTATATAGAAACTCCCAAATTTGGAAAGTACTTTAGAAAGTTTGTCACATGGAAAATAACAAAAACACATTAAATAAAAAATAACACACAATAAGGAAGCTAGATGCACACTAACCACATGTATATAGAAACTCCCAAATTTGGAAAGTACTTTAGAAAGTAACAAAAACACATTAAATAAAAAATAACAAAAAATAAACTTATCTTGAAGACAATACTGATGATTGAAAATGGTCACCAAGAGTGAATTCACTTACCGGTTGTAGGCATTTTGTTCAGATGCCACCCCTAAGCTAAGGCTATGAGATGGATGTCTACATGCTTACTCACAAAAAAAAATCCAAGACAATGTATCCAAGCCTAAGCTAGATAAGGAAATGAACACTATGAAACAACCAAAACCCTCTACTGGCATGTTTCTTATACGAGTTACAAGAAAGACACTTTGTTAGCTCTCATAATTCTATAGGTAACCCTATGCCAATGTTCACCGGTAATACAAGAAAACCTTCTACAAGTCCTGCCCACTAGTTTGGGTGGATCCTCTACCGGCTTACTCATTGATACAAGAAACCTTTCACTAGTCTAGAAGTTCATATGGATTCCAAACTCCACAATTTTCTCTCTCAACTCTATCCCTATAGACTACTTTAGCTCCTCAATATATCAGCCTCACATGGGGCTTCAACCTCACTTTAGCAGTATTTTTCGTTCTTCTTTGTCTCCCTTTGCACTGTTTGCATAAGAGTGCAAACAACAACCAAAAGAGCAACTTAAAAGAACCCCTCTTAAGTCTCAAAGGAAACATATATAATTTAAAAGAGTGTTTATGAGCATTTAATGTGCAAGAAATGAAGTGCCAATTTTTCCTCTAGGCCTTTATTTCTCATACTGCCTTTTTGCCACTCATGGGGACTAGTCAAGTGGTTAACTGTTGTCAATCTACAGGGCTAGGTGGCTAACTCTTGAGTCTTTACCACTTGCAACAACTTTCATATTTTACATCAACTTACTATTTTTGTAGATTACATCATGGTATCATGCTTCTATCACGATAGCATGATCAACTTGGGAAAGGGAAAAAAACATCCCAAGGTAAGCTAATTATATTCATTAGTGAGGCGCGACAGCATGATCAACTTGGGAAAGGGAAAAAAACATCCCAAGGTAAGCTAATTATATTCATTAGTGAGGCGCGACAGCATGATAAACTTGGGAAAGGGAAAAAACATCCCAAGGTAAGCTAATTATATTAATTAGTGAGGCTTTTGGCCTTGAACTTTGACTAGAAACTTTACAAAGTCATAGAATTTAACTCCATACGTATAACACACACAATATATGGTACTCTTAGCAATATAGGCAAAAATTATGTACTCCATATTTACACCATGATCCATACACAAAATAAGGGTACCAAAATGGGATATTACATCCCCCTCCCCTTAGTATAAGTATCAACCAAGGTACCAAAATGGGATATTACATCCCCCTCCCCTTAGTATAAGTATCAACCTCGATGCAGCCTTCATTTTATCATATTGTAACAATACTTAGCATTGCTTTGTTCTTGAACTTCCCACAATTGAATCACATGCACTAGGTACCAATAACATTTCAACTTGTTAATCACAACCATCAAGGTCATCATCATGCTATCCAATCTTCTGCTTGTTAGCTCCAACCAATCTCACGGATTTGCATCATGCATATCTTATCTTCACCTTGTCGATCCCAACAATTAGCAAGGTCGTTATGTTAGCTCAGTCCTTTTCTTGACAACTCCAAGTTCTAGGAGGGAACTCAAGGTCCCAACTAGGCAAGTTTCTAGCACTAGATATGGATATGGACCAAGTGTTGATGCCCAAAAACCAAATTTCCAAGAGGGTGGTAAGGTATGAGCAGTGGAAATTGACCGAGTGTCAATGCTTGAAATTTGAGGGAGATAGGGCAGAGGGTGAGGGAGGTAGGGTATGAGGTCGTTATGTTAGCTCAGTCCTTTTCTTGACAACTCCAAGTTCTAGGAGGGAACTCAAGGTCCCAACTAGGCAAGTTTCTAGCACTAGATATGGACCAAGTGTTGATGCCCAAAAACCAAATTTCCAAGAGGGAGGTAAGGTATGAGCAGTGGAAATTGACCGAGTGTCAATGCTTGAAATTTGAGGGAGGTAGGGCAGAGGGTGAGGGAGGTAGGGTATGAGCACTAGAAAATGACCGAGTGTTAATACTTGAAATTTGACGAACCCAGTGGAAATTGACCGAGTGTCAATGCTTGAAATTTGAGGGAGGTAGGGCAGAGGGTGAGGGAGGTAGGGTATGAGCACTAGAAATTGACCGAGTGTCAATACTTGAAATTTGACGAACCCAATGTCTCCAACATGAACAGGGAGCAACAAAAATAAAATGAGAAAAGTAAAAAACGATTTGGATAGTTTTTAAAATTGTTCTTTATTTGTTTTTGGAGATATCTCTTGCATATAAACACGAATCGACCAAAGAGTGCAGTGGAAGTGTTTTCCAATATAAGTATTAATAAGAGTTTTTTCGAGTTGGCTTAATTTTTTCCCAAGCTAAGCCATTTTATGGAGTCGAGCAAGGGAAAATCTATCGAGTTGGCTTAATTTTTTCCCAAGCTAAGCCATTTTATGGAGTCGAGCAAGGGAAAATCTATCAAACTTGGATTTACCCCTAATTTTATTTGCAGGATTGGGCATGAAAGAGACCTTAACCTAGAATTCGTTTTGCAAATTTCCTTAGAAAATTCAAGGAACTAGGAACTGGCCAAGGATTGAAAAAAATCACTATTCTCTTGTGGAGGTGAAAAATACTACTTGGGCAAAATTACCTTCAAACAATAAATTGAAAAAAGTAGCTTCCTTTTGAGTTGAGTACTCTTGAGATTCCAAATAACTTTTCAATGGAGAGTTTTCCCCTATTACAATTTGCGACATAGTGAAAAGTACACTTGAGTATAGGTAAACAATAAGTACAACTTGTGAGCAATGTAAAACAACCCAATGCAACTATAATTTACTGTGATAATCCAAATGAGTTAAAACCGGCCAAGAATCCAACGTTCCATAAGTGAACAAAACATGTGGGATGTTCATTGACACTACATCCACTAGCGTGTAGATGATGTAGAGATCGAGCTACAACACTGTGCAACCTGGGAGCAGACTACAAACATTCTCACCAAGTCTCTTTGTCCAAATCAATTTATTTAGGAGTAAGCTTAGTAGAGTTTCACATATGACCATTAGGGGAGGGTGATAGAATACTAATGATGGTCATATTATTATAGTATTTAGTTTTAGATAAATATAAATAACTCACATCTATTATGTGAATTAAGTGTCAATGGGATTGTTGTTCACCAGGGAAGACGGTGGCACATCAAGTCACTCACAGAGGTTCAATTCCTTGGGCCAGGTGCAAGTCTTCAGTGATTTTGAAGAAAGAGCACCTGTAGTGACAACAATTTGGCTGAACAAAAGTACTCATGTTCAATGACTCGAGCCTAGAGAGGTGTTTATCTATACAAGCAGACCATTTGTGGTGCCCACCTCTTTGAGGAAATTGTAATGCTTCTCTTTTTAAACTCTAAAGTGAGGAAGTTAATGCTTCTCTTTTTAAACTCTAAAGTGAGGAAGTCAAAATAACTGTCGATGAATCAAATGCTATGGTTGAGATGTACAAAAGAACATTGAACCCATTTGACTAAAATATCAATCGAGGCTTTTGGCTCTCTTCTTTGCAATATTTTTTTCTGCATATATTGTGTGTGTGGATTTCTTCACATATACATAATTATGAAATGCATGCCCTTTATCATCTTCGTTCCACGTCATGATTGACCACTTTGTACACGAGAAAGGCTAAATATTTGAGAGAATGACTAAGAAGGCGAAGTCATTAGATACCATCAAAAAAAGGATCCGTTCAAGAAATGAAGTTTATATTCTGGGAATGCAGGCTATCAGTGTGATATCTATTTCTGGATTGCACTGAAGCTACCAACATTTCGGGTGGATGCTCCACCATCATCAATTCATATTACAGCTTCTTCTTGCCCCTGAAGATGAGCGGAGCGTCCACCCAAAACACCCAAAACGTTGGGTATTCTAAGCTTCAACACAGTGCAATTCAGAAATAGATATCACAAAGTTTATATTTTATTTTCACATGTGAAATCAAATTCCACAAGCTCTTCCAAGATTCTGAGTTGATTGAGCTAGCCATGCAGCACAAGTCCTTCCAAGATTCTGAGTTGATTGAGCAAGCCATGTAGCACGAGTCCTTCCAAGACTCTGAGTTGATTGAGCAAGACATGAAGCTTTTTGACCCATGCTTCAGGGTAAGTAGGAATCGTTCTTCTGACATTATGATGTAAATGAAGAAACCACATAGCTTATCTTTTTCATTTCTCTACAACTACAGCGATCAATTATGTCAACTTTATTGGAAGCATGTGCATGACTGTGTTTTTCATTTCTCTACAACAACAGTGATCAATTATGTCAGCTTTATTGGAAGCATATACATGGCTGTATAATAGACATAGAATGCATAGAATACAGGATAAACACAAAGGCCGTGCTTGGAAAGAGATTAGTTGTTTCAGGAAAACACATGGGTATTGGGGAGAGCACACAGACTGAACAATATGCATAAACCCCATCGACTCAACTTTAGTCAATACTGTAATTGACAACTTTTATGAGTAAAACTTTTACAAAATTTTGAGAACAATCAAAACAAAGGACATGCTTGGAAAGAGATTTGTTGTTTCAGAGAAAAACGTAAAAATATAAAAATATTAAAAAGTTTGCAGAACACAGATTGGAAAATATATATAAGCCATCTACTCAATCAGGAAAACAAATGGGCATTGGGGAGAACACAGACTGAACAACATGCATAAGCCATCTACTCAATCAGGAAAACAAATGGGCATTGGGGAGAACACAGACTGAACAACATGCATAAGCCATCTACTCAACTTCAGCTGGTCAATCCTGTAATTGACAATTTTTATGAGTAAACCTTGTACAAAATTTTGAGAACAATCAAAACAAAGGACAATTTTTATGAGTAAAACTTGTACAAAATTTTGAGAACAATCACAACAAAGGAAAAATTTTGTGAGTAAAACTTGTACAAAACTTTGAGAACAATCAAAACAAAGGACATGCTTGGAAAGAGATTTGTTGATTCAGTATTTAAAAAATAAAAATATCTGGGAGAACACAGATTGGAAAATATGTATAAGCCATCTACTCAATTTTGGGCAAACAAAATTTGAAGAACAATCAAACAAGAGAATATTTAGGGAAAAAGTGTACTGGCAAAATTTTGGTTCGTGCACATTGCAAAATAATAGGTCTGAAATTCTGGCTAAAGCTTCAAAGTTGTAGTTCAATGGTGATGTTAGCAGGGACTTTCTATAGGTAATAAAGTCCACCATGTATCGCAAACATGATGTGAATTATTGCAGAAACTATATTAAGTCTTAATCTTTTGATCCCTTCTTTGGTCCAGCCCAGTTACGTTAACCCGTCTCCATATGATTAAAGCCGATAGGGAGAAACAATTCAAGAATGCTATAGCCTAGCTTTTCTCCTTCTAAAAGATCTCAAACTGCAACAATATATTTAACAGTTGGTGATGGGCCAAATCCCTCAACGATGAGATATACAACCAATTGGAAGTATATATAATGATGACTCATATGATCAACATTTAAGAAAAGACTGACTTCACATATAACCAATTGAGAGAACCCACGTAATGAACAGTACTTTGGTACAAATGCATATTCTACTAGGAGAGTCTCAAACAGAAAATATTATAAATTGTATAGTAGTACGGTATTAATGATTCCACGAGATAACATGCGAGTCTGATCCGAGCCCCATGTCTTTCCTTTTTTTCAAAAGAATCATCTTGCATTTTGACGCTAACTATCCCCAAGATTTTCAATCAATATGCCGTTCTAGGCCTACTAAAAAAAAACCATATTTAGAAGCACAGCAACAATTAAAAAACTCTTTCGTTGATCATCAAATTCCATACAGCTTTGCAATATATACCAGCTACCTAGAAAGCAACACAACAGAGCTTACCTTTGATTTTAAAGACCATGTTGAGAAGAAGTAACCTGTGTTTTATCCTCAAAATCTCCGTGGTTCTCTCTATTGTTGAGAAAATACAACGCGCTTCTTAAATATTGTAAATCTACAGACCCGCTGCTTGTTAAGCCAAACCATAGGGTGCACCAGGTCAATGGCTGAAAAATAAGACCCTGGCCATCCACTGAACGGATCAAAAGATCAAAAGGGAATTGTACTGTGTAACAGAGGCTATAAAACAAGAGTAAGTTTTACATTCATAGCCCTCAATGGCATCATTGGCTTCAAAAACGACGCCCAAAGAATCGTCAGACAGAAAATCACTCAGCTCCAATAAAACACACATTAGAATTATCAAACTCAAGAACCCAAATCAAGATACAATACACAGTAGAATTATCAAACTCGTAGAACCCAAATCAAGATACAAGCGACCCACATCACAGATTATCAAAATGAGAGAACCCAAATCAAGCTTCAAGAGACCCACCTCATAAATTATCAGGATCAGAGAACCCCCAAATCAAAGAAGAAGAAACCCACATCATAAATTATGAAAATCAAAGAGCCCAAATCAAACTACAAGAAACCCACATCATCAGAGAACCCAAATCAAGCTACAAGAGACCCATATCAAAATCAGAGAACCCAAACCAGACTGCACGAGACAGACACGCTCTTGGAATCCTGAAGTGGGCATTGGAAGCCAACAGACAGTAGGTAATGGTGAGGAACAGCTTGCAGGAGAAGAAGAGTCAGTGGGCCGGGGGCCAATGGCAAGAGGTTGTGAAGATAGAGTTGGAGTTGGGCAATAAAGGCATCAGTGGCCCTCTCACCGTCCAACGGACCCAATGACTGCTTCTTCTCAGGGTGACACTTGCCCCTCCGATATCTGCAGGAATCTTCGTACAAAAATATATAGATGTGGGTACACTGACACGGACTAGGCCTCCAAGCCCAAGTGCCGGGATGAGGCGATCCGGACCAGACAGTGGAGGATTATTATAAGGATTTAACCATAACCAGTAATGTTCCAATAAAATATTTTCTTTTATTACAGCTGTTACGAGTAGATCTGATTCGCTGATGATGAGTAATCATGAAAAAATCCATGGTGGGTTTGCTGTTTTGTCGTTGCCCAGTAAACCACGTGCCATCGCCATATGTTTTGGCAAGCTTGCCAGGTGGTAGCCGACCGTCAATTACTTGAGAAAGAGGCTTCAAAGTTCAAAGGTTAGGTTTTGTAAGTTGCGCATTTGTTGGAGAGGCCCCTCGTGTCATGTGTTTGGTAAAAAACGTGGATAGTAGGGTAACACGGGACCGATTTGGCCTTTGCTCATTGATTTTTGCTCAAATCATCGCAAAATTGGTTCGTAATTTGATTTTTTTGTTCGAGGTCCTCAACAGATTTATTGAAATTGGCACTTTCATTGTATACATTGATTTGATTGTCTTTAGTTTTGGATACATATTAATATAAATACAATATTTCTTTCCCTAATTTACTAATATATAAATATAAATATATATACATATATTTCCCCAATTTTTTAGACAAATAAATTAAATTTTCAGTAAATAAAAAAGCAAAATTGTTTACCCACTATCCTACTCAAAAAAAATATAATTTCTATTTGATTTAAATTGTTCACCCACTATCCTACTCCCAAAAAAAATATAATTTCTATTTGATTTTCATTCTCATTCTCATTAGTGGGAGGCATTCACATTTTTTAAGGTTTAATTGTAAAATAAAATCAAAATCTGGGGAGTCAACAATATATGATAGGTAGATTTGAGTATGGTGAAGACTTATTATACAAACCAATTTATATTTCTTATTTTTGTTATTAGTTGTAAGTAGGGACTTGTTTTTTATGTTTTTTGTTTAATAAAAATATATATATATGAAAACATGATTGAATGGCTTTACATCCAAAATCGAATGATATTTAACCTTAATTGATCAAAAGACCAATCAAGCAAAAGAGTTTCGTCCTTGCCAAATACAACGAAGCACCCAAACTAAACAGAGGGCCAAAACTCTCGATGAATAAAAAATGTTGTCTCTCAACCATCTTGTCATTAATAACGAAAAATTGCAACAACATAAAGTTTTGAACCCTTTCATATTTAGATATGACCTGACCATACACAACTAATTAGTGCACCCATTAATTTTTACATTATCATTTACCTTCTTTAAGTCAAGATACCTTCAATGAATACCAAGGAATGTATTTTTTTCGACTGAAAAAAAAAAAATTCAAGATGTTATAAAAAATCCTATTGATAAAAAATGCATATATGAACAAGTTAGACTAGCCAATAATAAAATTTTAATCATTATGGTCTAAACCCTTACAATTTTATGGGTGGCACAAAAATATTATTGACCATATATCTTATTGAGATGATATATGTGAGCTAGTTAATAATGGCACTAGTAGCTCAGATAATAGGTTAGCAGGCACACCACCCCAACATGTGGAATAATGCCATATCACCTATGCTACTGGTGTTATTCCACATCACAAGGCCTATGATGTGGAATAATGCCACATTATTTGCCCTAATGGCATTGTTCAACATTTCAAGGTGGTGTCGTAATTACTTGCAATTTGAGGGGCTAATGTGGTTGTTAACTAACATGTAAATAGTGTTGCGTTGGTAGGTATGGTTGACAATATTTTGCCTCATCCCAATTTTATTTTGTGGCACTTTTAATATCTATGCTTCCTTGAAGGATTACCTCTAGCATTAACCAAATTAAGTAATTTATGACATAGTCCTCATGATTTTCCTTGATGTCAATGCCTAACATTGAGTATGTTAGCAAAGTTGTACCAAAATCCCTCCTCACAAATGTCTCAACATAAATCATATGCCAACGACATTTTAGTGCGAACATTGAACATCAAATGCATGTGCTATATAAGCCCCAACTCCAATAATGTGTCACACCATTATGCCAAGGCCAAGGATTGTCCAATTAATAACAACGCTAGCACGTGATGTAAGCACATAAGTATGCACAACTCACGATGTTTCAAGACATAGTGACACACCTCATACATGCTCTATCACATGGATACTTACATGTTGCATTATGTCCAAATGTGCAATGCTACATTGGGCTAGAACCGTTTATATGTTTTTTGAAGATCGAGCGTGCCCATCTAATTTATAAAAAATTATATCCACATGATTTTGGGTAGGTTCTTGTCCACATCTATGTACTTCTAAAATCTTCTAATTTTTTTTTCCAAAGAAAAAATTCGTAAATATTTTATTCACATTCAGCAGATGGCCCAAAAGGTCCATTATACAAAAACCAACTATGAAGTTGACATTACATACCGATATTTACCTCATGAAGAGCACAGAATACCATTATCATAACCAAAATCTGATCCAACTATAAAGTTGTCAATACATGCAAGAAAATACCTCATAAAGAGCATAATTACATAACTTTTTAGCATAAAATCATCAAGTCTGATCATAGCAGACTTTTTTTCATCATAAAATTATATCCACATGATTTTGGGTAGGTTCTTGTCCACATATATGTACTTCTAAAATCTTCTAATAATACATGTTGCTCATGTGGTATGGTAGAGAAGAGACTTTCTTGCAATTTATGATTGTGTATAACTATATAGGCATTGTCAAGGAGTTGCCATTAGAGTGAAGTCCCCAATATGATTTGATAGCATCTTCCCTTACTTTGATATAACATCGTCAACATTTTTAGTCCCATGCGTTGTGGGTCCTCTTTCACTCATAGGCATCATTATCTATATGATATCCATAATAATGGCAAGAATTAAGATTGTAATGCCAAAGCTTGGCATATCCCGTGATTGAGATTTCATTCCACGTTAATGCTCTCCTCCTAATTTGGTGTGTGTGCATGTTGTGAATAATCTCACTTGCTTAACAAGTGTGAGAGAAAAGTGGTTTATAATTCATCACATTCAGGAAAAACTTTATCGATCCTCAAATTGGCTTTGAGGTGCAACAACCTTGGTTGATGTGATATCATTCTCAATTGTTACTATTAACAACATTGACAGTTTATGTGCCATGCATTCTAGGCCCTCTTTGGCTTGAAATGATTATCTATGTCTTGTCCATAATAATTTCAAGCCTTATAACTACAATGGCATATCTTATGATTGGATAATCTTTCACAGTAATACTCTCATTTTAATGTATGTGTGGCATTGTGAATATTATGGCGTGATTATGACATGCATAATAATCGTAAGATGGGAATGCTTTATATGGCCTTAGCCACACAAAGTTTTTGTTAATCGAAAAGTTGACTTTAAGGTTTAAGTCCTTTGGTTGATTTAGCGATAACATCACCAATAATAGCACTGTCATACAATGTGAGAGCCTATATTAATTTATGACTATAACATATCCCATAATTAAAATTTCATTTTACCATACCATTATTATTTTCTTATGAAGTTCTTTTATTGTATAAAATAATTACAATATTATTTTTTATTTTTTATTTTTATTTTTATATTTAGTTATTTTTGAAAAATATTATTACTTTTCTTTCTCTCAATAAAACTACAGGTTTTTGTTAAAAAAAATATGATTACTTTAAAATACATTCTATTTCCTTTTATTCTATTTTTACAACTTTATTTAATATTTTTAATATTAAAAGTAATTTCATTTTTCTATACATCATTTTAAATTAAGTTTAGATTTTTTTAAATAAAATTAAAAAATTGAAATTAAAAAGAAAATATGATAAAAAAAACTCGTTACTCTACTTAATAGATTATCTTAAAATTTTGATTACTTATTTATTAAAATAATAAAAACTTAAAATACCTTAATATTAATTTAGGCATTAGAATGATAACTCAAATATATTTATGATTTTATCTAAATATTGTTTTAGGCATTAGAATAATAACTCAAATATATTTATGATTTTAGAGACAACATGAACTATTTATGGGATAGGTTAATAGAGTTTGTATATGTTTCATGGTGTTATTTATATATTTGTAAATTGTGTAATAAGATGTTTTTTTATTTTGAAGTTAAAAAGATTTTTAATATTGTGTTAGTTTTAATAATAAGTTTATAAAAAGTTTAATTAATTATTTATTTAAATAATAAAAAAATAACAAAACACTTTTTCTTTCTTAACCACTAGTTAAACATACACTTAATAATGTTTTCTATGTATTTATTTATAATTGATTTTCTTCATTGAAAAAATAATTAATAAAACATAGTCTAAGCTGATTTGCAATGGCGGTTTTGGCACATTTCAAAAGTTCAATGTCATCAACAACCTTGTTTTAAGTGGGTGTTTCTTAGGAACACGTCTCATAAAACTCGAATGTTCTTGATTACGGGTTTCTTTATCGTATAGTTCGAGTTTGTTTGGTTACTTTTTATAATTGTTACATTTTTCTTGGCTTAGAAATTTTGTCACTATTTAGTTGGTATAAAGTTGTCCCTAAGGGTTTGTTATTTTAAACAAATTTCAAATTTTAGTATGGTAAAAAATTATGTAAGATACAATCAACCTAATGCTAAATTAGCATAATACATACCATTTTTTTTTACTTTATATGAATTTTTTTTTTCGACTTTATATGAACAACAATTTTAATAAATTTTTTATATGAAAAAATATAGATATTTTATTTTATAAAAAAATTGTTTTTTAATAAAGTTTTTCTAATGTTACAATATTTATAAAAAAATTAAAAAACTTTATTAAAACCTTCTTCATTGAAGAAAGAGAGTTTGACTAAGGCCATTATAACTAAAAAGAGACTAAGTGGGCAAAGGATATAGGAATTTTTAAACTGATGTAAATATATTACATAAAATATTTATAATCACAAATTTATACAATTTAATTATTATTGATTATTTTCATTTATATAATGTTTTAATAAATATAACATATTTTACAGCAGTCGTGCTTAGGGGTTAAATTTAACGGGTACTTTTACCTATCACCTAATTTTTTTTTTTTTACGGTTTTCTTTCAAAAACTGCCTTGCATATAACTTTTGATAAAAAATTTTACCCTTCTATTCAAACTTATTCCTAAGCAACCAAAATCTATCTGCAATTTAAAGAATAAATCCCTGTAAACATTGCTCATATTTAAAGCTGTAAGTTTGCGTCTGTCTCGGAAATTGAAGGAAATTGTTTATATGTATCTCCCAAACTGGTAATGTTCAAACGTATCAAGCGAATGGACATGTAGTTAATACAATAACGCATAGGTCAATAAAGAAAAATCACAAACACATTTGCAACAATGCAGAGTATGGAGACTTATAGAAGGATTTAGACGTGATCTTCAACACCACCCAGGTTCCAAAAGAGGTATACACAAGAATGGATTTGTTCTAATTATTACAATTATTATCATGTCCATCTACCAGTCTTTCTTAGTCTTGTCAGTAACTCTCTCAAGCGATAGAGTAGACGACACCCCTATATGATGCAAAATCAGTTTCATCAAAAAAAAAATACAAATGTTACCTTGCAGAGTATGGAGACTTATAGAAGGATTTAGCCGTGATCTTCAACACCACCCAGGTTCCAAAAGAGGTATACACAAGAATGGATTTGTTCTTATTATTACAATTATTATCATGTCCATCTACCAGTCTTTCTTAGTCTTGTCAGTAACTCTCTCAAGCGATAGAGTAGACAACACCCCCATATGATGCAAAATCAGTTTCATGAAAAAAAAAATACAAATGTTACCAGCCTTGTAGACACTTGGGAAATGATAATACAAAGTATATTCGATCAGGTTGAAACATATAGAACATTCATAATCCGTTGGACTTTTTTATTATCATAAGAATGAGTTGAACTATTCAACGATGTTTGAGAGTAATTCCTTAGCCCATATAAGGTAAGAAATAGAGGTAGGAATGGGCAGAGCCTGTAAGGGACACTACTGAACAAAAAAAACTCAACAATGATTGATGTTGTTTTGTTGTGGAGTACGTGTAAATTTTTGTTAAGGGATTGTTCTAACCTGCACTATGGCTGCACTATGGCTATTTTTAAACAAATTTCAATAAAAGGCAACCGACCCTATCTAACCTGTAAAGAACCTTTTGTTTCTTCCACCCCATGAAGTGCTAAGAGGTGAATCTGTTATGAATTTTGTCGCTCAGTGGCTTCTATTATAGAATACCAATTTAAAATCTTAAAATTTCAAAAAAATTAACAAAACAGTAAAAACACTGAATTTATCCCATTCCCATGAATTAACGGTTTACATTAGAGTTGCATCATTTAAAATTTTAATGAGATAAATTTGAGTTGGTATAGATCAAATTTCTCTGTAGCCATGATTTTACTAGAATCTAATAGATATTTGTTCATAAAATCATACTCTGAACAATTTTAGCCCTAAATATTTGACATAAAAAACTTAACCTTAAATCTAAAAGAATAACTATGCATTTCCAGAGGTAGAATCTACCTTGCAATTTGTAATTTGTTGAATAGGGTTGAGGCGTTCAACACTGTCTAGAATCTACCTTGCAATTTGTAATATGAATAGGGTTCAAGCGTTCAACACTGGGCGAAAACACCTTGGTATACAAATTTGTTGAATAGGGTTCAGGCTTTCAGCACTGGCTGGGAAAAAACACCTTGGTCTCTTCTGGTGCAAGCCTCCAAGAAATTGTTGGTTCTCCTTAATGAGTTCTCAGGTTGCCCTTGCTACAAGTTCTGAACAGCTTGCCAAGTTGCCACAAACACCATGGTTCACAAATCACCACTTCCCCGGCTAGAAATTTGTCCAATCACCATGAACCCCATTATTCATGAACCTAACAAAAGTGTTGGCCTTAAAGCTCCAGCAGTTTCAGAGTTCTACACTAGCCCGAGTCTTTGAGTAGTTTGTTTTTGTCACTAAGCTATTACATCCTTTCTAAATCCTTATCTAACTATTAAATAATTGCATCAAGGAGGCTGGATTGACCTCAAATGAATGGCCCTAGGAAGATTGCAGTCCTTAGCCATACTTGTGTTAACCTTGCTAACTGCAGGTTGGGGCTGGAACCCTGATCCTTTCGATAACTTCAAGACAACTCGAACTGATTTTTTCTGCTCAGCCTGTGATCCAGAGCAGTTCTCTTCAGTCTTTTGATAACCAGAATAATTTCCACTGCTTGCAATTAGCATTATGGATTGGGCCTATAAAAGCAAACAAATTTCATTATACTCTAAATTAGGTCAAAGTATTCTTCCAACCCATAATCATTTGAAGTTTAAAGCATCCTTAAATCCCCATACCTTAATTGTTGACCGGATTGCTTTCCTAGAATTATAGACGCAGTAGGGCTGGATTCAAAAGTAAACAAAATTACTATTAATCTCCAAAAGAATTAGGTAAAAACACACACACACACACACAACTAAATATTCCAATTTCCAACCAGTAGAATTTCAGACCTAAGATTCTTCATAAACCCAGAACAACCATCCTAAGATTCTTCATAAACCCAGAACAACCATCCTGATCATCATTTGAGTCCCAACTCTCGACTTTTAGGAAAATACCCGGGGTTTTGAACTAGACTCAATCTTAAAACACTCCAGGAAGTCGTTGAATCCATAAGGATGGAAAATTGAAATGGTTTATGCCCTTACGGATTCAAAATTGAAATGGTTTATGCCATGTATTATGAGCCAAATCCCTCGAAACTATCTAAATTCCTTCCAACTTCAATGACTAGAGCCTTGAACTTCAATGCTCATTAATTGGATGGGACCGTCCATCTACTCTGGCCAGCGCCAGCCTGAGCTCGCGCAACAAATAATGCATGCCACATATTAACTTATAATACTAATTCAACTTATAATACTTATTTTGAACGAACTTTGTATATATATATATATNATAAGTCCATATGGGCGTCAATTTTAACCTGTGGTTGTGCTTATTAACCTTGTTAAACAAACATGTTCTAACTATTCACAACTACATGCGAGTGTTTATATTATCATTCACACATTAATGCCTTGTAATTTAATGATGATGGCTGCCATTTTATGTGGACTTTAGTGCACTTGCTATACACAATCGCAGTTAGTACCAATGCAAATGTAAATTATAAAGCTTAGTTGTTGATTATTACTTGAGCAGAGTGATATATGTGCATTGAGAAGCACTAATTTGATTTATTTGATAAAGAATATTGACACATAATTTCTCACAATGTAAAAAAAATTGTATGCTTCACACTTTTAGCTGAGTTTAAAAAATACAATACACTAATATATCTAGATTATATTTTTTTTAATAAAAGTTTTTATTTAATTATACAAAAATTAAATAGTTTTTATAATAATATTGATATTTGAATTTTAATTGTGTTTCGATATATGATTGTATGAATTTATTATATCATTTGAACACATATATCTATGGTAATATTTAATCATCAATGGTAACAATCAATTTCAATACCATATTAACTTTAATTAAAAGTTGATTTTTAAAATAAATTTCAAAAAGAAACTAATTTATCAAATGTATATTTATTAATCAAATCATATTATAGAATCAACATAAATTAAAATTTGTAATTTAAGGACAAAAACTTTTATTTACCTAATAGATGACTAACTTAACCAATTTTGCAGGTAGACTTTGTCCTTTTGTCACTAGCTCCTATATCTACAACAATAATTGGCAAGACAACTCTTTACTTAACCAACCCCTCAGTCGACGCTGAGGTCCTTGATGTTTAGAACCATAGATTCCTTGGTAATCTCACCTTTGACAACTTACATTGACTATGTCCACCTTTCAATTTCAAATCCACATTTTATGATAGTTATAATCTAATTGGTCTCATGGTTTTTAGTTTGGTCATATAGTTAAAACTTATTTATAAATTATCAATATATCATGATGCATTTTCGAAATATAATTCACCATGCTTCATGCTTTAATACAACACTGTCTTTAGACACCACCACCATTCTTGGATTTTCTTGTTCTCATTTTTGTTGCTTTAATACAACACTGTCTTTAGACACCACCACCATTCTTGGATTTTTTTGTTCTCATTTTTGTTGGTTTTACCTGTTCAAACATGGTATTGGAGCTTGATGTTATGTAGAAACATGAATGATTTCCAATAGATTTTGGTGGTTTAATGAGCTGAGTGTAATGTTCTTTGAGAGTTCGTGTCACCTTTTTGATGGCGTGATCTAGGTTTGAAACTCGATGAATTCAACCACAGTGTGGCCTGTTGTAATCGCATTGATCTTGTTGCTTATCGTATTCTCATTAAGGTGCATTTTATGAAAGTGTCAGTAGAAGGCATGAGGGGAATAAGGTGGCTGTCCAACTGAACCCTAGTCTCGTAGCGCTCCATCTATCTTGTTAACGCGTTGATAGGAGAGGAAGATCAAGAAAATCCTCGAAGTTGGGATGTCCAATACCAGGTCGGTTGCCCACCATTCCAGCTTGCTTGGATGTCGCTGTTTCATATCAATGATCGAAAGAACACGAGTTAAATCTGGTTGAATTAGACGCCGACCCGCACAGTAAATCGATACACAAGCATATTGTTTTGGAGTGGCTGACTGGAGAACAATTTGTCTAGACCATTAGTTGACTTGCATACTCAGTGTTTTCAGCTATTGTATAAACGACCGGAGGAATGCATATTTAGAACCCTCCACGATATTGACTGAGTCTCGATCTGCTTGCTGGAAAGTTGTTTTTTTGACTGAACTCACTTTATTTGGGAATGGAGACATATCAATGTTTAAACCCAACGGGTTTGTTTTATTCATTGTTCCCAACCCTAGATATTCATGATTGGGATTTTCATAATTTCTTTAGTCATATTGAGACCATTGAATTAGACAATTTGCTTGCAAGATCAATTTTGATTGGAGTTAATGACCCACTTACTCGGAGAAGCCATTTGGAGTTGGTGGTTTTACATTTGTGAATTTTATGTATGAAGAGCATTAATGAGAAGTTTTCTTAATTGGCAACATCAAGCGTATGTTTGACTTGAGACATCAACCAAGAGTAGAATCGAGCCTGCTTATCAATTATGTTGATCGACTAGCAACATGATCGATCTCTCATTCTGCCAAGCTTGAGGTATACCCTTTTGGTTGATGTGAATTGAAAGGAGTGACTCTTGGTTGATATACTCTTACTTGCCAAGATTTGTATTGTTGGGTCAAATCTTTTAAAGATGGATAGAATATGATGGTAAACTTACAATTTGACTATATTGGTTCATTTGATCGTCAAAGCATCCATTAACCTTTTTGAAGATTATTGGAGGAGTGACCACAAACTCCTATTCTATGTGCCTTGGGTAACCAACTAGTACTTGTCTAGCTAACAACTGGATAGTCTAACTCTATTGTGATTAGAACATAGGTTAGTAAACTTGCCTACATTCGATTACATGAAGATTTGAAATCCTATTAAAGATGAGTTCCTTTGATGAAGATGAAGCCTTGAGCTTGTTGAGATTGAAGGAGGTTCGTGAGAAGAAATTTGTTTCTTTACAAGCATACCATGATACCCTTCAGCAAGAGGTTGTTTCCTTATAGACTTTTGTTGCTCTATTACAAATTGAAAATGAAAGATTGAAGAATTGGAAAAGGATCATACATAGCTTGAGGGTGAAGCTGCACTTTTTCATATTGTTGTTTTACAGAGAATGGATGAGAAATCTAGGAAACTTGTTGTCCTAGAGAACACCATGGAAAATATTTTCCAAAATCTTGTGGATGAGTTTGGGGACAAGACATATCTCATGAATGATTTGGTGGTAGAATTTAAGCGATCCAGGTCGTGCCTAGGTGCACGTTGGGGATAACAGTTTGACTGAATGAGTCGAGCACTATTATGGCAGAAGCTTAAAAGAATAAATAAAGCAGGAAACACACTATATAGACAAAAAGTATGCACACACACAATATGCAAGAATTCGAACTGATTTCTATTGATTGATTGAATGATACAATTGTGTACATGTTTATATAGAATGTTGAGATGCTTGGGTGACTACTCGTTACGTTCAATTACAAAAGAAGTTATAACGGTTCGGAAGTTCAACCGCCGTAGACGACTGAAGAGACACTCCGTCGATGTTTGACAGTCGTCGATGTCCACAATGTATGTAGAGATGTTGTATGTCGAGTGTTAAACCTATCGAGGTTGTCAAAGTCGGTTGTGTCGAGGTTCGGACTCGTTGAAGTCGATACTGAACCTGTCGAAGCAGTCGAAGTGCTAAACTTTGTCAAAGTTTGACAACATGCCAACTACTGAGTGGATAATTCCTCATTTCTTAAGAAACAATGGCCTCCATTGTGTGCTCATTCAAGTGATGAAACTGGTTGGTTATTTTAGTAGCAGAGTACCACTTTCCTTGCACGGGGAGTTGTCCATCTTTAGCCACTTGAAACAAGGGAATGGAGTTCGTCCTTGTATGGCGTATACGTCATCCCACCATAGTGTCGGAAAGAAGAGGTTCCTGAACATCTGGATGGATGTCTGTCGGTTCTGCTGTCTGCAAGTCATTTTGTTCCAACAATGGTGCATGGTATGGTCAAAGTAAGTCTACATTTGAAGACTGGATGTAGACCAATGCATGCAGGAATGTTGAGTTGAAAAGCAATTTCTCCAATATGTTTAAGGATACTATATGGACCATATCGCAAAGGTTTCAACTTCTTGTATCGGCCAGTGAAGCGCTCCTTCTTTAGATGTAACCTAACATGATCCCCAATTTGGAATGAATGAGGAATATAATGCTTATCGTGTCGAGCCTTAGATTTTGCATTAGCACGCTGCAAGGTTTCAACTTCTTATCCTTCGAAGTCAGTATTGGTTGACTGTGTTGAGGAGCTGATCAAGTCGATAGGTGTTGAAGGTTGAAATCCATAATAGATCTCGAATGGAATCTTTCCCATAGAATCGTTTTGAGCACGATTGTAGTTGTGTTGTATGTATGGGAGGTTGTCATCCCATGTTCGACGATGCTTGTGGTTGTACATGCAAAGCAATTGTACTACAAAGTGATTTACAACTTCCGTTTGTCTGCCTGTCTGAGGATGGAAGGATGTCAACAAAGAAATTCTTGTGTTGAGTTGTTGCTAGAGAGCTTGCCAAAAGATGCTGACAAATCTGGCATATTTATCAGAAATAATAGTCGTTGGAAGGCCATAGTGTTTCCAAACATGTTCGAAGAAGAGCTGAGTAGTTTGTTATGTTGTCGTAGTCTTCTTACATGGTATAAGTATAGCCATCTTGAAAAATCTGTTGACTACTACTAAGATCGAGTCATGCTAATGTTTGGTAGTAGGATATCTCGTCAAGTAGTCCATATAAAAAGATTCCCATGGTCGACTAGGAACTAGTAGGGGTGTGTACAGTTCTTGTCGTCGATTCGGTGGTTTAGCAATGGCACAAAATATGCACGATCGAATGTACTTGATGACGTCATATTTAAATGAAGGCTAGTAAAAATACATTTGGAGGATAACCAATGTCTTTCCGACTCCAAAATGTCATGCAGTTTTGTTGTAGTGGCGTCCCAAATGAGATTTTGTATGTGCTCACTGGTCGGTACACAAAGTTGTCCAAGCTTGTATAACAAAGTGTCCTTCAAGAAGTAGTCAGTAGTAGACATCGTGTCGGCCTGAAGCTATCAAAAAATTACGGAGAAGTCATAGTTTATTGAATATAATTGTGGCCAAGTAATGGTGTCATAACCATGCATACTCATCACTGTAGATAATAGAGTAATGGGTGGTTGGCTGAGACAATCGATTGTGACATTGGATTTACCTTTCCGATATTTAATTACCAACTGAAATTATTGCAGGTAATAAATCTATTTGAGTTGTCGAGTTGTCTGTAGTTTCGAATGGGATGACGTGAACTGTAAAGGCTTATGATCAGTAAGAATGATCGTTTCCTTGCCAAGAATGTAGTGTATATCCATTGCTTAAGAGCTTGTACAATGGCCTATAGTTCTTTTTCATACATCGAATACCTTCTAATAGTGTTGTTGAAAGTTTCAGAATGAAACGTGATTGGGTGGCCCAAACCAGTGATTGTTGCCCCGAGGGCATAGTCTGATGCCTCAATTTCAATCTCAAAGGGTTGATGCAAATCAGGTAACACAAGTACTGCTGCAGTACAAAGCTTGTTCTTGAGTTGTTCAAAAGCTTGTTGTTGTGTCGGTGTCCATTTAAAGATAGTTTTCCCATTTCCTTTAGTCAATTGATTCAAAGGCCATGTGATGTGGCTAAAGCCAAGTATGAACCGTCGATAGAAATTCTCCAAACCAAGAAAACTTCTTAGTTCATGAATGTTTTGAGGAATGGGCCAATCTTTGAGGATTTGTACTTTTTCTAGGTCGAAATTAATGCCTATAGAGTAAATCACATACCCCAAATATTTGATGTTGGTCATCACAAATGAGCATTTGTCCATGTTCAAATATAGTCAATGTTGCTGGAGAGTGTCAAAAACTTGTCGAATCTATGTGACATGTTCTTCCCATGATTGACTAAAAATCAAGATATCGTCAAGATAGACAATGACACACTTGCCGACAAAGGGCCGTAGAAGGTCATCCATATATCTCATGAAGGTTCCAAGTGCACTGGTTAAGCCGAAAGGCATGACTAACCATTCGAACAATCCTTCCTTGGTCTTGAAAGTCATTTTCTCTACATCGATGGACTCAATCAAAATTTGATGATATCTCGAATTAAGGTCAAGATTTGTAAAGAACTTAGCACCTTTCAGACTATCGATAAGTTCATCTATCTATGGAAGAGGATACATGTTCTTTACTGAAATCTTGTTGAGAGCCCGATAGTCGATGCACATGCTCCAAGTCTCGTTTTTCTTGGAACTAGGATGACTGGACTTCCACAAGGAAAGTAGATGGGGTGAATGTGACCTTTGTTGATCAAATCCTGGGTTTTTCTGTGAATCTCTTCGTTCTCGAGAATGGATCTTCTGTAAACATATGCATTAGGTAATGAAGAACTAGGAACAAGTTCAATGGAATGTTTTTCCTGACAATGCAAAGGTACTTTGTCCGGTTCTTGGAATACGTTTCGATATTAATCAAGAATATGGTCAATCTATTGTTGTTGTCAAGAGATGCGTTGGTCGGTGAGTCGACTCATTGTTGCAGTCTTCCGTGAATTATGAGGCTTTATCATAATCAATGCAAACTTCTAAGCATGGTTGATAACCTTCTTTGTTTGTTTGGAAGATATCATAGCAACCGCAGATGTGGATTCTCGATCTGGTATGCCGTACCATTGATTGTGAATTTTGACAATCACGTTGTGTGGTCGCGACTGATATGTACCATGTCTATCCCATAGATATGGTTTTCTGAACTTGGCATTGACTACAGAAAGTGGTGCTATGTCACAAAGTACTTCATCGTCAAAAGGCTTGATAAAGTAGGTGAATCTGCATTGGCGAGTGATATTTAGTTCTTGTCCATCCTTCATTGAACCGATATTGTAAGGTTGAGGATGTGGAGTGGTGACAAGACTTAATTTCTTCACAATATCTTTAGAAACGAAGTTCTTCTGGCTACCATTGTCCACAATTAGATGTAATGGATTTTTCTGAACCCATATCTGTGTATGGAATAGACGTTCTCGTTCCTCCTCATCGACAATAGTCGAGGCTGTCATAGTGGTTAATTTTGAAACCAAGAGGGCCGATGCTTATGGGTCATATTCTACCAGGACTTTGTTGGATAATTTGGAGGTCGACAATTTTGCCAAAAATGTCTTACGAGATTTACATTCTGCTGTATAATGCCAGGCTGAATTGTGATAATCACACCATTTCCCAGTAGGTGCTTGTTTGTTGCAATCCTTCTTGTATTATGAAAATTCTTCTTATGATAATCACACTTTCATAGGGTTGGCTGAGAAGGGTGTTTTGACTTGTTGGAGTCGGCTGACGACTTCATGTTGGCTTGTTCGTGAAATGTGCTTTTCCTTTTTGTTTAGCTTCAAGCTTGCTGGCGTAATGAAATGCATCAACAAGAGTACTAACAGTCAAGAAATCCATCTCTTGATGAATGTATGGGGATAACCTGCTGACGTACTTCAGAACAATAAATTTTTTTCTTCTTGAATGCCAAGTCTAGCCATGAGTCTATAGAATTCATTTGTGTAGCTTTGCACGGATTGGTCTGTTCACTACCTTAGCTGCTGCCACTTCTTATATTATTGTTCAATATACTTGGGCGAGTAGAACTCCTTTCGGACGTACTCGACAAATTTAACTCATGTGTCTATGGGGTCGCCTTCTTTTTCCATATTTGTCAATAAATTTTCCAACCAGCAGTGTACATAGGTTGACATCTTCAAGGATGCAATGGTGATCTTTTCCGCTTCAGAGAGTTGATTCACAGAGTAGTAAGATTCCAATTGTTCAACCCAATTGTCGATGGATTATGTGTCAATCTTGCCTTCAAGATTCGACATGTCCATATTCATTTGCACTTTGAAGAGACTGATTTTATCGGAGTGGGGTCTCATCAAGGATTCTTTGGATGTCGAAGCGAATCACATGAGAATCTCGCTGAACTAGGTGAACATTTCGGTTCGCTAACGAGCCAGTGCTTTTTCTCTGAGTTGCTCTACCTCATCAGTTGCATGTTTATTGTCTGCTTCTTCACCCATATTATTTGAAGTCAAAGATAATGTATGCTTGTGTTGCTGAGTTTGTGAGCGTGTTTGAACATGAATAAGTTAAATAACTTTGATGGAAGTGTTTAGGTAACTTAGGCTCTGAACAAGCTCAAGCTCTGATACCAATGATCCAGGTCATGCCCAGGTGCACGTTGGGGACAACAGTTCGACTGAATGAGTCGAGCACTGTTATGGAGGGAGCTTAAAAGAATAAATAAAGCAGGAAACACGCTACATAGACAGAAAGTATGCACACAGAAAATATGCAAGAATTTGAACCAATTTCTATTGATTGATTGATACAATAATGTACATGTTTATATAGAATTCTGAGATGCTTGGGTGACTACCCGTTATGTTCAGTTACGAAAGAAGTTGTAATCGTTCATAATCTCAACCGTCGTGGACAACTGAAGAGACACTCTGTTGATGTTTGACAGTCGTCGGTGTCGACAATGTATGTAGAAATGCTATATGTCAAGCGCGAAATCTGTCGAGGTTGTCGAAGTCGGTTTTGTTGAGGTTCGGACTTGTCGAAGCCGATACTGAACATGCCGAAGCAGTCAAAATAGTTGAAGTGCTAGAATTTGTTGAAGTTCGACAACATGCCAACTGTTGAGTGGATCATTAAGGCTCTTTCTCATGCCAAAGATGTTACCTTGAAGGAGAAAATTTACATACTAGAGGAAGAAAATGACCATCTAGATAACGATGTTTCCCACTTGCAGGCTTCTGTCAATGATATTTGTGAAGAAGCTACTCCTCTTCAAGCGGATAATCATAGATTGTTTGATGAATATAAGGACTTGAAAGGAGCTTATGATGCCTTGTTATTGCAGTTGAATAATAAATATGAGATTATTCAAGATTTGTGGGATTGCAAGCAGAGTCTTGAACTAGAGCACAAACGACTGCCTAAGATTGTTGATGTTGAGCTATCGGTCTCACTAATTACTTCTTTTACCCTTGATAATATTGTTTGTATTTTAGTTGCTTGTAAACAATCTGATTTAAGAAGGATGCTGATGATGTTTATGTTTCATCTCATGATGTTATTTCTCCTAGCTTCAAGAAACACACTACAACTATTAGGTACCAACTATTGAGTAAGACAAGATATACTGGAGGAGGACTTAGAAAGAATGGATAGGGAACGGATGTTCCTATTTCCCCTGAGATGAAGTCACCTACAATAGCTCTTGGATATGATGATGTTACTTCACTGCATACATTAGACCCTATTTCTATGAAATTTTTATTTTTCGTTGGTGGATTTCAAGTTGAGTTGCCTGAAGAGCAGCCTGCCAATGATTGTGAAAAGATTAATGACTTGGCTTTTCTAGCATGCCATAATTTGAGAATCTTATTGCCCATAATATGCAGGATTTCTCTATTGTGATAAGTGAACAAGAACTTGAGTCAGCATCACCTGTTCAACTTGAACATAAATCTTAGCCATATAGACATCCTCATCATAAAAATAAAAGGAATTCTTGGAAAGAGAACAATTCTACTTCCAAAAAGACGTGAAAGACTAAATCATGGACCAATGCCAACTACTCAGATAGATTGTGGTTGGATTGATGAATGGTAGTGGAATAATTTGAACATATGTTTGAGGGCTTAATGTGTGTGTGTGTGTGTGTGATTGACTGTACGGTTGCACAATGCTCCTCCTTCTTGCTATTGATTTATTTGGAGTGTTCGATTGAGGTTCAACCAAAGATGTCAATTGACTTGAGTTTTTGACTAAAATTGTGTTGCTACTTCCTTTTGTGGACCCTTAGTTATGTTTAAGGGGGGGGATTGATGGCATGCAAACACAAATTAAGTTATTAGTCGATTATTGAGCTTGACTAAGTTGTTAATGGGTTGATTTGAAGCTGATTTGCATGCTATTAATGGACATAAAGTTCCTATTGTTGACCACCGATCATGTTTTCTTGTTTTCTAGTTGATTAATCGAACGAGGCTATTTTGGACAAAATTTTCAATTTTATTTGATAGGTTATGTTAAGCCCTAAATATTGGGTATAGTTCCCCCTATAGTGTGGCACTTTTCCCCCTATATGGTGGTGTATTACATATTATTGAGGTAGAATAAGGTATATTAGTGGGTCTATTAGTTGTTATTGTACACCTTTGTCTACTATATATAGGAAGGAGATATTTTCATTTGAGTAAGGGTACACAGTACATTGTGTAAGGAGGTTCCTCCCTCGAACAAGATTGTTATTCATATCTATTATTCATTAATAAGGCATGGATTACTCTATTCTAGTCTATTTATCCTATTTTTATGCTATTTCTGGGATTTGTTTGCATAACATTTGGTATCAGAGCTCTTTCCTTGGGACTGACTTCTACAACATGATTCATATTTGAATTTTCGCTACAAATATTTTTCTACAATTATTCAGAGTTAGAGGTTAAAAAACCACTTATAAAATAGACCTAAATATCTCCACTCTGAAATTTAGATCCTGATCCATTACAGTTTAGAAGATAATTGCAGAGGAATCTAGGGTTTTTTACTAGTCCAAAACCTAGTCTAAAATAGGTGTTCTAAGGAAAAAGGTCATATCTGAGGAATCCGAGATCCAAATTGAGTGAGACTAGTTGAATCCAAAAGAAGAAGGACCTGGATATATGTGGTAGGATTTTCATCTGTAGAAACAAAATAGTGGACATGTGTCATACTGTACAAGTTTGCTCTTTTGGATAATCTAAAAAAACAAAGTTTTGGGAGACTTGCAATAACCTTTTTATTGACACATCCAAATTAGGCCAGACCTGTATAATTAGAAAGAGGACACACCAGGGTACCAAAGGCCTAAGTTTCAGACTCATAGAATTCAAAATTCAATTTTTATCTCAGTTACAAGTCGACCCTAAAACAATCTTCCAATTAGGGTTTGAACCAGGTGTTTTAGGGAAAAAGTTCATATCTAAGGCATCTGAGATCCAAATTGAATGAGATTTGTTGCATCCAAAATAACACAAATAAGGGTATCTTTGGTAAGAGTTTAAACCAGTAGAAACAAAATATTGGACACATGGAATACAATACAAGTTTGATCTTATTGATAAGCCAAAAATAAGAAGTTCTAGTAGATTGATAATATCGTTTTATTAGCACATCCAAATTAGGTCATACTCGGGACATCCAAAAGTGGACGTATAGTGGTATAATAGGACAAATGTTTAGACCCAGAGGATCCGAAATTCCAATTTTACCTTAGTTTCAATTCGACCCTAAAACAGTCTTCCAATCAGGGTTTGAAGAAAGGTGTTCTAGGGAAAATTGTTATATCCGGAGCATCCGATATCCAAATTGAGTGAGACTTGTTGCATAAAAAATAAGACAGAACATAATATCTTTGGTATATGTTTCAGATTTAAATTTAGAATATTTGACACTTAGAATACCATACAAGTTTTCTCTTATGGATAGGCAAGATATAAGAAGTGTTGGGAGAATTGCAATATAGTTTTACTAAAGCATCCAAATTAGGACAGACCCGTGGCATCAGAAAGAGGACACATCAAGCCACCACAAGCCAAAGTTGCAGACCTATAGGAGATGAAATTTTAAGTTTATCTCATTCCAAGTCATCCATAAACCAATATTCCAATCAAGGTTTGAAACATGATGAAATAAAAGGTAGATCAACATCACTGTCAAATGAGTTTTGAAGAAGGAAAAATCATATGGGAACTTGAGAAAATAATTGGAACAAGGACTAAACAACTACGGAATCAAGATATTATTTAGTACCTCATCAAGTGGAAAAACTTACCAGCTTGATATTCGACATGGGAAGACGATGCCTTCATACAGATGCATCCACAACTACCCAAACGTTGAGCACAACGCTTGTCTGAAGGGGAGGGGCATGTTAAGCCCTAAATGTTGTGCACAGTTCCCCATATAGTGTGGAACTTTACCCCCTATATGGTGGTGTATTACATATTATTGATGTAGGCTCGGGTCTGTTAGTGGGTCAATTAGTTTTTATTGTACACCTTTGTCTCCTATATACAGGAAGGATATATTTTCATTTGAGTAAGCATTGTATATTGTCTTGTCTTAGGTACACAGTACATTGTGTAAGGAGGTTCATCCCTCGAAGAGGATTTCTATTCATATCTATTATTTATTATTAAGGCATGGATTACTCTCTTATGGTCTACTTCTATTTTAAAGTTATTTATGGGACTTGGTTGCATAACAAGTTAGATAGCTGAGGGTGATAATGTTTTCATACTTCCTAGAAGCATTACTGTACTTGAGTTTTGATTAGTTTGATGGCGAAAATAGTTAATATTTTCCTTGGAAATCATTATTGTACCATGGTTGATCAAAATTTTCAGTTTGTTGTTTCCTCCAAGCCGAGTTTACAATGGGGGTGTTGAAACCATAGGTTCCTTGGTAATCTCACCTTGTTAGCTTACATTGACTATGCCCAACTTTGGATTTCATTGTAACAACTTAAATAATAACAACAAACAATAATAATAATAATAATAATAATAAACATATATTTATAAAATAAATAATAATAATCAATAATGTCTTTACGAAAAGACATGACTATTAATGAGAGGGTATTTCACCACAATATAAATAACAGACCCTCATATGTAATTCATCATCTTATTTATTATCAATATTTATTACTACTTACCAACATGTGGGATTCAGAATACCCGTGGGCATTTTAGAGAATTTACGAACATTAAAGAAGCTTTTACTGCTTCAAGTGGTATCAGAGCGAGGTTACTATTCAAGCTTCTAGGGTTTCCCTAGAAAATAGGACCTTGTCCTTAAAATAAAAAAATAAATAAAAAAGAAAAGGTGAAAAAAAAAGTAAAACAAAAAAAAAGGGGTAAAAGTGAAACCACACATGGTTTCTGAATAAGTGGGGTTGGGTTTGAAAATAAAGTACAAAATAATTACTAGTAAAGAGAAAGTGAGGTTTGAACTTAGGTGGGGAATGTAACACTCATCCCCCCCAACCACCCAATCTACTCACATTTTACAAAACTTAAGGGAAAATAAACATTTTATTATATAATAATTAATATAATAATATTAATTATTATTCCTTAAATCTCACCATTCTTAAATTGTATTATTAAATAGTCGAAGAAAGATTTTTCCAAAAGAGACATATTGAGAATTATTAAAGCTTTTGTATCTATCCTTCTAGAAGAAACGAAGACAAAAGTGAAGTAGAAACATAGTCACAAACAATGGCTACTACATATTCGGAAATGAAGGCACAGCTACAAACAACAGTGGACGAGTTAGAACAATACAAGGAGATCAATAAAAGTCTACAAGCTAAGGTTGAGACAAAAAAGTGGTTGAAAGAGTGGAAAGATGATGAGAATATCCGCTTATGCAATCAAAATCGACAGCTAGAACGAACCATAAGAGATAACAAAAAAATGTTGTCTGATCAGGATAACGAAATATCATGTTTAAAAATTCATAATAAAAACCTAGAAGACTAGATCAAAAAGTTAAAAAATGACAACAAATCACCATATGGATGCGATAATGAATTAGAAGAAGAAATAAAGCATCTAAACAAACTCATCATGGAAAAAGATACTGAATTGGCGCAAGTCCAGATGAGGTTAGAAAATCAAGGAGCAGAGTTACGTCTTCATAAACAACAAAAAGAAAAACTCCAGCAGCAGTATGATGACAATAAGAAGACACATAAGTTAGAATTGACAAAAGTCAACAAGATTTTATCAAGCCATTCCGAAGAAATTTTCAGATTAGGTAACCATAACAAGACACTAGTCACAAAAATTAAGAAGTTGAAAAGTAGTCGGAAGACAGAACCATCTACGGAAGACATTGAAGGAAAACTTCTAGACAAACAGGAAGAAAATCGTTGTATCAGAAGGCATAATGAAGATCTTAAGGAACAACTTAAGAAGTCTGAAGATGACAGAAAATCACATATAGAAGTGATTAAGAAGTTTCAAAATGATAACATGCAGTTAGAAAACAAGTCAAAAAAGATACAGAACGAAGCTTTAAAACCTCAAGAGACGAAAACACAACTTTCTAATCAGATCAATGCTAAACAAATGGCACTCGTAAAAGACAATGACATTGTGAAAATTCCTTATCGACACCCCAACCATAAAAACAGATATTCTAAAAAGTGGGAAATGTTGAAAGATAGCGATATCAATGTGATCAAATCTCCTAACGATAGATCAGTACGGAATGCCAACAGTCCACAACAAATCAATTTGGGATGGATTGATTCATCCACATATCAAAAGTTGTGCTCAACTCTTAGTAGTTCATATCGACATGTTTCATCAGCTGTGACAGCACACAAGATGATGCAGAAACATTATAAGGCTTTGAGGACAAAGCCTTTCTAAGGGAGTGGCAATGTAACAACTTAAATAATAACAACAAATAATAATAATAATAATAATAATAATAATAATAATAATAATAAACATATATTTATAAAATAAATAATAATAATCAATAATGTCTTTACGAAAAGACATAACTATTAATGAAAGGGTATTTCACCACAATATAAATAACAGACCCTCATATGTAATTCATCATCTTATTTATTATCAATATTTATTACTACTTACCAACATGTGGGATTCAGATTACCTGTGGGCATTTTAGAGAATTTACGAACGTTAAAGAAGCTTTTACTGCTTCATTCATACCCACATTTTATGGATAATTATAACCAAATTGATTGTGTGGTTGTTGGTTTATCCCATGGTTGAAACCTATTTATAAACATCAATATATCATGGTGGATTATCAGAATATGGCTCATTGTGCTTCAATACAATGATGTCTTTAGATACCCCCACTGTTCTTGGATGGTTTGTTCTCTTTTCTATTGGTTTTACATGTTCAAACATGGTATCAAATCCAAAAATCATAGATACACAATTTCTCACAATGTAAAACTTCATCACACTATTAGCGATTTTCATATTCCCCACAATATTCGCCAAGGTTAGAAAAATACAATGCACCAATATGTCTAGATTTTACTTAAATTATTTTAATCTTCAATTAATGACAAAAAAATAATTAGCTTTTATAATAATATCTATATTTTAAAAATTTTAATTATTGCACTTGGATATAATGATTGTACGAATATGTTATACCATCAGAACACATATGTTTATTATGCTCCTTAATTAACAATTGTAACAACTCATTTCAATAGCATATTTTAACCCTAATTAAATGCAGTTCTCTTGAGATAAATTTTAAAAAGGAACTAGTCTATCAAGTGTATATTCATCAATCAAATAGTATTAGAGAACCAACAGAAATTGAAACTATAATTCAAGGAGAAGAACCTTTACTTACCTAATTGATGACTAGTGTAATTGGTTTTGCATGCAGACTTTGTCCTCTTTTGTTCATCATCTCCTCTACCCACACCAAAAGTTGGGAGGACAACTCTCCGCCGAACGAACCCTAAGTAGAAATTGAGGCCCTCAAGCCCTTAATAATTAAACCTATTCCATACTAGGTAGGACATCAACTCTTTCTCTATCGACATATATACAATAGTCTTTACCACCTTATCCTTCTTCCCTACAGGTCCGTAAACAACATGAAACTAGAACAACAAGCAACAAACCCCAAACAACCAACAAGACTAGAACCCCCATCTCTTGGTCTTGCCCCTTTTATCACCTAATTTTCATATTTTATTCAATTTCTTAAATGTTGTATGGAGGACATACTTGCCACCCATGCACCTAAATTAATTTACAATGCACGTATTCCTTTTTTTTACATTTTGATTGACATTTCCACTACTACCATCTATATACATGGGTGTGGGGGGGGGGGGCAGTTACATCAATATATAAAATTCATATATTCAATGAAAAATGTATCATTTTACAACATTATGTATCATTTTATAGAATTATACAATGCAATAGAATTAGAAACTCATTTTATTGTATATGAATAAGATGCCCATTGTCATACAAAATGGGACAACATTAAAATCCACAATAATCAAAATGTTAATAGGTAATTGTTACATTTTTGGTAACAAGTGGTCATCCAAGTGGGATAATATGCCCAATATGTTTGATTTTCACATACAAACATTTCAAAACATAAAACTTGCAAGAACATTCAATTATATTGATTTTCATTTTTCACTTGAGTTGTTGTCATTGATCGATTTGCTTGCATGTATCATTTCTTCATCACTTATATGTGATATTGTACTTGGGTTATTTGACCCAATGTTTTGTTAATTGGATTGATTTGTCCCCCCTATTCATTTTCTATCTACAAACATACAAATAAAGTGTAAATATATGTACATTTATAATATAATATACATGATTGTGTAAATTTTATCAAGAATGTCTTCCAAATCCATTACAATAATTTATCAAAACGATCTTTTGGACCAATCAAGTGTGGTCCATCATCAAGAAAAGATAAACATTGATCACAAAAGTCTAAGAACTAAAATGATTGTGTCAATCAAAAAGTGTATGAAGGCAAGGCATGATTCATAAACAATACACATTATTTCAAAGTCATTCCAAATGTCATCTCTCAACAAATCTTGTGTTGAGAGATGAAAAAGCATTATTTCACTCCATAATTTGTTTATTGCAAGTTTTATATGCTGTGACAAAGAATTTATATAATTATTATAAACGTTTCTGGTTGTTCCATTAGTTATAAAATGAGTGAAGTAAAACATCATAACTACTTACAAGATGCAAAATTAACTTTTAATACTACAACATATACTCACAACCCACACTTAACCCAATGTTAATAAATTATTATGAAATTGGATATTCTTTGTATGTTATAACATTATAGAATACATCTAAGGATTAGTGTAAATTAATAATGTAATGTCCCTTTTTGGAATTTTGGAGAAAAGTGCAATTCGGGCAAAATTCGAGCTTAACTAGTCATGACTCTAGAGGGTTCCAACTTTCACCAAATGGTCACGAATTTGAAAGGAGATGGTATGGGGAGTCTTAAAACATCCCAAGGTGGTTTATGGATACTTTGTATAATACTTTATACCTTTAAAACCTTGTTTTGGGCTGATGACAAAAAGGAAAAAAATTACTAGGAAATTGTGATGAAATTCCCCCTAGGGTGTAGGCCAACTGGGCTTCCCAACTCATGTACGAGCCTCAAAAATTTGTAATAAGAGTATGGGGACTGATATAAGAACTCATTTAATTTCATTAAACACGGTTATTAGTTATTCAAACTGGTTATAGAGTTCCACATTCGTTTGGTAACTTTCAGTGAAATTGCTTATGGGGAAATTGCATAACTAGCTCGACTTTGACATATGAAAGGTAGAGTTAAAGGTTCAGATCAGGATGTGACACATAGGGACCATAAAAATAATACAAATTTATTCCCAAATAGTATTAAACACCGTACAAATCCATTCATACAAGTCTGGTATACATATCATTCAGTATGGGAGTCAAATACATGAAAACTAGTGAATTAGTAGCATGGAATTGCAAGAGTTTCACATATGGATTTCTTGGATTTAGATCCACAGAGAATAGGGACATGAAATAATAGAGTAAAAAAACACATATAGCTGTCACAACATCATTAAACTCAAAGAACATCCCTCATACAAATATGATACAAGACTCCTTCAAGATTGAAGCCAAAGTCATGGAAACTAGTGACCCAATGGCAGGGGAATGCAAACTTTTCACACAAGAGTTTCTTGGATTCAGACCCACAGAGGATATGGAAATGAAATTATAGAGTAATACATCATATATGTCTGTCACAACATCCTCAAACTCATAAAATATCTCTCATACAAATCTGGTATAAAACTACTTCAAGGTTGAAGCCAAAATCCATGAAGACTAGTGATAGAAGGGCATGAGTATGCAAGATTTTCATACATGTATTTCTGATATTTAGACTTAAATAGCATGCAGAAATAATATTACAGAGACATACATGATATATTTCTTCCCCATCATCATACAAATCATATAAATTTCCTCATACAAATCTGATATAAAGCTATTAATATTGAAGCCAAATCCATGAAAATTAGTTATTCAAGAGCATGGGGAATGTGAGCCTTTCATACATGTATTTATGAGATTTCAAATTACAGAGCATATGGAGATGATATTATAGATCCATACATCATAAATCAAATCTTTTCCATCAACTATCCTCATCAAGGTGCAAGAATCACTCCAACAAGTGCACCATCAAATAAGAGTGTGGGGAAATGGAGAAGAAGAAATGAGAGAATGGGGAGATAGATTAGAATTTGACTGTATGGACCTTAAAATAAAAATCCTTCATTAATCTCCCATGATAGGTCTGAATGGACTCTCCATCAACCAACTTGGAAATGAATCCAACTCCCTCGAAATTGGTTCACAAGCAGGGAGAGTGAACACTCATCGTGCAATGGACAAGCGAAATCTATACAAAATTCCAAAGGACAATTAACAAATGATAAAAATATATTCTCATTCCTCATGACATCCTTTTATTAGCTTCATGAGGCCTCCTAAGGTCGAATTTCTCTCCTTGAGCTTCCTCCAACTCATCTTAGTGTTTTAGTAACTCTCATGACACTTGTCTTCCTCTTCATGCTCCAATTCTTTCCCCAATTTGAATGGATGCCTATAAATCCAAAAATAGACCTCTTGGTGGATTTTTTTATCCCTGAAAATTCATATTTTTCATATGCCAGCAATCAGGACTGAATTTGTCATACTTGTCATAGAATATTCCATCATTTGTTGTCATAGAGTGTATAGAGTCTCCTCCCAAGTGGCAAATCTTGGCTTCTAGTCTTTTCCTCTTCCATGGGAGTTACCCTCATTTAAAATTTCAAATTACTTGGCTCATCATATGATATTTTATACCACATAACCATCCAATAATTTTACATTACCCATGTGTTCAAATTTGGATGAATATCATGGCAAGTGTGCGGGGAATCTAGTCACCCAAAGGTTCCACAAGCTTCCAAGTCTCTTCATGAATCCATGACACATTACTTTCTTATATTTTATCATTTATGTGACCCATTTAAATTTGAATATGATAAACTAAAGTCATTTTGGGTCTCATATCCCCTTATTGCAAAATTTATGTCTCCATCTCAACCTAGGGAACTAGTAGGTTGGTGAAACATTATTTGCAAATAGTCTTATTTACAAATTATATAATTGGGGACATGAAAATATTCCCCACTCAATATTTATTGTCCTCAATAAATTCCAAGTTTGTATTCTTCAAAATTTGTTCATATTCCCAAGTGGCATCCTCATTTGGTACTCCTTCCTTTGCACCAAGTGCTCTCTTATGGTTATGTTCATTAATTTTCTTTAGCTGCAATTTGAGTAGTGGCACTCATGTACTGAAATTTTGTGTTCCCCAAAGTAAAGAGATGTGGATTGTGCATATTGATATATCCTGTAACATCACCAATAACACAAAAAATATTAGTCAAATCCATAAAAAAAAAATTGCACAAGTAATCTTTACCTCCATATTTTGGAAACATTTTCTGAACTTTCACCCCTTTTTGCTTCTGTATAATTCTTTGAAGTTGGTACTGAGTTACCAAAATTTGAGTTTCTTAAGATTCCAAGAAAATTTCTGAGAGGAACCACCATGATTTTTGATGCACTACTCTTATTACCATTATCTTCTAAAGTGGTGACTAAATCTCCAATGCTGCTTGTTGCCCCCAAAATTGAAACCAATGAGATCCAAAATGATCCCAGGGTCCCATATGATCCTGATACATGCATGGTGTGAAATTTCTATGATGAAATGCCATGAACACCAAGCATGTGAAAATTGAATCGATCTCTCAAAAGGTCTCCCATATAGGAAACTGGAACACTTCTCTGTAAAGATGAACTCAAACAACCAAAGGTTGGTTTGCTTTCTCAAACCAATAATTGAACTGCTACTCCAAGTGAGATGAAACCAAGCAATGAAATGATCTCATTGCTTGCATTGCACCCTTACAAACATCATGAGTACAAAATATAGATAATGAAAGTACATAACAACATCATACACATGTATATCAAGAAGGTAGCTCATCAAAGAATCATGAAAGTGCTTGTACATCCAAGTAAGTAAATCATCATGTGGCCCATACACACAAGCATAAAGTATTATATCATATATGATCCAATGAAATAGGTGAGGATCCCATGTCCTATAATTTTGGTCCAAAATAATTTAAGATGCATCAAAATAATTATCCATGTGTTTTTTCATCCAAGAAGCAAATGAAGAACCTCCACCAAAATATGAACCCAATAAGGAGCAAAGAAAACATGAAGACTTCAAGTGGATCAAATAAGTCTCATCAATACACCCATGAATATGTATATCATCATGAAATAACAAAGGATGTTTCTGCGAATAATAATGTTCTTCAATCATATATCTCTTCACCCAAGTGTGGGATGAAGTTCCTCCAACATCAAATAGACTAGGCAAGGAGCAAGGAAAATCATGAGTCTCCAAGTGACTCAAGTGAACATCATAGGTGCACCCATGTAGATGTGTATCATCATAATGTAACAAAGGATGTTGCTGAAAATGTAAATAATATGGTTCTATAATCATATCATCATCAAAAGGAGAGATATAAATTCCATATTCTTCATGTGGCACTATAAAAAAGAAACCTTTCACCCACACTTCATTAGGATGAATGCTGCAAAATTTGGAAGTGTAGGATGTTGGAGAAAGAACCAACTTACCCAAATGATCAAAAGCTGAAACATTTTCATCATGTGAAGGATCCATAGGGGTAGGATTATGCACCTCCCTTAAAAATGCAAAACTTTCCTCATGTGTTGGTTCCAAGGTGGTGGAATCATGCACTTCTTTAAAAAGTGTGTAACCATTTTCAAGAAGCAACTCAAGTTCCTATTCCACCACAACAAGTGATTGGCTATCATCAATATCATCTTCAAACACATCAAGAACCTGCAATTTTTCATGTTTCTCATGATCCATCATGTCATGAGAATCCTCCAAGCAATCTTCCATATGACAATCTGAAACATAGGAGGAAGAACAAGTATCTTGCAACCTCTCAAGAAGTTGCTCATTTTCAATTTTGAGCTTAGTAATATCCTCATTGTTATTCAAGTATGCTTCATGTAACCATTCATTAAGTGCAAACAAATTTTTTCTATCAAAAATCAAAGACATGAAATTACCTTCGATGTTGCACATTGCTCTTTGAATCTTCTCCATGTCTTCAAGGAAGGATGGCTCCTCCAATGAAGAAATTTTCCAAGAAGAATTTGACACCAATGCTTTAGTGTCATGGAGTATGATAAGGGCCTAATGGATATATTTTTCACTCATCTTCAAATACCCTTCAATGAAGGACGGTTCATGGGAGTGAACCTCCTCTTCTTCTTTCTTCTTAATTTGATCAACTTCTTGAAGCTCAAGTGGTGATCAGGAAGTTGATCTTGGTTCTTCATTATCTGTCACAAGGAATTCATATTCATGCTTATGAGAAATTTGTCTTACAGAAAAATTTTAAAATATTATCTCTATGTCACCAACATAGATTTGTGAGCACCCATCAGTAGGTACTCTTTCATTGTTCAGTGATCCATCAATAGATTCTCTTTGATTTGCACAACCCCCATCAGTAAGGATTGTGTGCTTGTATTCACTTTCCTATTTATGTTCTTCTCTGCAATCACCTTGAGGTAATTTATGCTCCACTTCATAATTCTCTATTTCTTCCTTTAATGGTGTATCTAGGCTCTTTTCACAACCATGTCGATTTTTTCTCATTTCATGCTCCTCAAAACTTGTGGATTGTTGATTGTCCCTTAATGAGTTCACTTTTGAATTATTGTGCCTATATCCATTCAAAAAATAATAAAAGTATTCAAAAGGGATGGTATTATGTGTCTCTCTGTGATGGAAACTTCTACTAACCCCTCCTTCCAGCTTACCCCTAAGTTGACTAGCCATTAAGTCGAACCCTTGCATAAGCTGCTTGGTCGTATCATCAAAATATGACTTCGAGAATTTCTTAAATTCATCTCTATAATATATAACTTCAATATGTTCCAAGAACATGCTCTGATACCACTGTAATTTCCCTTTTCGGAATTTTGGATAAAAGTGCAATTCAGTCAAAATTCGAGCTTAACTAGTCATGACTCTAAAGGGTTCCAAATTTCACCAAATGGTCCTGAATTTGAAAGGAGATGGTATGGTGAGTCTTAAAAAATACTAAGGTATTTTATGGATACTTTGTATCATACTTTATACCTCTGCAAACTTTTTTTGGGATGATGACAAAAAGGCCAAAAATTACTAGGAAATTGTTATGAAATCCCCCTAGGGTGTAGGCCAACCGGGCTTCCCAAATCATGTACAAACCTCCAAAATTTGTAATAAGAGTATGGGGAATGATATAAGAACACATGGAATTTCATTAAACATGGTTATTAGCTCTGCAAACTGGTTATAGAGTTCCACATTTGTTTGATAACTTTCAGTGAAATTGCTTATGGGGAAATTGCATAACTAGCTCGACTTTGACATATGAAAGGTAGAGTTAAAGTTTCAGATAAAGATGTGAGATATAGGTACCATATAAATAATACAAATTTATTCCCAAACAACATTAAACACCATATAAATCCCTTCATACAAATCTGGTATACATCTCATTCAGTACGGGATGGCAAATACATGAAAACTAGTGAATTAGTAGCGTGGAATTGAAAGAGTTTCACATATGGATTTCTTGGATTTAGGCCCATAGAGAATAGGGACATGAAATCACATAGTAACACATCATATAATTATGTCACAACATCATCAAACTCAGAGAACATCCCTCATACAAATCTGATACAAGACTCGTTCAAGATTGAATCCAAAGTCATGGAAACTAGTGACCCAATGGTAGGGGAATGCAAGCTTTGCACTCATGAGTTTCTTGGATTTAGAAGCACAGAGGATATGGACATGAAATTACAGAGTAATATATCATATATGTCTATCACAACATCCTCAAACTCATATAATATCTCTCGTACAAATCTGGTATAAAACTACTTCAAGATTGAATCCAAAATCCATGAAGACTAGTGATAGAAGGGCATGCGTATGCAAGATTTTCATACATGTATTTATGATATTTTGACTTACAGAGCATGCAGACTTAATGTTACAGAGCCATACATCATATATTTCTTCCCCATCATCATAAAACTCATCTAAAGTTCCTCATACAAATATGATACAAATCTCACAACAAATATGAAATCTTAACTAAGAAAACAATAAATTATACTCAGAAACATTGTGATCAACCATTTTCCTCCTTGTTGTCTTGTTTTATGTTTCTAATGGGTTCCATCTTCGTTATGCAACAAGACAAGTGAAAATTAGTATTTCATGCAATAATTAAATTAAATATTACTTAAAAGAAAAAATCAATGATTAAATGCATTTGATGCGCGTTGTTGTTGAGATGGCTACTCATGTTATGCAATTATGTTCATTGATTTGACCATCTCGTTGTACACTTTTATGGACATCCCTACTAGTGTGTTTCAGATATCACTTCATTTGTTCTCCAGAATTTTCAATCTTCCAGAAAATGAATAACTCCACCTCCCCCCCCCCAACCAAAAAAAACAGAAGTTTATATTGATATGAAAATAAATATAGCCAAAATATTAATTTTGTAATTTATGTAGTAGTATATACATAGTATAGAAAAACATAATTAGGATTAATACTTTTTGAATGATTGTGTGTTGTTATTGTATGTTTTTTCTATAGAAGTCTATCATGTTGCATTGACTATTGCTCTAGAAATGCTTATTGTAGTTTATGCATAATCTAGTTTTTTGAGTCATTGGATTGCTTTTTGTATTTTAAGTGGAAACTAAATCTTTACATTCTTTCTACTATATCTCTCATATTTTTTTTAAGAAATACTTATTATATTTACAAGGCCATATTTACAATCATAACCACTAAGGGATTTGAACCCAAGTCTTCATGTTAATACAATCCCAATCACTTCGTTGCTTGTCGATAGACCACATTCTTTTGGGTATATCTCTCATAGTTTTATAAAATATTTTCCCCATTTTATTAATTCCCAACACCAATACTCTAAATGAATTGAGTACCAATTCATCATCATTGACATCCTTCATATTTTTTATTTTCATTGCATGGCATTTCCTTCCCTCGTTGTCGATCCCTGCACAACATTCAACAAATGTGAAAGTGTGTTTGAAACATGTTAGTGAATAATCTTATACAAGTACATTATTACTAAAAATTCAAAGATAAACTTAATCTTGATTGCCTTTTGATTCACCCAATTCATCTATTTCAAATATTTCCATCAAGGTTTTATGCTCTTTTGTACTTCGATTGAAAACAATCTTATCGAGTTTCTTCAAGTTTTGTTTTGTATGACAACCAATACACATCATTTAAGAGTACAAACAATTCAAATATATTAATTTTATACACCTTGTTTTTTTTGGGACGTTCTCCCATCATGCTCATTAAAACACATTTTGTTCCTTGAAATTTTATTCGATATCTTCTATCAATAAATGCCATGCATAATAAAATAGGGAAACTAAGAAAATTGTTTTCTTAACAAAGTATATGATTTCAGGATAAATTTTATTTGGGTTGATCAGTGTGTGTAGTACTAATATACACACTAGTGTGTCATTCACATGAATACACCCTAATACATATTTTTTTTAAACGAACCATATCTAAAACTATGTACTCTTAAAAACGAGAACTAATGTGTTATACTTTGTGATACACACAAATTCTTGCGAAAGTGTTTTTCAAATGAAAGATGTAGGTTTTGGGATGTAATGCAATAAGTGGTACCATTGCAATAGATTTCCAATGCCCCATATATGGACACACACGCCATTAAATATTCAATGCCTAGAAAAAACATCTCATTGTGAAATAGTAGATGAGGGTAAATTCATATTGCTAAAATTTGCAGCCACATAAAATAGAAGGAAAGCAAGAAAAAAGCCAGGGTTTATAGTGTTGAAGGTAACTATGATTTTTTTTTTTTTAATGTACTACAAATATTAATAGGAACGTGAAAAATTAATGATTTTTTTAAAACAATTAGGGGAAAATTTTCAGATGAATAGTAAGAAGTTTCATACTTGAAATTTCTCTTATGTTGACTTGTGTGTGACCTGTAATCCCTTACAAATTTGACTCTTCATAAAAATATTTTAGTTCTAAAGCCTTGTCTTGTAAATATCTCTTCCACAAGTCTCCCCTTGAACTTTTCGCAAAATATTGAAATAGTGATTAGTGTTTCTATTATAAACTTACTTTTAGAAAACAACATCCTTAATCATTTTTTCGTTGGATATTTTAGTTCATTGATGAAAAATATCTTCATGTTTAAAAAAAATTCAAATTTTTATGAGCCTAATATAGGAAAGTGTATTGGTGTCGTCTATATGTAAAAATGCACTACTTCAATATAAAATAACAAAATGCAAATGCAAAATATCCACTATCAAAATTTTGCAGTTTTTTTGTGTGTGTGGAAGTTGTTGTAGTTGTTTCTTTTCAATGCTTATTGTATTTTAACCCATGGTGTGATAATATGTAATAAATGCAATGGTTAGAATTAAAATCCCTTTGAATATATGTTCAAGGTTAAAATGTTTTTTTTGTAATTCAGAATTATATTATATTACGAAAGAAACGTTACATAACAATGCTTCCTCTACAAAACCAGATCCTTTATGATGATTTGTGCTACCAGCTCTGCACTTTCAAACTTATAAACTTATAGGACCAAAACTACCCCTCCCACATGGGGAAAAACGAGGATTTTAACAATATTATAAGTCTAAGATATCAATTCAATAGGACAACCTCTAACCTTCTAACCAAAAACTAACCAACTAACGCAATGTCTTTCCCTTAAGATTCACTCCTATCAACCATAACTCTAAAATGACATTGTAACACAAACATAGACACATAAACCAAAATATGGATTTAAACCAAACATTTTATGGAACTTGGTGGATTCTCGGTGGACCATTGGGCTCAACTTGCGATGGTGCTAATCGTTTCCCCCTTCGATTAGAGTGTTGGGCACAAACCAAATGCCAAGTTTCCTCACGATGATATCAATATTCCTATGCATGAGATGGACATCAATTTTACGCTCCTTCCAAAATTACATCAGTTATTCACCCCCTTATCCTTCTCACCATAGTCCCTCAAAACATGAGCCAAAAGACCTTTCATTACCCATAAATTTACCAAACACTCGTACAGGGCGATGTACGCTCTGGTCGTCCCAAGGTCTTGAATCGACTCTACCGGAGCTTCAAAATCCTCCACCAACTCTGTGGTTTCGTGCTCCTCCCACAACCCCTTGTGCACCTCCTAAATTTCCTTATGCACCCTCAATAGGTCCATCTCTTTAAATCCATAGGCTACCTAGGTTGCCTTCACCTATTCCTGTCTTTCTCATGGAAGACAAACCTCCTCTTTCCCTTAGATGCTTCTCCTATGGGTATCCATAATCCCAATCTCATGGGGCCAATCATCACTATATTATCTACCCTCTCGACGTCGGTATCCTTACCATACACAAGAAGCACCAACAGAAGACCTTTGTCCTCACGAGTTTTCCCCTTGACAACATTTAATATGAAATACCCATAAATGACAATGAAGGCACTAGAGGATTTCCTCGGGCCTAAGTCGATCCATGTACCCATGGAAAATCCACCACCCTGTCCTAAAATGATTCCCCATGTATCATACTAAATGCTTGCTCTACACTCGTGCTAACTCCTTCCTATACTAACTACTAGTGTACCTTTCTTTTCTCTTCTACAATTTTTCATTAATCCTTCAAACTCCTCACACACACCCTTCTTCAACCAATTATCTCAATTGAGTTGCGATGTGCCTCCTCCTGTGCGCCACGTGATATGTTGCCTCTGCTCTCTCATCACATCCGGGGATGTTCAAAGTTAAAATGTTACATACATCCCAAAATTTATTTTGAGATTACAAAGACATAAACTACAATACTCCATTGGATACACATATTAATGTACCATATAATTAATAAATTATAGTTTCAAAAGTCTATATGAAGTTAAATTGTTATATGCTTAAACTTTCTTTTTAGAATTTGGACACATATTGATTGTTGATTTGGCTTAGATGCAAGGAGAAAAAGTGATACCATAAAATGGCCAATTCTTTAAGTTCTAGCTCATTCCATATTGTCCAAAGTTAATAAAGCTCTCCTATACCATTTGTAGTAAGTTCATATTTTATTTATATTTTGATTATTTAAGTAAATTTATGTTATTTATGCACTTGCACATGAATATTTATGCATTGAATTTTGCAAAATTTTGATTCAAGATTGAGTTCAAATGCACAAGATATTCCATTAGTCGAAAACTACTAGAAGCTCTTATCAAGAGCAAGATACCTCAAGTATTTGGTAGGTGAAAATGGAAAGCCTCTTTACCCCACCAATTGTAACACGCCAACTTCTAGCCACCATCCTAGGTCTAAGGTACTTTATATCTCTTTATGATACCTTGATAGTATGTGGTTGTTCAAAATGTAAAGGGTTAAATGAGAGCCCTTGATGTATCACACTATCCCAATATATTAATGATCGACTACCCAATGTTGACGGTCTTATACTTTCCATTGTGGTAAAAAAATCATCAAGTGACATAGACATGATACATAGGAACACTTTCATAAAGTTTGGTGTCCTATTTCTTGAGACTGTGCATGTTTGTTGTGAATAATGGCCATGGACAAAGATGGTTGAAACTGTGGCCATTTTTATTATTATCCATAAACCATATCCGTGGACTCTAAATGAAATAGGTGATATCACGGTGGTGTCAAACTTTGTGTGGGAATCAATGGGAAGTCCATGTGCTCCATCTGTATTATGAATGCAACTAAATAGATTGACATGCCAATTGCAAAATTCATCCCTCCCATTTAACAAAGGTAGCTTAAAAAATTCAAGTATTGACATGCCAAGGTTTTCTCCTTTTTCCCCTCAAAGGATCATCCATGTCATGTCTTAAAAGGAGGAGGAAATAAGTTTTGAATTACCTTCCTCGTTTCAAGTAATGTATATTACATAACTCTACATATAAGATTATTCCAGTTTTTAAGTTACTGCTTTACCATGCCATTCGTGTGTGCTAGATCCAGTTTCCACTTCTTAGCCTTGGTGTTTTAGCATGCAGACACATGTAGAACTAACGTAGGTATTCATTTCAGTGCCTTTTAACACTTGAGTGAGTTTGTGATATTTCTACTAACAACCATGAGTTAGAACAACTTTGAAATGTGAGTATGACTAATGGAGATGTCTATTTCAATGCATTTCAACACTCGAGTGGATTGGCGAGATTTATGTGGAAAAAAAACTTTGAAATGCGAGAAAGCATTTAATTGGAGTTATTATAGTTCCACCATACATCAATAATTGTAAACCAACACTTTCTTAAATGCATAGTCTAAAAAATCTATGATTTGGGTTAGAATAGTTTGATTTTTCCGACATGATTTTGATCAATATTGTCAAAAGTTTTAAAAATCCAGGTTACAATTGTCAAGTTTTGGAATTTTGGGTGCCCCAATGGTTTTTGATGGTTTTGAATCCATTTATACCAACAAAATTGGAATTAAATCATAGTTACATTTCAATTTTGCAAAATTAAAAACACTGAATTTTGGGAAAAAATGGTCGCCCGGTCCAAATTGTCGAAATTTTAGAAATCTCCACTTCTTAAATACATAAACATTGAAGTTGAACCTTGATATCAATTTGAGCTCTAGCTGCATATCTGGTAGTTCTTTTTTACCCATTCATGGATCCAAGCCTATAACCTTCGAGTACTGAGATTGAATATACATTAGTATTTTCCCTAGTGTTATGAAGGATTACAATTTTCCAAAGTATTTGTGCGCCCCTTCTTTTCTTATGAGGTAGTTATCTCCTTATTATTACCTTCCCTGCAGGGAATTACATAATCGCTATGGTTTTGATAACTATGTAGTGACGATTTCATTTTTTTATGATATGGTATTGTGTATTTTATCCAAAGTTTTGCAACCCAACTTCTTATTGTGAGAGATCACTTTTTCATATTCCCCAGGTTGATATCGATGCATCTACGAACAATTCTTCTGACAAACTGCTCTCCTAACATCTAGCATACTTGTAGTCTGTGGGCATGTAATGACTCTCAGAGCTCAAAGCGTGGTTATCTACATCTGAGTGTCACCCTCAGAGCTTAGAGCATGGCCATTTGCATGCATGTGTCTGGCACCTGCATGTCCTCTAGGATCTAGTTGTAACACTAAAAATTGATATTGAGATAAAGTGCAGTGGCTTCGTCGCAGGTTTTCTACGTCAATGCTGATCTATTCAGTGGTTATGCCCAATCTCTAGTGGTGTTGGTTATGTTGTTAACGCTAGTGAATACCAGGATAATGTTGATTCTTTTCACATGGTGTGATACTATTGATGCTCTTCACATGGTTTGAAAAGATGCATGATGGGTGTTTTTCATTTTTTTTCTTATTGCTTCCCATATTAGTTCTTTTGCCCAGTTTTCTTCAGCCTCACAAATAGCTCTGCGCGTAATTCTCTTGCCCATTTTTCATCATCCTCATAAATAGCTTTGTGCATAGGCCATGGATGTTGCAGGTTTTCATCAATATTTAATACTGAATTTAAAATCCTAGCATGAAAACCTATTTCTATTTGACAGTTAGTCTTCTATTTGCATTCTAACACTCCATTTTAAGTTGTCATGAAACAATCGCGTCAAAATGAATTTCTTTCTATGATTCTTGATCTCCTAATTTCTCTATTCTTTCATCTTCGGTATTCCTTGTGAAATCTCTTGCAAATTTATGAAATTTGCTTATTGAGTTTTAGTTGAACCGAATATCTATTTTGCAGTATTTGCACAATCTACATGTTCTAGAATTTCTTTTATATGTGACCCTATGTTTAATTTCTATGTCGTTGTGAGAAATAACTAGGTTCAATAAAGTTGTGAAATTTCAAAATTCAAATTCACCTTCTAAGATTATTTTGATCTTCAATCCTTAAGTAATATGTTATGAAACTTAGCTATATCCACAATTTATATCTTTAATGTCATATAGCTCTGAATATGGCCTATTGATGAAACAACTCCACCCTATGATTTCGCTTAAACATTTACCTTTAGGTTCCTTCTCGAGAAGGATTTTCACTGAAATAGCTTAGGTCCATTTTATTTGTGTAACCTTAGTATTTGACATAAAATGACAAACAATTTGTTTCCTCTTTTGTTGAAGTATAATATATTAAATGTACAACATTACGAGCCATTATCCAAGCAAATTTTGTGCATCTAGGATTGGATCTCATGTGTTGAGGTAGAGAGACTGAGTTGGACTTAGTAACTTGGAGTAGATTCTCAGTTTGGACTAAAGGATGACTAAGCCTTTAGTTATAAAGGTTATTCCTCACGTGTTGGTGTGAATGCTTTGATTTATCACAACGACGATGTTGTAAATTATTGTAGTACAAGGCTCTAGACTTGTGTGTATATCAAGTCATGATTCTCATATGGACCTCCAGTTATAGTAGATACCTATGGGGTGGACCTCCAGTTATAGAGGTAATTGATTCTCATGTGAACCCCCAATTAAAGTAGGTATCCATGGGGTGGGCCTCCAGTTATAGAGGTGAAATGCTTTGCATGTTGAAGTATAATTTTTATGTGATGTATTACTAACCATTGTCACTGATTGCTATTAAGTCTCCTTTACATATTAGCTACCTCTAGAGTGAATTACTTTAGCATATGACTATATGGTCCGAGAGTAATATAATATGATCATAGCATGTGACAATTCTTTTGAGTGTAATGTGATATGATAGATAATTAATGTTAACACATATAGACTATGCAATAAAGATAAAAGTTAAAGAGATAAGCATAGATATTAAGAGAATTCAAATTTCCTATATTATGATTAATTTAACTCAAAATTGTAAGCTTCAGTTAAAGATACAATGTGTGCTCCAGTTAATTAAAGAACTCATAGTGATTACCCCAAAGTAAATCAATCGACATGATTCGGTTAATAATAGTTAACTAAGTATTCATAAAGATGGAATAAATAACTAAAGTATTTATACTTTAGTTAAACTAAAATATGACACTTAAGATAATCAAAAGATGACACTTCAGTTAATAAAGTGTTTGCATGACGACACTTGAGTTAAAACACAATAACACTTAAGTTATCATACTAACTAAGTTTCCATACATCTAGTAGATGTAGTTCACTCCAGAGTCATTTAATCTTAAGTTAATGTCAAAGATGAAAGGCATGGCGCATATGTTATGCATGATGAATATTTCAATGTAAGGAAATATTATTCCATGAAGGCAATTCATTGTTGCAGTGCACAATTCTCATGCAACCATTCACTACTGTATGAATGGTAGTGACTATGACTTGTTATTAATGTTCTCGGCACATGGCAAGTTCATACAGTTGATACATATTTTCTATTGCTTAGTCTTCTCTCTTATCTAGCACCTGGGGTGCCGAAGACAATCTACTATTGTGTAAAAGACATTCTCTACAATCTATCTAATTATACTCTGAAGAATTGTTGGGTTTTTCATCCTCATTATTTTGAGGGTTTTCCTAGGGTACATCTTGTGTTGTGGATGAATGATTTATGTGACTGAATGTTCTCTTGATTCCAGTGTTCAACAATTCTACAATTAAAGTTTTAAAGTTCAAATATCTTCATATTTCTCAAAAACCAACATGGTATCATCTAAGGACATGAAGGAGTTGATTTATGAAAGAAAACTATAAGCCTACATAGATCTTAAGGAGTTGAGCAAATTTTTTGAGAGAAATGGATTCAATCTTTGTTGACTGGAATACCATCTTAAGGGTAGTTTTGATTTCAACACTTGGAATGCAAGGGTGTTAAACATATTGGAGGAACATGAATTGGATAGTTATGTATCCACACCGGTGAAGGAGACTACATCCAATGCATGGTGAATCGACTTCAATAAGAACCAAGCAAAGTCAAAACAGGTCATCTATGATTCAGTTAAGCGAAATTTGATGTCTGCGATCACTTCGTTGAAGACCGCAAAGGAATGTTTTGATACAATGATGAATTTATATGAGAAGAAGGACCCGAGTCAAAAGAGGGCATTGAAGAATAAGTTATGGAACCTAAAGAAGGATAAAAGACGATACTGTGGTATCATTCTTCACCATGATCTCTCAGGTAAGAGATCAACTTGTTAGTGTTGGAGTTATGGTAGATGAATATGATCTTCTCCAAATTGATATTGATGGTGTCCCATCCTCATGGGAGACTTTCTTGGCTGCGGTAAATGGCCAAGAAGAGAAACCTAACTTTGAGAGGTTGTGGCATGACTGCTTCCACGAGGAGGGGCGAATCCAGAGAAAGTCAATATGCACCAAAGAATAAAACCTTGTTCTCACGGAAAGGATGAAGAAATCGAGGAAACCATTCTCTCCAAAGAATTTTTCTCATTCAAAGAAAAAATAGTTCAATAAAGAATTTGAAAAGTCGAAGGTTTAGTGCTACAATTGTCAAAAGAAGGGTCATTATGCAAGGGAGTGAAAAGAAAATAAAAATGGTAAAGGAAGGTTTCATGCATATTCCGTAATAGAAGATGAAACTCCTCAGAAGAACTCATCCGAGGAAAATGATGATGACCGTCGAAAATAGTATTTCATGTAGTGCATAAGAGCATTTGCTCCATTTTTTATTGGACCCTAATTTTTGATGTAGAGACTTGCTACCTATTGCATGAGATCAATTTTTGCAAAGTTAAAGTTGCAGTGAAGAAATAAGATCAAAACTTAGGGACTTTAGTAATCTCTACAAGGAAGCAAAGATAAAGAGGGAGCCCACACAAAACAATAAAAGATAAGTATTTGTGTTTTAATTATCATAAGCTTCTATAAATAATATCTAAAGGGTTTTGAATGTGTTTCATTACAGTTGTATAGAGATACACATTCCTAGAATTAGGAATTATGTTATGGTATAAGTCTTTGTTTTATTGGAAAATAGTAAAACTCATGAAGTACATGCTATGATTAACTAAAAAGAATATAGGGATGCATAACATTACATGAGATATGAATGGTTGTTATATGAATGGTTGTTATGCTGAGATATTAATTGAAATATGTACATAACCGTGAACCATTTCTAGTGCATTGAAGTATTCATATGCATGAATTTCATGATTACGCAATGTTGTTAATCATTAGAATAAATTTGTCTTGTAGGGAAAACCATATGCCTTGACCTACAAGCAGAGAATGACATGCATTGAATGAGGAGTCATTCCAATGGAAGATGCTGATAGAGAATAGGATGCTTTGAAGAGGGAATCTTCTAGGAGTAGATTGGGAGGTTCCTATGTTTCTTTGGGAAGAAATCAGAATAGAAGCCCTAATACTATTCTGGAAGAGAACACTCCTGAAGATATTTTTCTATCTTGTTTGCATTCAAGCGATAAAAAAAACTTCAGTATGCTACAAACATGGAAAAGCATGATTAAGTACCTAAATTATAGTTCTCCCATCCAGATGTTGAGAGGGAGAAATCAGATTCCCTAGTTCCTGAAGAACCAATAAAACTAGTGGATGAACCTCTTGCTAAGACAAGATCTACATAGTGCTCATATTTAGAAGGAATCAATGTAAAACATTCAAGAATATTGTGTTGATTCTTAAGATTAGAAGTGTGGAAAATACCAAATAATATTTTCCTCAGTTAAGGTAAATACTCAATAGAGATCCTGAATAGGTTCAAGACAATGGACTGTAAGTACATAGCCACACATAAGATGATGAATTTTAAGCCTATTATTTTTCATATTTGAAAGTTCTTATAGATAGTTGAGATGTAACTGATTAGCACAAGGACATATTTAGGCCTTGCTGTCAATACATGGACATGTACACCAAAGCATCTGTTGAATAACCTAGATGGTACGAGTGGATATAAGTGTCTTAGATAGAGAAATAAAAATGCAAGGATATATGGATTTTGACTAGTGCAGTGGACGAGAAAAGTCACATCAAATATGTTGCTTCAGATAGAGCATATTGTAAAGAAGTAAGAATTTAAAAGTTTTCTAGTCAGTTATATCCGAGACATGGTACAGAAAGGAGGATTACAACTCCAGTACATATCCATAAATTAGCATAATTTACAACATACTTACTAAGCCTCTGTCCAAAGAAAAGATGAGTACTCTGGGACAAGATTGGTGTAGTATAGAAAGAATCCTCTAGTTGAAGAGGGAGTATTGATGTGTCTCCAAAGGCAACGACATATAAAATACCCACAACTTAGTCATGTAGGACATGACTTAGGAGTTCTCCCCACTGGTAATCCATGTAATGATACATGACTCAGACATTGATTAGCCATACAGCAGTATATGGCTTAGCCATATAGTGCTATATGGACGATATTAGCTATGGAGTGGTACATGGATTAGTTAAGCCATGCAGAAAATAAGCCACTAAGTTGCACACAGCCCAGATAAGTATGGTACATAACTCAGACAACCAGGGGCTGTAGTATCTCTAATGGAGTGAAACCACATGAGCATAGACATAATCAAGATATGAGATGACTATCATATAATAGTAAAGGTCCCCGAGACTATCAATGACTATTAGATACTCAAGTGAATTATAGTCGAGACTGTTGGGGAGCAGTCAAACCTCTTGGAGAGGTAAGATAGCCATATAGTTGGCTAGTGGGGTACCATGGTATAGAAAAATGAAACCATTATGAAAGTGGTAATACCTTGGAGCTCATCATAGAAAATGGAAACTTCACAGAGAAATTGTCTATACCATAGAAGTTTCTAAGAATTATAAGAAGTTAATATTGAATATTGACATAGGTAAGATTTTTTTTTTGTAAGAAAAGTACACACTTGATGTGTTGTAAAAGTTTGACATGATGGATTGAAAATCCATGGTCTTTAGTTTATGGAAATTATATGTCAGATTAGGTTTCTTAGTGTATTATGAGACATAATAGACCTATTATATGTGATGTTATTTGACTATTGTTTTATCTCGAGATCAAATAAGTATATTGTGGTTAGTACTATAGAAGAAAAGTGTATTGCATCTAATACTATAGAAGCAAAGTGTATTTCAGATAATACTATAGAAGCAAAGTATCTTGTAGCTAGTACTACCTATCAAGAAGTAGTGTAGCCTAGGAAGCTACATGTTGGGTTAAAATCTTGAGCCTACAGTCATTGAATGTGAAGCTTTTTGAAAACCCTTTGTTTCATGTTAAATTCAAAACATACTAAGATGAAGTGTCGCGTCATCATAGACATGGTCGAGTAAGGTAAGACTTCAGTACATTGCTACTAAAGAGCAAATTTAAGGAATAAATATGTGTTAATAAAGCCTTTATCAGTGACTAAGTATATGTACTTCCAAGACAAGCTTGGCATGGTAGTGAATGCCTCATTTGTTGAGAGGGAGCCTTAAGTGTATAGCATCATGAGTCATTCTCCAAGCCAATCTTGAGTATCCAGGATTGGGAATCATGTGTTGAGGTAGAGAGACTAAGTTGGACTTAGTAACTTGGAGTAGATTCTTAGGTTGGACCTAAGGATGACCAAGTCTTCAGTTATAAAGGTTATTTCTCATGTGTTGAGGCGAATGCTTTGATTTATCAAAGTGGCGGCGTTGTAAAGTATTGTAGTACAAGGCTATGTACTTGTGTGTATATCAAGTCATGATTATCATATGGACCTCCAGTTATAGTAAGTACCTATGGGGTGGAGCTCCAGTTATAAAGGTAATTGATTCTCATGTGAACCTACAATTATAGTAGGTATACACGGGGTAGGCCTCCAGTTATAGAGGTGAAATGCTTTGCATGTTGAAGCATAAATATGATGTGATGTATTACCAGCCATGGTCATTGATTGCTATTAAGTCTCCTTTAGAGATTAGCTACCTCTAGAGTGAATTACTTTAGCATATCACTATATCATCCGAGAGTAATATAATATGATAATAGCATGTGACAATATTATGAGTATAATGTTATGTTACAGATAATTAATGTCAACATATATAGACCATGCAGTAGAGATAAAAGATAAAGAGATAAGAATAGAAAATAAGATAATTCAAATTGCCTATGATATGATTAAGTTAACTCAAAATTGTAAGCTTCAGTTAAAGATAAAATGTGTGCTTCAGTTAATTAAAGAGCTCATAGTGATCGCTTCAAAGTAAATCAATAAACATGATTTGGTTAGTAATAGTTAAGTAAGTGTTAATAAAGATGGAATATTTAACTAAAGTATTTAAACTTTAGTTAAACTAAAAGATGCCACTTAAGTTAATCAAAATGTGACACTTTAGTTAACAAAGTGTTTGCATGACGACACTTGAGTTAAATCACAATAACACTTAAGTTAGCATACTAACTAAGTGTTCATACATCCAATTAGATGTTGAGTTCACTCCGAAGTCAGTTAAGCTCCAGTTAATGTCAAAGATGAAAGGAATGACACATATGTTATGTATGATGAATATTTCAATGTAAGGAATTATTATTCCATGAAGGCAATTCACAGTTGTAGTGCATGTAGTGCACAATTCTCATGTAGCCATTCACTATTGTATGCATGGAAGTGATTATGGCTTGTTACTAATGTGTTGGGAACATGAAAAGTTCATATAGTTGTTCAATATTCTATATTGCTTAGTATTCTCTCTTATTTAGCACCTCGGGTGTTGAAGACAATCTGCTATTCTGTAAAATACATTCTCTGTAATCTATGTAATTATACTCTAAAGAATTGTCGAGTTTTTTATCCTCATTATTTTGAGGGGTTTTCCAGGGTACATCTTGTGTTGTGGATGAATGATTTATGTGATTGAATGTTATATTGATTCCAGTCTTCAACAATTCTGCAATTAAAGTTTTAAAGTTCAAAGATATTCATACTTGCTAAAAAATTAACATAATATATATTTCTTATTTTCGTTTAAACTTTAGTGACTTGATCTCTTATCGCCCTGTGATAAGTGTAGATGTTGTAGTGTTATTTAGAGACTTGTCACAATTAAAATACTGTTCCATTTTGAAAGTAATATTAAATCCTAGCATTAATTTCTTGGTTGGTTTGCTTGTATGTTACTTTGAATGGGTGTTATTCCATAACGGTGTAACAAACCCTTCATGTGCCAATTTGTACAAACTATCAACAATTGCTTGGATTCTATGCTAAGAAATATAATTTTCGACGTCCTTTAAATTGAGTCAGATGATCTATCTTCCTAGCTTCAATTCCATAAATTGGTTTCTTAGAACAAATTCCAAGACTAAATTGCCTTCAAAGTCTGAACGAATTAATGTTCCATATTGGGGATGAAGTTTTGCTTGCTTGTTTAAACAATATAACATCTTGTTTATTGGTATGTTATAGACTCTACATAAATAAGCTCAATGAATCTTTTGGCCATAGTTGAAGTGTTCAAACACATCTGATATTACACAACCACTAAATCTTGATTCAACTTTATTTACTCCTATTGGTCATCCTAGAGCTTGTACTTTACTGATTGACCCAAAAAAAGGGCATGGAAGAATAGGAAACCATACCTCATAGAGAACATGCAATCCATGTTAGCTGATATTGGTGTTGGAATCCTCCATGCACCATCGCTTCACAAAATATACAACATACATAAGAATTCCTAGATTCTCCTGGTGGTTGATAATTATTTTGACCGAAAGAGTCGATGCTTTGGTCCATGCAGTGTTGAAATGTGGCACATTATCATAACTATGTTTACATCAACGGTAGGTGCGAACGAAATTATGTGTTTGACATGCACCAAATAGAATGAATATATGCATTCTCGTGTATGGTTAACAATGAATTAAATGCCCTTAAATTCTAAAGGTTAGAAGCATATTTTTATTTCACCCGCAACATGAAGACCATAAATTTGGAATAATTGAGAGCTTTAATCTCTTATCTGACCACAACTTCTACAAAGGAAGAAGTATGCGAAGACAAAGGTTTCTCTAAATAGGACAAGTCCATGACCACTTAAGGGCCAAAACCCAGTTTCATAACTCCTAGAGTGGAAAGAAATGCATGGCATATGCAATTGTGCTTGAAATCGTGGATTAATGATACAAACGTTTGAAAAAAATGTTAGGATTATAATCCTCCCTTATCCAATTTGGTCATTATGTCTAAATCATGAGTCATGTCTAAATCGGGAGTCCTTTTGGTCTACTTTGAGTCACTAGCACCATTGGGTCCACTTGGCCTAATTGGGGCACATGCACCAGTTACTAAAGTGCGGGGAACACTAATTGAGACCAACTGCCATGGATTGGACTTGCATACATCAGTTTAGGAGCCTCCTAGATCAATCCCTACAAATTAGGATCCACTGGGAGTGCCGATACCAACCTCCATCAGTTGAGTTCAGTTGGTGACTAGTCAAGATTAGTTAGGAGTTAGTTACATTCAGTTCTTGTTCCCTACACTCAGTTCTATTCAGTTAGCGCTATGATTGCATGGCTGCATGCAGGTGAGGCACATTTACTCACCTACCTTAGTTAGTTAGACTAGTCAACACTAAATTAGACACTTGAGTTTGGGTTTTGAACTCCAATGAAATCCGATAATGATTTAGACAAGGTCAGTTAACCATTCAGTCAAGTAGAGTTCAATCAATTCAAATTTCCTCACATGGATTTGAATTTCATGTGGCTATTTAGCCGTTGTACTTCATTGTAATTAATTATCTAATTACTTTTGATTAATGAAAACATTCATAGTTGCAAGCCATTTTTGCACTGTTTCATTCTTCAATTGCTGAGTAAATTATGTGATCTATTTTGTGAGTTGTGTGTTGATCCATAGATCTATGTGCTCAATTTAGTATGGTATCAGAGCCTCGGTAGGACAAGGCACTTCTCCTACTATGGATTCATACTTGGATCAATTTTTTTTGGAGCAAAACTGCTCCTTCAAGTACTGCTCCAGAAGTGGAGAATTTACCACTTAATATCCCAAGTAAAGGAATTGTTGATAAGGATTGCTTGAACAACTAAGCTGGGTTTGAAGAAAATTCCAAAAGTGCAGACTGCCGACCTTATTTTATTTGTTTGATTGTGTGATTTACAGGTTTATCAGTCTCCTTCACTGCATTCGCTACAACAACTTAGTCCTATTCTTTGCATTCTAAATGGCTTCTCCAATGGACCTTATCACTCCTTTCAACTACCACTAGTGGAAGGAGGACATGGAGATGCAGCTATGCTCCAAAAGACTCTTCAGACTCACAATGGAGACATAGAAAGAACCAATTCATTATGTTAACAAAGAAAAGTAATGGAATATGCTTGATGAAGCATACAAATGCTTGTGCTAATCAATCTCTAGAGAGCTTCTCTTCCACATAAATGGATTGAAGACTCCCAAGGAGGTTTGGGATAAGCTTGCTTCCTTATTTGACAAGCAAGATGATATAAGGATCTATCAGCTGGAAAATGAGGTGATTTCTCTTCATTTAGTCAATTTCTAAACACTAAATGACTTCTTCACAAAATTCAATCATCTAGTGTTCCAATTGAAGTTGTGCAAGGTTGAGAAGGAGGATGATCAACTCATCCTTTCCATTCTCTCCAAACTTGGTGTAGACTATTCATTCTTTGTATCAACATTTCATTCTATGAAGGTCTCAACTCCAAACTGGAAGATGCCTACTCTTAACTCCTTCATTGAATCTCTCACTCATGAGCATGACAAGTTGATCCAAATGGGGATCATTCGATCTTCCAGAGATCAAGCATGGTTGCAGGAGGACCTAAGGTAGCGAATGATAAAGGAAAGCAAAAGGATGAGTCTCCTATAGAGAAAGAATAGTCAAATGATCCTTCAGGTTCGAAGAGAAGCAAGAAGAATGGAAAAAGAAAGACACTCTGTTCTTACTTTGGAAAGGGCTTTCATCTAGAAAGATCCTGTATGAGAAGAAAAATTGATGAGATGTCTCTTCTTCTGAAGAAACATAACATTACTATACCTTCTAGCACAAGGAAGGATAACCATAGAGAAGAAACTGAATAACATGAAGAGACATTCCATGCACTAAAGGATAGCTGCTCAACAACACATGCCTTCCTCATTTATTCTGGAGCTTCCAATCATATGGTTGCATAGAGAGAATCATTCTCTTCCTTGCAGTATTTTGATGGTACTAGTATTCAAATGGGAAATAACAATAAATTTCAATCCAAAGGGAGGGGCTCTATCAAGATTGAACATGGAAATTTCAAATATGTGCTTTATGTTCCCTCCCTTGCTGCAAACTTGTTATCTGTATACTAGATGACTCATACCAGCTTTCCAAAGCGAGTCATATTTGGTCCTGATTCAGTGGAGATCACATATATCTCTATTGGGAACATCATAGCAAAGGGCGCTACAAATCATGCCTCCAAGGCACACGAGTTCTCACACTTCATGCAATTTTCAGAACCAATGCACTCTCAGCAACCACTTGCAAGGGAAGGTAAAAACATTTCATCTACTTCTTTTGCACTTTCCACTAGTATTGCATATCCAACTATATCAGTTTATGAGATTGAGATTCAGGGTGATTCAGATCCATATCCAGTCCCTACTTCCAAACGGGGAGCTAGAAAGATGTATGGAAATCCATCTGACACACAAAAGGGAAAGACCCTTGCGCTATGTCATGCAATCTTACATCCTTTAGAGAGATGCAATAGAATTCCTGTAAGATGCTACATTGCAAGGGATTAGTCTCACTACATTCAAAATAATAGAGTGGATCATACACCTCTTCATCCAGCAAGAGGCAAAAGTTACATTCCTCCTTACTTCCATCATCATTTTGGGAGAAGACGGAGAAGTCTACATGCCAGGCCCCAGGATACATGTGCACAGAACATCATGCATGCTGCTCTGCTACATCACAGATATTGCACTAACACATTTTCAAGTCTTTGAAACTTGAATCCTGATTCTATCTGCCTAGTTAGAGGGGGGGATTTTTTCCCATGTGGGTTTTTCCCCAGCTCCTTGTGTTGAGCAGTTACTTTACTTTACTTGTTGTAGTGGGTGACCTATGGTCTTAGTTACCAGGGCCCACAAATTGTCCAAGTTATCATTCAGGAGGGGTGTTAGGATTATAATCCTCACTTGTCCAATTTGGTCATTATGTCTAAATCAGGAGTCATGTCTAAATCGGGAGTCCCTTAAGTCTATTTTTAGTCACTAGCACCGTTGGGTCCACTTGGCCTATTTGGGGAAACTGCAACCGTTACTAAAGTGTGGGGAACACTAATTGAGGCCAATTTCCACTGATTGCACTTGCATACATCATTTTAGGAGCCTCCTAGATCAATCCCTACAAATTAGGAGCCATTGGGAGTGCCGATACCAACCTCCATTAGTTGAGTTCACTTGGTGACTAGTCAAGCCCAGTTAGGATTCAATTACATTCAATTCTAGTTCCCTACACTTATTTCTATTCAGTTAGCGCTATGATTGCATGGCTGCATGCAGGTGAGGCACATTTACTCACCTACTTCAGTCAGTTAGACTAGTCAACACTGAATTAGACACTTGATTTTGGATTTTGAACTCTGATGAACTCCGATAATGATTTAGACAAGGTCAATTAACCATTCAGTCAAGTGGAGTCCAATCAATTCGAATTTCCTCACAGAGATTCGAATTGCATGTGGATATTTAGCCACTGTACTTCATTATAATTAATTATCTAATTACTTTTGATTAATGAAAGCATTCACAGTTGCAAGCCATTTTTGCATTGTTTCATTCTTCAATTGTTGAGTAAATTGTGTGATCTATTTTGTGAGTTGTGTGTTGATCTGTCACATGCCCCAATTTTGCAAAAAACAATATTATCTTATTTGATTTTATTTAAGGACAATATGTTAAATTTTATGCTAAGTAGTAATTGATGACTCAACAGAGTCAAGGATATTTAACGTAATTTAATTATAAATAAATAAAGGTGGAGACAACAGCTTAGGAGAGCTGTTAAAAGAGTGTTTACTGGTCAAATTGGTGGAGGAGATTGGGTGGAGAGCAAATAGACATGTGGCGGCATCCTCAAACCACTTCCAACTGTTGCAGGTGGAAACCTCCCTATATTTGGGGTCATGATTCCCCAAGAAAGTGGAATCAGAGCAGGTGGCTCAATTAATGACAACTGACCCAAAAGACCTAGGCAATCTTTATAAAAATGCCCATTGAAGAGAGTTGGGGCTGCTCATTATGGAGAAGTGATCATTCAAGTGAATGCACTCTAGAGAAATTAAATGGAAGGGAATTGTGGAAAGAGTTTGAGGGGATAACTGCGAAGTGATATAGTGCAGCTTTTCAGCTGAAGGATCTTACTGCTGAGTGCAGAGTGTTTTACTGAGTCATTGGACTAGTCTATTGTTTGCATGCTCCACCAGTTCTCAGCCAAGAAGACCAGGAACAGGCTCAAGGGTCCTGAGGAAGCGTTGTTTGAGCGCTCTCCAGGAGTTTGATAGGGAGGAACGATCTCCTAACGCTGTTGTTGTCTATCTTAATCAGGTTCTACATTATTTTGTTTTACCGTGTTATATAGTTAAATCTGAATCTGACTGTTAAATGAATGTTAAATATTTAGTTGTAAAATGTTAGAGTTATTAATCTTTTAGACTATTGAAGAAATGAATTTGAAATAGTAATGTGTTAAGACGGAAAATAATTCTAATCTGTGTTTTTCCACACCTGGAAGGACCAGGCCGTACTCTTGCACAGATAGAGTATTTACAGTAGATGAAGAAAATGTTAAAAGATTGAGTAGAATAGATGTGGTTCTGCATTTCATAATAGCAGAGTAATTTATTTTAGTATGTAGGTTATTATTAAAAAGAACAATGATATGGTTATCTATGTTATTGTTTTTACAAGCTTATATATGAAAATATACTGGAAAAGAAATAGCAGTAATCTAGTACAGGTAGAAGGATTAATATGTTAAGAAAATACCTTAATAGATAAGATGTTGTGTTTACATACAGTAGATTATTCTTTTTATTCAAGTTAAAATATGCTGGAGGTTAAACTGTGTTACATTATAGATATATTCCTTTGTGTATATATAGTAACTATTTTCAATGCAGTAGAAATATCACAGTCAAGTTACTTTGTTACAATCAGTTAAATAAAGAAACAAACTACAAATACTTAGTTTTATTTACTAATAATATCAACTAAACTAAGTCTAACAAATACTATAAACCAAGTAGGGTGTTATTAAAGTATTTAAATTATAAAGAACAAACTAAGTTACAGAGTCTATGCATATCTTTTCAAAGAACTCTGAGTTAACTCTATCTATCATTTATTAAATAAAAACAATAAGAATATGATAATAACTAACATAAAAATAAATATCTATTTATGAAAAGAACCGTTGTAAATTTAACAAATAGGTTATACCTGTAAAGGTAAACTATAGGGTCGAAACCCTAAACCAATATTATTTTTACAAATTACAAACATTTAAACTATAATCCAATTACTTGGATTATTTTATTAATAAACAATTAAACTAATATAAACAATTTACAATCCATTAAGGACAAATGAAAAGACAAATGTAATGTTACAACTGGAAATTTTCACAACACACCTGTAACACTAATTAAAACAAATTTAACAAGTAACATAACCTATTAAAAATAAATTGAAAGATTTATTTAAACAAGGGTTTCATTCAGGAAAACCCTAGCTCGTATTCCTGAGCCAACAAATCAATATTACAAATTACTCTATGACTGAGTTACAGTCTTAAAATAATAACCATATTATATACACAAGACAAAAATAAACGGTAAAAAATTCTTTGTTCACAGTCGAATAGGGTAAAACCCTAAGTTACACAGAGTCACAAAATAGTATTACTGTAAACCGAGTCTGAGCTTGAAAGAAGTCTTTTTAAAAACCATGGTATTGCATTGACAGGCTGTAAGGCTAGAAATTCAAACCAAATACAACACCCATCTCACGGCCGGGACTACCCATCGACGAAGTGAGGGTTTGTAAACAAAATAGAACCCATTAACATTTAAAAAGAAACTGCATAGCTAAAAGCAAAGCTGGACAAGCTTCCAAGCTCAAGGTTTCCCCATCGACAACCCCATTACAAGTAGGGTAAGAACTCGTTTGTTGAACCCAGGGCTTACTCGTTTGAAGCCGTGAATCCTTGAAGACAGCCAACAACATCTTCTTCACTATTCACAAGAGTGGTCACATGATTCCTGCAAGAGCACGAATTTGCGTGTTAGTTTCAAAATTCTTTTAATAATAAAAACCCACTGTAAACACGATTTTAATATGAGTATTCTATTTTGATACAAAACTAAATATTTACCTTGATAAAGAGAACGAACAGTCTAGAAATGGGACTGTCACCAACATCAAAGCGCACACACAAAACTCCAAACCCTGCGACGATGGAGAAGCACAACCAACAGCAAGTAAATCTTATCTTATCACCAAAGTGATAGGCCACGAGAAAGACAAGAGGGATCTACGAACAGGCCGCAAGCCAAGTGCAACAACTAGTGAACTATCACTTGGTAAAAACCGACAGCTACGAAGGCTAGCAATAAGACTGAACGCAGGAGGTTACAACCACATTAACCCAAGACTCGGAGCAAGCTAGAACAGGAGGAGTACTCACGGCCGCCATGAAAATATTGCAGAGAAGCCCAAAGGCTAGCGTGAATTGCGGAGGAGGAATAGCAAAGGGTTAGGGTTGCATTGGTTTTATATCTCCATTACACGGACAGGAGGAGACCATGTGCCCTTAATAATTCAAACCATGCATGGGTCGAGTTCTATAGTTCACCCGCGTTTCAAATAATTCCAATTATTTAAACAATGATTCTTATCAAAATGATGCATAAAACTATAATGTATGCCTTTATATATCACATCATAAATCATATGTATTTCTTATCATAATGTTTGATAGCTCATCATTGGCGTTTGGGTAAACAATGTTAAGTTAACGTTGACCTAGCGAAAAGGTGATAACCATTTAAACATTGGTTAATCCCGAAATCGATCATGCTTACAACAAGTAGGCTTATATAATTACATAACCATGATATCCGAACTCATCACTTATAAACCAACAACTCGAATGGTTATAATTTATGAAATTGAATAAAGTTGGATAGCATAGTAAAATAATATATTCATAAATTCTTTTACAAAGTTCAATTTTGGTTTAGACTTTCATAGACACTAGTTGCTTCTCAACAAGTGAATTGCTAGTAATTTACCATGATTAATTATTTGGTAAAATAATTTTGTGAGTATACATTATAGCTTGTACTTAGCATAGGGTATAAATTTGTTCATAGTAGAAAGATCTACCATAATAGCCACTATAGGCATTAAGTTAATGTAAGAAAGGCGTTTTGGTAGTAATAAGAATACAATGGAATAACAGTACTCAAGTCCACAATCTTTGGAACAACATTGATTGACTTAGATTTAGGAAGTAAAGGAAAACAACATTCTATGTGAAACGATACAGTTGATTTTACCCTAATGAAACTTTTAATATCAAGAAGATTTACAGGCAGTAAGCTTCCCTAAAGAATGCAAATATCGATCAGTTTGGTACTTAAGTAAATAATATGATAATGTATATGATACAATAGTACATGCAACACGACATTGACGAGGAAGCTAATAACCTGTTAGTGAGCAACTGATTTGTACATATAAGTAATAGGTTGGTACTTACCATAACTAGTAAGTTAAAAATGAAATCAAAATTTAGATTCTAATAAGAACCTTACTATCAGTATTAATAGAAGCTCTTCCAGGTATAAAAACAAATAGTACGTAATAGTGTAACAATGCAAGTTAAGAATGTTAAAATAGAAATGAATATACGAAAGATTACAAGTCTAGACTCCACAGTAAGTATCTTTACTGTCGCTAAGTTTGATAAAGAAAGGAACTCATTTATTTGAACTTTGCTTACAAGAAAAACTGGAGAAAATAAACTACTTTACCTCATTGAAGTTGCTTGGAATTTATCAGCTTATTTTACTAAGCACATTGATTGCAAATACAAACACTTCTTGATACTTTATGAATTTAAAACGTTTACTTGTTCGATCATACCTGTAAACCTGTAAGAACCAGTAATGTTTCTACGTTAGCATAAAAGCTAAGTAAGCCTAGGATTCAAAGTTAGATTCCACCTACTTGCCATAAAGAAAACTCATCAGTAACTGAAATAAAACAATACGCAAGTAAACCTTATTTATGTTACGAAAAGGAAACTTCTTTAGTTAACGTAATTTGAAAATATGTAATACTAATCGTTGGACTGTTTCTTTTTCTGCTAACCATTAGCTGTTAGTAAACCGTAGATTAGCATTTTATGTTATCTCAGAATTTTAAATTTTTGTGAAAATTTGGGGTTTTGACATGATCCATAGATCTATGTGCTCAATTTAATAAAAACTATAGAAAGTAGGTATTTTTTTATGAAAATAATAAAAATTCATGAAAAAGTTCAGTCCCACATTCATGTTTGGAAATTGAGTGCACAAATCCCAATGCTTTATATGAAAGGCATTTGGGGTGAAATGAAAGACATAAAGTAAGAGCAAAGGAATGCTAAAGAAATTGAAGGTGAGAATTCTTCTAATTCTAGATTTTGGGCATCAAGGGCATGCATGGTAGAGGTGTATATGTAGGCAAAGGAGAATAAAGGAATCTTCAAGGATTGTAAGTATAGCTTCTCCATTTCCATCTAATATGAATCAATTCAGTTCCCCCCCCATTTTTATTTAAAGTTTTCCCTCCAAGTTTAATTTTGAATTTGAATTGGTAAGCCGATATATCTAGCTTTAATTTCTTAAATATTGTTTAGTAGGAGAGTAGGAAGGATGTTTTGTGGTTAGATTTGCAAGTGTAAAGGATATTCAAAGGGATGCAAGGATCAGCTATCAAGGAAAATCCATCAACTTTCAAGGCTACAAGAGGTAATCTTCTTTCTTCCTTCCCTTCTCAAACTCCATGAAAGAAAGATTAATATCTTAAGATAATTGTGGTGATTGATTTGCATCTCTTTCAATAGAGCTTCACCTACTCATAGAAATAGGAGAGATTTCATAGCTTCACTTGTAGAAAACTCTACTAACATGTATGGTGTCAGTTATAAGCATATTGTCATTGTAGTTTGTGTCCATTCTATATTGAGGCGAGTATCTTTTCACATTGTGGTTTTGACGTTGACAAGAAAACATAGTAAATTGTAGCTAGTTATATCCACTTATGAGAAACAACTACAAGTCTGGGAAGGTCTTTGCATCCCATCCAAGAACTAAGACATCTTTGTCTTAAAACACAATATTTATCATTTATTTTGGTTTGGTCTACATTTTTCCCAAATGGAATGGATTACCTTACATGCCTTCTCCTCCCACATATGTTCGATTTTCCCAAATGGAATGGATTACCTTACATGCCTTCGCCTCTCACATATGGTTGAAGGATTGAATGATTTTGGAATTCACTAATTCTAATATGTACATTTCTCTGAGTTTTCTCCAATAATATTCATATGAAAAATTTATAAAAAAATATTTTGACATTATATACAATCAATCCAATTCATACTATCAATCCCCATAGTTCAGAGTTCATATAAAATTAAAAGTATTTGAATTTTGATGTGACAAATGAAATCATTTGGATCCCACTTCTTTTCCCATAAAACACCACCAAATATATGACATGAATGCAACTTGAACATGAATAACACGAATGAATAAATTTAATGCAACTTGAACACGAAATACATGAATGAGTAAATTAAGTACATAAGTTATTATCATGGTGATTCAACCAACACCTATCACTAGTGGAGTCTGCAATGTCTGTTTTTCCAGCACATAATGTGAGACCATTTAGGATGCTAGGTCTAGTCATGTTGGAGGAGCTAGTCGGTTAGCCAACTAGACTAGTTAGTCGACTAATTAAGAGATTAGGTCGACCTCCATAGGCAGTGTCGGTTGACTGAACTGACATGTAGTTATTCATAAATGTTTGTAATCATTAGTATAATAGGCCATTGAGTGAGATACGAACTTGGTTCGGTTTGATGTTTGTATGAGCCCATATGTGTTTTGTGTAATATAAGTTTTTATTCAACCTACTATTATTGTCTCTTATATCTGTTATGATTATATGATTCTTATGTGTATTATTGGTAACTTAGTGATTTGAGTGATTACAACATTGGTTCCATTGCCGAGACTTGAACCTGGGTCTCTCGGGTGAGAGACGAGTATCCTTACCAACTAGACTACAACGAATCCTCTGGATCATTCACACCATCTATCCTGGACCCTCTGGTTAATGAAGCAGATGAGGGAGCAGTTGTTCTTGAGGGGAATGATCAAGTATAAGCACTGGATCAAGAAATAACCAACCTCATGGACTCTGAAGAGACCGACAACCCTGTCGATTTGCAATCGGAAGTCTAAGATACCATGTCGACCACCCCATTAACCCTAGACCATTTGTCATCACCTTCACCAACACCACCCTCAGATCCCTCTCACAATCCAGAATCCCCATCTTCACCACCACTGGATGCACAAATAGCTACAAGCCCCACCCATGAAATACAACTGGTAAACACTGCTATAACATAATTTTAGCTGACTGAAAATCCACCGACTATAGAGAAACAAACAGAACAAAAGCATACACAACAGGTACCGATAGTTATCCACCTTCATCAACTAGGATCAACTACTGCAGTCGACATGCCAAAACTTAGGGATGGAGAACTGGACCAACTATTGGAAGCCCTTACTAAAGAGGTTGCAACAAGAAATGAAAGAATACATGAACAAATAGAGAAAATTAAAGCAGAACAAGTAGAATTCTTGACCAAATGCAGGAATCTAACACAAATAATTTTACCGGGAACAACAGATACTGACACCGAAAAACCATTGGAAATAACTTACTAGTTGTTGGAAAGTGTCATGTCGAACCTTCAGACACAGTTATAGGCCAAGAAAGATGAGAAAAAAAGAGACTTATGCGCTACTAAGACATCAATACACAACATTTTTAGAAGCCCACAAGGTATTGTAAGAGCATTTGGATGAGTCTACCACTACAAAATAAGTATTGCGAAACTGGTATACCTATTACAACCAAGTATTCTAGCAAGCTAGAGAGACTCGTGAACATATCAAAACATTGGAAAATCAACAAAGGCTTGAAGAAACAATGAGGAGCACAATCCAAATAAGTTAGTATTGGAATCAGCAAAGCTCGAGAAATTAGAGAAACAAACACATCAATGGATGAATCAGGCACTCCCCAGCATTGACACACTTGACAAGATTTGTCCATAGATGAAAATATTACTCGACACAGCAGAGGAAAATGCTCATTTGTTGGACCCTGACATGATTAATATCACAGACCTCTCGCTACAAGAAAAGATGTCGACCCTGTCAAGCATTAGAACCTTGAACATTGACATTCAGAATTCCCTCCACAATTGGACAAAATTTCAACACCAACTAGCCATTACAGTAGAATCCATTGTGGAGATATGCATATAGAAATGACTATCCATTCGACTGCATAGCCCATGAAGACAGTGCAATTGGAAAAAACTACTTCAAACAAGATATTTGTTGTTACCTTCCTTGTTTCTTCGGGACGAAGAAATATAGTGTTCCTCAGGAAGATGTTGGAGGAGGCAGTTGGTTAGCCGACTAGAATAGTTAGCTGACTAATTAAGAGATTAGGTCGGCCTCCATAGGTTGTGTCGATTGACTGAACCGACATGTAGTTATTCATAACTATTTTACGAACTTGGTTCGGTCTGATGTTTGTATGAATCGATATGTGCTTTGTGTAATATAAGTTGTTATTCAACCTACTATTCGTGTCTCTTGTCTCTGTTATGATTATATGATTCTTATGTGTATTATTGGTTACTTAGTGATCTGAGTGATTACAACAAGTCACGACATGCCATATCCCTTTGTCACATTCAATGTTGGGCAAAAATTCACGTTGTCATGTACCATATGTAAGAATGATTCATTACCAAACTGTACAACGAAGTCCAAGACATGCATAGATCACCTCCATATGTTCACCAAGTAAATGCAAAGATTATCATGTATCTATCGATGAAAGAAGGGTCCTACAATATATTTATTTCCTATGAATGCAACAACGATCCACCCAAACTTAAACCTATTCAAAAGTTGTGAGATAATTTTCAAAGTTCTTATAGTTGGTCAAATAATTGAGAGTGTGCGACCTATGATTTCTATGTTCAATACTTTAGTAAGCTCTTATTTGATCATATAGAATTTGGGCATTTTCGATAACAAGCTCTTGGTTTGTCCTTAGAATTTGGACATTTTCGATAACAGGCTCTTGGTTTGGCCTTAGCAATCTTAGTATCCAATTAAAACTCCTACAAAATCTTTACAAGCAATCACATTTGGAGCTTCAAGTTGTTAAACCAAATTTCAATATGGAACAATAAGTAGGAATATTAGCCACATAGCATTAATGAATATTATTGTATAAATATTTAGAGTCGAGTCCAAAAAAATGTTGTTGCTACTGTGATATTCATGCACTATTTTAGAGATGTATTTGTCTTTGTCGTCGATGTGCTAAGCAGTGATTGCCTTATGTCTACTCACTGTACTTTTTGTTTTCATCTATACCACCATTCGAGTATATGTAGCTGTAAGTTGTTTAGTTTATTATATTGGGCTTTCAACACTAAGGTAGGGAATATGTAGCTTTGCTGCGAAATCTTGTAGTATTTATAAATTTTTGTGTGCTAAAGTATTTATGCATCCATTATTTTCTTATGAAGGAGTTCTCTCCTTATTGCATTTTTGAAATTTTTGTGTAATGGGATTATAGGAGCACATTGTAACACACAAGTTTTATTATTAGATCATTTATAAAAATGAACCAGTCCTTATTGTATTTTTGAAAATTTTGTGCAATGGGATAGAGGAGCTTATTAAACTTGCAAGTTTTAATATGAGATCATTAAGAAAAAATTAACTATTTAATTTTAATTTTTCATATGTTACAACCAATATAAAACAAGCAAAAACCAATGTCCTCTCTCTCTCTCTCCACACACACAGACACACAAATATACATACACACACACACACACATATATATACACATACATACATACACATATATATGTGTGTGTGTGTGTGTGTGTACTGATTAGTTTGATAAAAAAATTTAGCATAAAAATGTCTACTGTTTTGATTGTTTTTCATTGAACTCGTTTTCAATTTAATGGATATTTTTAAGCACACTCATTATTTTTAGCCCCATAAGCGATTTCATGCAACCCTCCCTCTCAAATAAATAATAAGGTATTAAAGATACATGTGCATTTCAAAGCAATAGTAGCAATAACTCACTCTCTATTTCTATGCCCATATTGTATCACCTCTTAGCTGTGAGAAAGAGGTAGAGGTGCTAGATCAATGAGTAATGTATAACGGTGATGGTTTCTTTCTCATGAGAAGTGGGAACAAGATGGATGGAGGCAAAGGTGGTTCTATATGGCGAGCTGTTGTCTCCTTAGTTTTCTAAAGGGGAAAGTGACAGGGAAAAAAACAAATCCATTGACGTATTCATAGACATGCAGTTTTTCCAACGTGGCATGCTCTTTAATGAAAAAAACAACGTAGATTTGGTCTTCATAATTCATAGTGAACTTAGGATCTCAAAGTGTGAGGATCTCTAAATAGGTAATAATATTTATAATTGTAATGGATTTAAGGAAATTTAACAACTTCCTCAAAAATTAAGTAAGCTCTATGGGGAAAAGACAACACACTTTGGTTTTCATAACCAATATAGAATCTCAAGGTGTAAAGATCTACCACATAGTTCACAACAATTTGAACAAGAGAAAATGAAGTGTTTTTTTAATACAAACTCCCTATTTACAGCTTGAATATATTGCACACTTTCCATGTTTACGTATTTTGTATACTTTCTACATTTACCCTTTTCTGCACTTCCTTTAACTTCGTTATTTCCACTTTTCAAGCTCTCTTTTAAGTACATCACTTCCACCTTGCCTCCTTATTACGACATTCATTTTGCACTGTCAGAGACAATTATTAGTTTAAACATTATGTGAGGCTATTAAGATAATCATGAGAACTTGGTTCTTGATTCCAAGATTTGGTATATATCTATATATAAATTATTAATGACACGGTGCAATAAATAATATATACAATATTTTTTTAAATCTTATATTATAAATATGTTTTTTTAATGGGTGTTGAATATGTTTCGTAGAACCTAAGAATTTTAACAAATTCATTTTTATTCATGTTGATAATTTTAGGATGTTGTTATGGTTAAAATTATGGTTTATATATATTTATTATAAATTTACAAGTTATGAATGTTGGAGATATTATTATTATCATTATCATGAAATTGAGATTTAGTGTGGGCATATAAAGTATATTTTTAGAAAAAATGTTTTTCATTCTCCACTTATATCACAAAGGGCATATATTCTTTCTCCATATGATGTTAGGTCTTGTCCAATGTCCACTTTTTGAAGCTCATGAGAATTTATTCTTATTTTAGAAATACACATTTTCTTTTTAAAGATAGCTATAGTAGAAAGATAGTTATGATCTTCTAACTTGGAATTAATGATCTCTTTATATTACATGAGCTTTCTCTTATCATTTTATCTATTCGTTACACCACATTTTATATGTAAATTTAGTTGTGCTAGTGCTTTTAATGTTATCTATATTTTGTAGAGTGTGCTCTCCCTTTATCTTCCAATGGTCTAGCAAAAAATCAACATATTTATGGGTGTTTTAAGTCCCACGTGGCTTTTATTGGAATTTGAAGAAATGCTAGGAAACCTCTTATCATTCGTGTTAATTATGTATGATTGTACATAGAGCACTTGATAAGAGACTTATTTTCAATGGGTGGAAGCCCAACCTCTAATAATGAAATTGGATAGGGTGTATTTCTTTTAATTTTGAGATTAAAAACTATAAAATGCATCTCGATTGTGTTATCTCTCCAGGAAACTCCTCTAGGTTGCAGCTCGAGGATTCCTGGTAACTTCAATGTTTCTTCAATGGTTTACTAAATGGATCAAGTCAGATGACCTATAAGACCTCACTCACTAAATACATGCATAAAACTCAATAAAAAAGATAAAGCTTCTAACTATCAATGTTCATATGGTTGATAATAAGGTGAATAAATGAAGAACTCACAATGCTGGCAAATTCATATATAAAGCAATCACATATGAATGGCTAATCATAACAAGGAAAGATACTTGCAATTCAACTCATCAACACAGAGATAGGATGACAACTATCTAGTATTAGACAAAAAGAATGAACCTGAATCAGACATCCAAGCACAAGTATAGAACATAAAAGAGATGGAACCTGAACATATAATGGCAAAAGAGCTTATATTAAATGATGAATAACATGAGAAGCTTGATAACAATAAGGGTCTAAAAGTCTCCGAAGTCAAACCTTTGCTTCAACATTAGTCACAGGATTTATAGCCTTTACAAAATTTATTTCAGATCCTGAAAAGTTGGATCGAATTTACTAAAAATAGATAACATAACTGTTTTTGCAAAAATTAGGTCAAAAACCCTAACTTAAGTGCTAATCTACCTAACTCCAACACTTTGTCACTCTTTTGAATTATTTAATAATTGCAGTGATAACTTAAGTAGAACTAGGACCTGCTATCTAGCAGATAAGTCATAGTTTGTCAAAGTAGTTAGGGTTTGTGACCCACTTCACCTCGTTGGCACCATTAAAACTAGAACAGACCCAAGCCACTGGTGCCTTTAATTAATTTTCAACTTCATAACTCATCCATGAGGTGTTTGGATCAACCAAAGTTGGTTCTGTGTAGAAGCATGCCTTTCTACACTGTTCTGCACTTTTGGTGGCTAAGAAGAAAAAATTCTAGGTCTGTAAGTTGCCGAAAGCTCTGTTTTCGGTGGCTAATGAATAGCTGCTGTGTTCGCCTAAGCCACCGAAAGCTTTGTTTCTTCAAAATTTAATCAAACCTTTAATCACCCTTTTACAACTTCAATTCTGATCTTCTACTACTTTTGCAACCTGCACAGGGTTTGGAATATCGGCAGCATCACAGGCTGCCTTCGGATCTCGAAGGCTTATTGTTGCCTCTGATAGGGTTTCCAACGCAAGGTGAGCTTGAGAGTTAGGGTTTGAATCCTTCATCTGCAACCTCAACAGTCTGATCATTTTGTAGAGTCTGGCGTTGTCCTTCATTAATATTAGATTTCTTTTTTGCAGCAGGATATACATCCCTCTCATTTCTAGAAGAGAATCATGCAATTCAGAATTTTTCTTAGTTAATCTTGCATTAGTTCTTTTGATTTCTCTCTCTAAGACCTCTAGTTCATATACTTGCCCTAATAGCTGGTTGATTCTTTGGGACCTAGGTTTGCTAGAGGAAGCCTCTGCCATTGGTTCATCTTGACCCTCCCTTGGTGCAGGTGAGGGAAACTCCTCATGGTCTGTTGCAACTTGCTTTGTTAGGTCAACTTCCTATTCCTCTTCTTCTTCAGAGTCTGAGTAAGGTAGGTTGAGTATATTTTTACCTTGTGCTGGAGCCTCCTCCTCCTTTCCACTGAAATCCATATTTCTCTTAGCTTTGTTGGTCTTAGAAGTTGGAGAGGCTTGATCCACTGCCACTGGAGAGATAACCCTCCTCTTCCTCTTACCACTCCTAGGAGTGGAGGACTTCTTTGAAGGAGACTTCTCTTTGTCTTTTGGTTGCAATCCTATCTCAAACTCATTCCAAAATAGGAAGTATGTCCATGCTATGTTTCTTCTTTGCAACAATTCTAGCACAATGAGCTTTATCAGGCCATGATGGGATATCCTGCCTGCAATTTTGGTGGGCTGGGCTTTAACTTGACGGGCCGTCTTGGTCAGGCTCTTGTGTAGGTAGAAAGGCAGGTTCAATGGGCCCCTGCCAATGAAATGCTTCATTAATTTAAAATGGTATATCATCACATTGTTATACTTTCCTTCACAAGTTATATAAACCAGGATTGCTTTCAACAACTGCTGCCACTTCTCCTCAAGCCAGGTTGAAGGGATGCTTTTCTTTCATACAACATTCTTGTGCTCAGGCTTCAAGTAAGACCTAAATTTCACATCCTTCATGATGGTGGTTTTGAACCATTTCTCCCCAGTCCTTGGTAACTCTGCTACTTATGCTATTAGAGCTTCATCAACCTGGAACTCTTCTCTGCTTATCAATACCTTCGAGCCATCAAAGGAGAGAGCAAAGGCTTCTGCCACTTGCTGGTGGGATCCCTGATTTTTCTCAGAGAACTTGTAACAGCCTGCATCTTTGAAGAATTGGCATACCTCTGGATGTGACTCGAGATAGCCAATGTCACCCAATTCCTGTCTGAGGGCAGGTCCTCCTCCTTTCTTCATTTCGAGACTGCGCTTCTTGTACCTGCAAAAAACCAAAATTCAAACCTTGGGAAGGAGATTACTGTGCTGGATTTAGGGAGGGCTTGGATCAGTGAGGATGCATGCAGGAAAATGTGGAATGGACTAAGGAAAGGGTGTTGATTTTGAGGGGCTGATCAACGACTGGTACTTTGAGCAGGATGACAGTAAACTCTAATGAGAACCATGAGATGGCCAGTGCAGTATTCATTTTAACTGGAACTCAATGTTTTGTGGTGGTTCTATTGCAGTCACGGGACAGGTGGAGGGTATCAGGGGTTTGGGTCTTTAATCAGTCACTTCGAATTGATGACGACCTCTTCTTTACCAATTCATGATTTTGTGCAGTCCCAGTCTTTTCAGTGATTAAGTGCTTGATCTTGACGCTCCTCATGCCGACGATGGTTGATTTCGATGGATGTGCTAACTGTTTTCCTCTTTTGGAGCTTTCGGCGGTTAAGGTAATCTTAGATCCAATTTTTAGTCTACCGAAAGCTGGGCTTTTCGGTGGCTAATGAACATTGAGACGTTCGCCTTAGCCACCGGAAGCTGCCCTTTTAAAAATTTCATTAAAAGCAGAGTCAATGAGATTTCAGCGGTTAATGTAGTCATGAGTCCAATTTTCAAGCTGCCGAAAGATGGGCTTTTCGGTGGCTAATGAACCGTTGAGATGTTCGCCTAAGCCACCAAAAGCTAAACTTTGAATTTTATGAAGAAACAGAGCACAAGACGTTCCAACTTTATTAAACACACACAAATATTTCATAATGTGCACTGAAATCTTGATCGCTATGCAAAAAATAAATTTTCTGAGTTTGACCTATTGAAGACTAATTTATTTAGGAGATAACAGATTGGCTTGATTTTCCTTTAGGTTTCTCTAAAAATATTGCAACCCCAAACTTCAAAATACTATAAACTTGTATACGTTAGTGGATTTCCAATCAATAAAATCAATTATAAATTATTAATTATTAATTAATTCGACTAAAATATTATGGGAATAATTACTTTCAGATTAGAATGGGGTTGGGGATGGTTCAAAAAACAATACCAAAATTTTAGCCCTAAAAGTATTGCTTCTCTTTGCCTTATAAAAGGGTTGTCGTGACCTCCAACTCTTTGGAGACTCCATGTTGGTCATCAATTGGATTAATAAAACTCATAAATGCACTCACACACGGTTACTCTCTCTTCTTAGTGAAGTATACACTGTTGTGGCAAACTTTCATACTTTCTCATGCATGGATGTTTACAGGAAAATAAACAAAAATGTAAATGTCCTATCTAAGAAGGGCACTCAATTGGCTAAAGGACTCATTAAGGTAGAAGAACACAACATATGGCATACATATTACTATTAACATAGGCCTCGATCTTCCTATGAAACATAAGACATGATACAAGCCTTCATTTTTTGAGATTAGATGAATGGAAAATAATACAATTTTATGGAGAAAATTTTGTGGTGAACAACATACGAATGTTTAAACATCAATTTATTGGACGAACAATTATAAAAACGTTTTTTGTGGTGAACAATTTCAATTATCAACTACTATAAAGAATTAATTGAAACATGTTTTTTGACTATTCGACAGATATACTTTAGGAAGTAAAAGGTATGTTATAAATAGTTTGAAATTTTGTAACCATGGACACCCACCGGGTAGTCTTCAAACTCTATGCTTTAAAGATATGCGCAACATATATATGCACCATGTAATTTTACACTATGAGAATAAAATTACGATTACGATTCTTTTTCTGATAAAAAAATATTATGAAAACAATCATAATTTAAAAAAATGTAAATAAATTTTAATCATAATTATCTAAATTTAAATTGGAGTATGAGACTCTTTATATCCTATTCCTTTTCCTTTTAGATTTGAACTTATGATTTTTAAGAAAAAACAAATGTTTTAACCATTAGACTTACTGAAATTATATTATGTATATTAGAATCGAGATCTTGTGAAATATAAATTATATTAAAATATAAATATTATAAAATATAAATTATATAAAAATAAAATAAAATAAAAAACTTTTTTTTTTATGTTTCAAGCTATATAAAAAAAATCAATAAATTATTTAAAGTTTTATAAAATAATAAAAAAACAACACATCCATTAAAATAAATAGATTTTTTTTGTAAGTTGCGTTAATCTATTATAATATAGAGGCAAAAATTACAGAATTCATCATGACCAGAGGATGTCGAAGGCGGTGAAGCCACCACCTTGACCTCTCAAAAGATGACCATCTAAGAGAGCCAGAGGCGAAACTGTTCCACTTTGAAAGTAAAGGCTGAGGCCCATAAACTGACATAGTTACATATTTTGACAGTAAAATGACATAAACAAGACAAGAGCCTGGAAAAAGACACAGGCAATGACCCAAATAGACATAGACTTAGGCCTGGAGAAAGACACATGCATTGACTCTGCAATAAACATAGACAAAGGCATGGAAATAGACACATGCATGGGAAATAGACACGATAAGAAAAAAACCAAAAAGCTTGGACAACTTGAGCATCAGACAGTTGGAATTTCTGGAATTTCTTTAGTTATGGGGCAAGCCCATCGTTCCTCCTGCGATTGGCTAGGTGAGTTGGTGGCAACTTCCAGAGGCAACTGAGGCTATAGCTGCTGCGGAGCAAGGTGTTGGGCGACCATTGCCTTCAAGCGCTTGATTAACGGCTCAATTGTCGAGGGTATGGGGAAAGCCGGAGCAGGAGGAGGCGCCATGGTGCACCCAGTTGCATTGCCACCGCTGCCTCCAGTATGCAGAATCATGCCACCCGTGGCGCTACCGCTTACACCACCACCCCGGTCATGGCTATCTCCATGCAACCCTCCGTGGCCTAAGAAACCCGTATTGCCTTTCCATGCGAATGAGCTCTCCATTGCCGTGAGATGAGCATCTATCTCTGAGGTTCTGGTCTTCACCATCTGAACCATGTCTCTAGCGTCTGCCCAATTGGTAAGCATGTCCTCCATTAAATTGCAGAGCATGTTCTTCATGAGCCAATAGTGATTGATTTGGCTGCCATCCTGACCCGTTGCTAGATTCTGATTAAGAACGTGGTTCTCCCAGGTTTCCACAAGGACACGAACCCTCTTAGAGATGTGTGGTTCATAGTCCGGAGTCACTTGAAAGCTGCAACCTCTCTGAGTTTTTCCCTTGCCCGAGGTGGCTCCTCGCGGAGTACCCCTCTGCCGCGACATGCTGAGCCGGAAGCGCTTCTTCTTCCAGAGAGTATCAATTAACAAGATGCAGTTCGTGGAGGTAGACTCACTGTGAGTTTGCAGATGCTCAACAAGCCAAGGGGTGCGCTTCGCCGAACCCTGATATCCAAATACCACACTGCCGCGTTCAAGACCTTCTCCCTCCCTGCCATAGTATGCGCCATGAATGTCGAAGCAGAGCCTTGAAGGCTAGGGTTGAACCAGATATTCGCCACCCCACGTCGCAGGTGCGGAGGTGACGACTCGCTCAGCTCCCACGCTTGGAGGACGACGAAGGTTCTCGTAAGTATCATCGCTACCGAGGTTTGCATGTTGATCGCCACACGTCTGTCGCTCAGATCAAGGGATGGTCTGTCGTTGATCCGTGGAGCACTCACCCGCATCCGGGAATTAATATAAATAAAATTAAAAAATGTTATAATAATTATTAAAAGATGTTATAATAATTATATACTTTTCTAATTATAATGTACCTTGTAACGATCATGTGTATAAAGAGTTAGCTTTGACGATTAACCTGAATGAAATCGATAAAGGATTTGCTCACTTTGGATGGCATTATTAACAGAAAGTTGAACGTTTTAGTAAAGCTAGTACTGGATTTTTTGTAGATTCTCTGTAATGTGGGTCAAACGACACCAAAAGTCGAACAAGTCCTTCAAGTTACAGAGATTCATCCGGAAAGATTATGAACAAAGTGGAGCTTTTTTTTTAAAGAATCAAATCCCACAGAAACTTATTGAGAAGACTAAAGGTTACACAGTGGATATTTTTACAGAATCCCATGAAAACTGTCAGACGCCATAGTCGGTCTGAAAGACATTAATCAGAGTACATTAAACCATACTGGTTATCATAATACAATGTGTCCCACATTTTGGTGTATATATGGAGGATAATAATAGGTTGTCCTTGTAAATTTTGCACCTTAATCTTCATACGTACTAACCATTGGTGATGGTTACTCAAAAAGCAACCAAACACTTTTTTTTCATCCATGACTTCGGATTCTTGCAGATCTCTTATTTTATTAAGTCCAACACCATGTCCTTCATATTCGCTTTCAATGATATATGGGTCCACTGCGCTTCGGTTGATGCCAAATGTTTTCCACCAATTGAAGAACCAATCAGGGATATCAAATTGTAGAGTTGTTCTAACAGATCCGAACTTGAGAAGGGAGACACATGTCCTGTCATAATTGTCCTTGCATAAAAAGTCCCACCACATATGTTTGTATTCTGAATAATTGTAAGGAGTGCCAGGAAAGATTCGGTCTGCATGTCTTGTTGGCCACCATTCAAGATTTCGTGGACGATTTATGCAGTAGTACTGATTTTCTATCACGGGAACGACTGAAAATTTTTGCCAAATAGATTTGACATCATGAAAAGTATATATCAATGCTTGTGATGCATCTGCAACTTTTCTAAGTGCTCTGTCATACATCAAACTTGGAATAGCACTTGTGGAAGTGGGCCTTCGTTGGATCTTTGGTACAAGCTGTGGGAGTAGAGAACATGGTTGCAGGTTCCTATCAATCACTTGAGTGCTTCGTAGCTGCCAGGTTGGTCTCCATCGTTGTTTGTATTGTTGAAATATTGTAACTTCAAAGAATATTCTATATGTATTTCTTTGTGGTCCCCGATGGTCCTACCGGGAGAACAACTTGTATTACTCTGTACCCCGATGCTCCTAATCGGAAGAACTAATAAGAGTCATGAGGTAGTCCCCTCTAATTGTAAGGGTGGGTCATTAAAACCCTAGTGTGATTACTTGAGCCTACATGTGTAACTCGAGCCTACATGTGTAACTCGAGCCTACATGATTTAACTCGAGCCTACATGTCAGATGATTTAACTTAAGTGAACGGATGAATATAAATAGAGGTGTAGCGCTCCTCATTAGACACACACACACACTCACTTGTATAGCGCACTAGTGGAGAAGAGAAGAATAGATGGAGAAGGAGGAGGAACAAGATTTGATCTCCTTGTTGGTTTTACCTTTTATCTTTTGGGGCATCTATATTGAGGAAGCTTTTGCTGGGGTTTTCCCTTTAGGGTTTTCCTAGGATAAATCTCTGTGTTGTTCTTGTGATACTGTTTCTTTCAGTGATCCTGTTTATATGCTTTTGTTATGAAAATGAAATGAAATACTAATGTGTTAGCTAAGCATATGAAAATTTAACATGGTATCAGAGCTAACCTGAATAGGACAGCTTTCACAAGGTGAAATAGCTCTCTCTCTCTCCCCGGAAGGAATTAGGGTTTTCGGGAAAAAATTTGAGTCTTGGAAAACTAATTGCATAGAAAGTTGCGCCCTCCCAGAGCGCATCTTTTGAGCTTGGAATCAAGTTTTTTGGATGTGTGAGTCTTCGGAAAAGTCAAACCCTAGTTTGACAGTTGCACCAAAAAACTGCTGAAGCTGAATCTTGCAAGTCTGATTTCAAAGGTGAAGAGTTGAAGTCTTCAAAATCCAAGCACACCAGTCATCTCATCTCATTCAAGCGCATCTCCTGGTAAGGTCAGTTTCCCATTCTGTAAAAATTCAATTTTTTGTGATTTTCTGACAAAATGACCCCAAGCACTAAGCTTGAGGACAAGCTAGAAGGCATAGAGAATTTTCGAGCATGGAAATACATGATTGGTCTCATTCTCCAAGAGAATGACCTTGATAAGTATGTCAAAGAAGAAGTTGCATAACCTGGAGAAGCTGAAGCCAAGGAGAAGCACATAAAGTATATGATTAGGGCACAAAGGATTATTGCTGACTCCATCAAGGATCACTTGATTCCTCAAGTGTCATCCAAGAAGACTCCAAAAGAAATGTTTGATTCCCTATCTAGAATGTTTGAGGGAAGAAACATTAATAGAAAGATGAATCTAAGAGCTCAACTGAAGAACACCAAGATGAGTCATGGAGAATCCATCCAAGACTACTTCTCAAGGGTTTCTCAGATCAAAGAGCAACTAGAAGCTATTGGAGATAAGATCGATGAAGATGAAATGGTCATGACTGCTCTCAATGGTCTCACTAGACCCTGGGAGTCATTCATTCAGATGATGTGTGCTAAAAAAGAAAGCAAAGTTTGACATTGTATGGGAAGAATGCATTCAAGAAGAGACTAGAGTGGCAAATAGAGAAGCTTTACTAAAAGCAGATGATCAAGCCCTAGCCACTCACACCAAAAGAAGGAGAGGCAAATCAAACTTCAAGAGAAGAAATTTCAAGGAGTCTCACCCTCCCAGTAGAATCCAAAAGGTAAGAGAAATTCCTCCCATTAGAGCCTATTCTGATTTTGAATGTTTTCATTGTAATAAGATAGGACACCTTGTTCGAAATTGTCCTATGAAGAAGCAAGAATATAGGAAGAGGATCAACAACAACAAAAGATATCATGCTCATCTAGCAGAAGATGAAGAAGAAGAAGAAGAAGAAGAAGAAAGACCTCCAAGAAAACAAGCAAGAGAAGAAGAAGCAGAAGAATATGTGTTATTCTCTGCACTCTATGGGTCTGTAACTCTTGGAGAAGACACCTGGCTTATTGATAGTGGTGCTTCAAAGCACATGACGAGACAAAAGAAAACTCTGTCCAATCTTGAAGAAAAGATCTCTCCTCAGAAAGTATCCCTAGGAGATGACTATCAATATCCGATCAAAGGAGTTGGTGAAGCAAGCTACAAACTTGATTCAGGTGATCCCCTAAAGATGAAGGATGTATTATATGTACTTGGTATAAAGAAGAATTTGCTCTCTATCTCAGCATTAGATAAGAAAGGTTTCAGAGTTGCTTTCATAGATGGCCAAGTACTCATGTGGCCCAAAGGAAAGAATATTGAAGATGCAATCATTATTGGTGAAGAAGAAGGAGGCTTGTATAAACTAAGGGGGCACTCAGAAACAACCCTTGTGCATGAGACCACAGACCCTAGTGAACTATGGCACAGAAGGCTTTCCCACATTAACTACAAAGCTCTACCTCATGTAAACAAGGTAGTAACAGGATTACCAGATATGAAGATCAAGCATGAAGGTATTTGCAAAGGATGTGCGAAGGGAAAGAACATCAAGAATCCATTTCCGAAAAGTGAAACAAAGACAAAAGGTACATTGGAATTGATTCATTCAGATGTATGTGGTCCAATGTCTTCCACATCCCTAAGTGGCTTTGAATATTATATCACATTTATTGATGATTTTTCAAGAAAGGCTTGGATATACTTCTTGAAAGCAAAAAGTGAAGTATTCAAGAAATTCAAGGAGTTCAAAGCCTTGATAGAGAATCTTTCAGACAAGAAGATAAAGACACTCCGTTCAGACAATGGAGGAGAATATACCTCAAAAGAGTTTGTGTCTTTCTGCAGAGATGCCAAAATCAAGAGGGAGTTAACCACTCCCTACAATCCTCAACAGAATGGGGTTGCGAAAAGAAAGAATAGAACCATCATGGAGGCTGTGAAGACAATGATATATGATCAAGATCTTCCAATGCATATATGGGAAGAAGCAGCAAGAAATACCGTGTATGTATAGAATAGAATATCTCACAGTGCTCTTGGGTTTAAGACTCCAGAAGAAATGTTCACAGGAAAGAAGCCTGAGGTAAGTCATCTGAAGATATTTGGTTGTCCAGTATATCTTCATATACCAAAAGAGAAAAGAACCAAGTTGGACCCTTCTAGAAAGAAGGGGATATTTGTTGGATATTGTGAAGTATCCAAAGCATTCAGAATTTACATTCCTGGATTTCATCACATAGAAATCAGTCGAGATGTGACATTCGATGAAGAGGCAACCCTCAAGAGATCCAGGAAGTGCCAACATGAAGAAGTATATGAAGAAGAGACATCTCCCAGAAATAAAGAAACTACATGTCCTCCTGAAGATGAAGCTCCTGAAGAACATGACATGGTAGAACCTCAAGAACCTCTTATGATGGAGATTTCAAGAAAGAGACAGCCTTCCTGGACAAGAGAAATTATACGAGAGGCAGAAAGATATGGAGCACCTGAAGGCTCCACAAGGGAAAGAAAGAAACCTAAAACTTTCTCCAACTATGTAGCCTTGATGTGTGACCTTGTAGATCAAGAACCTATAAACTACGAAGAAGTAGTACAAAAGAAATAATGGAAAGAAGCAATGACTGAAGAATACCAGTCAATAATGAAGAATGATGTATGGGATATAGTTCCCAAACCAGAAGGAAAGAGTATAGTATCCTCGAAATGGATATTTAAAATAAAGCATGCAGCTGATGGGAGTATCAAGAAGTATAAAGCAAGATTTGTGGCCAGAGGTTTCTCTCAGAAGGAGGGAATTGATTATGAAGAGACATTTGCCCCAGTAGCACAGTATACTTCAATTAGAACTATCATGGCACTTGCATCCATGATGAAGTGGAAATTACACTAGATGGATGTGAAAATAGCTTTTCTGAATGGTGTGATCGAAGAAGAAGTATACATAGAACAACCACAAGGATTTGAAGTTGAAGATGGACATACTCACGTATGTAAGTTAAATAAGGCCCTATATGGTCTTAAACAAGCCCCTCGAGCTTGGTATGAGAGGATAGATAGCTTCCTGTCAAGCATGGGCTTTACCAAGAGTAAAGATGATCCTAACCTCTATCTCAAGGTTGTAGAAGATAAACCTATCAACCTACTATTATATGTAGATGACCTATTCTTGACAGGGAATGAGAAACAAGTGATGGAAAGCAAGACAAAACTAGTAGAAGAGTTTGAGATGAAAGACCTTGGGTTAATGCATTATTTCCTAGGTCTGGAAGTATGGAAAAGTTCAAAAGGAATCTTTCTCAACCAGGGAAAGTATGTGGTGGAGATATTGAAGAGATTCAATATGTTGGAATACAAAGCCATGAACACACCCATGGATTCCAACCTAAAGCTGTTAGCTGATGACTCATCGGAGTTAGTGGATGTGACTCTTTACAGACAAATTATTGGGTCATTGATGTACTTAACAAATACCAGACCAGACATTTGTTTTGCTGTGAACACCTTAAGTCAATATCTAGTTCAACCTAGAAGGGTTCACTTGGTAGCTACAAAACATGTGATGAGATATCTGAAAGGGACTACAGATTTTGGTCTATACTATGATGGTAGCCATGAGTATAGATTGTATGGCTATACAGATGCAGATTGGGTTGGAATTATCTCAGATAGAAAAATCACATCAGGTGGATGTTATAGTTTGGGATCTGCTATGATTTCATGGTTTAGTAGAAAACAGTCCTGTGTTGCTCTAAGCACTGCCGAAGCATAATACATAGCAGCTTGCTCTGCTAGTTGTGAATCCATATGGCTTCGCAAGCTGATGTCAGGATTGTTCAACCTAGAATTGGATACTACTGTGATTCTATGCGACAATCAAAGTTGTATAAAGATGACAGAGAACCCAATATTCCATGACAGATCGAAGCACATAGAAATCATGTATTTCTACATTCGAGATATGATGCAGAAGGGAGCCATAAAGCTCCAGTATGTGAGTACTGATGAACAAGTTGCTGATGTGCTGAAAAAGCCTCTGTCTCGAGTAAAGTTCGAACATTTTCGAGACAAGCTTGGTGTGGTTCGAAAAGACCTTCCCCAAAAGGGGGAGTAGTGATGTTGCAATGGGATTGTATCATCCCTGGGAACTTGCCCTAAACTGATCCAGTGACCTTGGTCATCGAGAATGAAGAGGGATTGTATCATCCTGGAACATATGTTCATAATGGATCTAGTGACTTTGGTCCCCGAGAATGTGGTGGGATTGTATCATCCCTGGGCACTTTCCCTAAAGTGATCCGATGATTGTATCATCCTGGGACATATGTCTAGAATGGATCCGGTGACTTTGGTCATCGAGAATGTGGTGGGATTGTATCATCCATGAACCTCGGTTCATAATGGATCCCATGATTGTATCATCCCGGGACATATGTCTAGAATGGATCCGGTGACCTCGGTCATCGAGAATGTGGTAGGATTATATCATTCGTGATACTCGGTTCAGAATGGATCCGGTGAACTTCGGTCATCGAGAAGGTGGTAGGATTGCATCATCCGTGAACCTTGGTTCAGAATGGATCCGGTGAACTTCGGTCATCGAGCAGGTGGTAGGATTGCATCATCCGTGAACCTCGGTTCAAAATGGATCTGGTGAACTTTGGTCATCGAGAAGGTGGTAGGATTGCATCATCCGTGAACCTCGGTTCAAAATGGATCCGGTGAACTTCGGTCATTGAGAAGGTGATAGGATTACATCATCTGTGAACCTCGGTTCAGAATGGATCCGGTGAACTTCGGTCATCGAGAAGGTGGTAGGATTGTATCATCCTTGAACCTCAGTTCAGAATGGATCCGGTGACCTCGGTTGTCGAGAATGTGGTAGGATTGCATCATCCTTGGACTTTAAGTCCAAAAGAGATCCAAAGACTTCTACATCTTTGTGTTGTGGCCTATAGGCTATTGCTGATGATGATGATGTTCTCTGATCGTAAGATCAGAGTATGATGATGATGATGTTGCTGATGATGATGATGTTCTCTGATCGAAAGATCAGAATATGATGATGATGATGTTTCTCTGATCAAAAGATCAGAAGTTGCTGATGATGATGATGTTCTCTGATCAAAAGATCAAAATATGATGATGATGATGTTCTCTGATCGAAAGATCAGAAGTTGCTGATGATGATGATGTTCTCTGATCGAAAGATTAGAATATGATGATGATGATGTTCTCTCATCTTTCGATCAGAAGTTGCTACTGATGATGATGCTCTCTGATCGAAAGATCATAATATGATGATGATGATGTTTTCTGATCGAAAGATCAGAAGTTGCTTATGATTATGATGTTCTCTGATCGAAAGATCAAAGGTTGTTGATGATGATGATGTTTTTTGATCAAAAGATCAGAGTATGATGATGATGATGCTTTCTGATCGAAAGATCAGAAGTTGCTGATGATGATGTTTTCTGATCGAAAGATCAGAAGTTGCAGACGATGATGATGCAGTACTAATTGAAAGATCGGAGTATGATGATGCTTTGATGATGATGTTTCTGATCGAAAGATCAAAGTATGATGATGTTTTGATGATGGTGTTTCTGATCGAAGGATCATAGTATGATGATGCTTTGATGATGATGTTTCTCATCAAAAGATCAGAGTATGATGATGTTTCTGATCAGAGTATGACGATGTTTTGATGATGATGGTTCTGATCAACAGATCAGAGTATGATGATATTTTGATGATGATGTTTCAGATTGAAATATCAGAGTGCGATGATAATGCTGCTAATCAAAAGATCAAAGTGCTAATGTTGATGTTGTTGATCAAAAGGTCAAAGTGTTGAAGATGTTGCTGATCGAAAGATCAAAGTGTTGAAGATGTTGTTGCTGATCGAAAGGTCAAAGTGCTGAAGATGTTGTTGCTGATCGAAAGGTCAAAGTGCTAAAGATGTTTCTAAGATCAAAGTGTTGAATATGTTGCTATTGATTGAAGAGTCAAGATGCTGAAGATGTTGCTGATTGAAGCGGTCAAAGTATTGATGATGCTGAAGACTACAGATTGAAGATGAAGACTACATGATGTTGAAAAGCTTCCAATGATTTATAGATGTGTCACCCTGATGATGTTGATGATGTCCTCTATTTCTCTCCTATTATTGTTGTTGTTGATGTTGTTGTAGAATACCCTTCTCATTAAGGGGGAGTGTTGAAATATTGTAACTTTGAAGAATATTCTATATGTATTTCTTTGTGGTCCCCGATGGTCCTACTGGGAGAACCACTTGTATTACTCTGTACCCCGATGCTCCTAATCGGAAGAACTAATAAGAGTCATGAGGTAGTCCCCTCTAATTGTAAGGGTGGGTCATTAGCACCCTAGTGTGATTACTTGAGACTACATGTGTAACTTGAGCCTACATGATTTAACTTGAGCCTACATGTCAGATGAGTTAACTTAAGTGAACGGATGAATATAAATAGAGGTGTAGCGCTCCTCATTAGACACACACACACTCACTTGTATAATGTACTAGTGGAGAAGAGAAGAATAGTCAGAGAAGGAGGACGATTAGGCTTTGATCTCCTTGTTGGTTTTACCTTTTATCTTTTGGGGCATATATATTGAGGAAGATTTTGCTAGGTTTTTCCCTTTAGGGTTTTCCTAGGATAAATCTATGTGTTGTTCTTGTGATACTGTTTCTTTCAGTGACCATGTTTATATGCTTTTGTTATGAAAATGAAATGAAATACTAATGTGTTAGCTAAGCATATGAAAATTTAACATGTATTCGGTCTAGCTCATGCTTTCTGGAATTTCTCTGGTTTCTTCCTGATTGTTTTTCCACTCATTGACTATGATTAAACAGGAGGCAGGTTCATTTGATATTTGTTTTTCTGCAGTCTGTAAGAGATTTTCTCTGCTCAAAAAATCAGGCAAACAATTTTCAGAACCTTTAATATGTTCAATCTCAAATTCAAAGTTTGAAAACAAAGCTTGCCATCTTGCGAACTTGGCCTCGCTGGCCTTTTTAACTTCTTTGTTCAAGACTTTGTTCATGGCAGCAACATCTGTTCTTAAAACAATTTTTTTGTTAATCAGGAAAATTTCAAATTTTTGCACAACATTTAGTGTAGCCTTGATTTCTTTGTCTAATGTAGCATAGTTTTTCTCTGCATCCTGCCAAATCCCTGAAGCAAATTGTAAAATTTCTTCTGACTTCTTTTTATTTTCTTTGATCCTTACTTGCTTAAGAACTGCTCCCTGCCCTTCATTACTAGCATCAGTTTCAACATTTTTTGGCAGATCATCATCTGCGACATAGAGAATAGGCAGAGTCTTTACTCTTGCTTTGATTTTTTACGCGGCTCTGGTGTGCTCATGGGTCCAGGGAACTGGTTCCTTCTTCAACCTTTCATTCAAAATATTTCGATCTTTAGCACAGTCTTTGTAGAAATGACTGACATAGTTAAGACTACCCAAAAATCTTTGCAACTGGGTTTTGTCAAGGATTTTGTCAGGAAATTTATCAACAAATTCGACTGCATGTTGTTGCAAGATCAACGTTCCATTGGAGATAATATGCCCTAAAAACTTGATCTTGGTTTGGAATAATTCAAGCTTCTTTTTTGATAGGGCCAAACCGGCTTCTTTGACAACTTTTAACAAGGTTGCCAGATGTTTAAAATGCTGTTCAATTGAATCTAAAAACACAAGAATATCATATATATATACAATCAGCCAATCAAAGTATGGCTTGAGCACATTATCCATTACCCTCTGGAATTTGGAAGGAGCATTGTTGAGCCCAAATGGCATGAAATTCCATTCATAATGTCCTGCAGGAACACTAAAGGTTGTTTTGAACTTATCTTCCTCTTTAATGGCTGCTTGCCAAAATCTAGACTTGAGATCAAACTTTGAGAATATCTTAGCTCTTGCAATTCTGTTTACTAGACTCGACTTATGCGAGATTGGGTACGTGTCATCTGCAAGAACTTTATTAAGAGGCTTGTAATTCAAAACAAGTCGTGGAACACCTCTTATTTGTTCAGAGTGTTTATTTACATAGAACCCATAACAATTCCAAGGACTCTTACAGTGTCGGATAAGTCCTTTTGATAACAGTCCTTTAATTTCTTCTTCACATAATTTTTTAAAATGGGCATTCATGGGAATTGCTCTGCTTTTACAAGGTTTTCCCTCATATCCTTCCTTATAGGGAAGCTGAATAAAATACTTAGATTTTCTCCAAAATGCAGTTGGGTTTTCAGAACATACCTGAGTCTCAAATTGTTCTCTGAGATGTGAATTTTTTTGTTGAACCTGTGGCAATTTCAATTGGTCTTCTATTCTCATAGCTGCTTTCAAATCTTTCAATTCTTGGATCTTTCTCTCTTTCTGCTGGATTGTCATGGCAATCTAGACTATTGTTGAAATTTTTGGAGAAGAGACAAAAGGGAGGACGACTTTGGTTGCTCGAATAGCTTTTGCAAAACCTTGTCTGATTTTTATATTAGGTAGAGTGATGAAGAATGCATCTTTTCTTTCTGGAGTTCTTGCTGAGCCATAAGGTTCGACAGCTGCAAGGAAAGGAGTGCCAAGAATACAGGAAACTGGAATATCTGAGAGGAAAAACTTCATATCCAGACAATGTTGCTCAAAGCACAATGTTGCTTTGGGGATCTCATATCCCAAGGAGATTTGAGTATTGCCTACTCCAGTAATAACATGAGAAGTTTTTCTCCAATATTTGGCCGGAATAAGATCTTTATACAACATATTTACATCTGCACCAGAGTCAATCATAGCTTTGAGCTTGAAAATTCTATCTTGAATTTTTAAATGTATCAGTACCAAAGGTTTTTGATGCTCAATAGCCAAAACTTTCATAGAATTAAGGCCTTCAAGACTATTACTATCAAACATACTAATGGTTCTGTTTATGTGCTCTTCTTATAATCTTTCTTCTGAAGGAGCACCTCTTTTAAGTTTCTGGATTTCATCTCGAGCCCACATATCGACTTTGTATGCATTTTCTTCCAAAAATCGACTTTCAAGACCTTGAACTTTGTGTTTAAGATCAGAAACTTCTCTTTTCAAATTATTTAACTCTTTACCTAAATCATTCAATGTGAGAGGCTGCAATCTTTCATTCCTGTTATGCTTTATGAATGATTTGGTATTATTTTCAAAAGAAGCATCAACAAATACATGCTTCTTACCTGAAGAGGTTTCATCATGAGATTTTTGTGTCGTCTTCATCATAGTTTTCAGAAAAGAGTCAAGGAGGGATGCCTTCATTTCTCCTTCAAGTAATGCTTGGATTTGGGCAAGCATTTGTGCATCTTCTCTTGTTTTACTTGATGCCATGCAGACTTTTAGTTTAGGCATTTTTCTGTTGAGTTCTTCTTCTGTTTCTTCTATGCTTTCATCCGTTTCTGATTCTTCTGTAGAGCTGCAAGAACAATGATTTGGGTTTGAACATTGACAGTTCTGAGAAATAAATAGAACTTCCTGTTCTAATTCAGACAAATCATCAGTGTCATATTCAAATTCAGAAGTTTCAGGACTAGAACTGAAATTTCCTTGAGCTATATGAACTTCTTCTTGCTTAATAAAAGGGCTTCTGGGGCAGGCATAAGTGATGTGCATATTTGACCCACATCGGTTGCAATGAATAAGGTTTATAGAAGCCATTGCTATTTCGGTATTTCTGTGAACCTTATTTTGGGAATCTTTTCCCCTGGTCTTTTTTGATGCCTCTCCTTGTAGGCATCTGTTTGCGAGGTGTCCTGGTTGCCCACAGAGCCAACAAGTGAGCTTCTGCTTTTCTTGAGCCTTAAAGGTTTTCAGCTTTATATCATTTGGAGTATAGTAATGGGTATTAGGAACCCTCTTGTAATGTGCTCTCTTTCGAAACCTATTAGGAGGTTTACCAAACTGAGAATTCCTTTGAGGTATTCGGACACTCCTGATTCTTTTCAATATTTTCTTGGCCTTTCTTTTCCTGCGAATCAGATCTTCTATTGATAATCCATACTTAGCACATATTGATTTTCTATCAGGAAATCTAGACATTTTTTGAATAGATTTATTTACAGTAAGTGCTAGTACATAGGCCTACCAGAGCAGAAGTAATAATAGAGTAGATTTGTCCCCAAGTGTAGGTTTCATAGGGCATTTGAAAAATGCCTTGGGATTTAAAGTAATCTACATATTTACTGGGGAGAGCAGCAAGGTATACTTGTTTCAAGAGCAGATTTTTGCTATCTGCTACCTCATAGATGCGCTGCATCCATTCCCTGTGGAAATCATCATAATTAGGCATACTCTTACATTTTGAGTTCATTAAAATAAGAGAATGCTTATCAGATATTTCGTGCTCTGTTCCACACCAGTGCTCTAGGATCATAGTGGTAAGAGCACCAATCATATTACTTTGTGGCTTTCTGTCTTCATGGAAAAATATATCTCCAGCGTCATCTCTTAATAATTCCTTTTCCATTTTTTCCACAAGTGCAGGAGATGATTCTATTTCCCACCATTTGGCTAGAGTACCAATAAAACATTGTATAAGACATTTGCATGCTTCTATCTTGCCTTTTCCTTTCATGCACATAATTCTGTATGATACATACATTCTGTCTAACACTTGTCTGATTTTCCCTACATACATATTATCAATGTTCCACTCTAGGTAGCTTTCTTCAGAAAACTGTGGTACTGCAGGTAACTTTCCTTTGCCATACAAATATGGAGCTAAGGCCCTAGACAGGTTCCATGGCAGGATTTCTTTAACAGGAAAATCCCATTCTGGTGCAAGTTGGGTAACAAGGGCATGATCTGCCTCAATGCTTTCTTTAGGAAAATGGAGGGGATTTTTTTCTTTGATTTCAGACTTTTCTGAATGATAAACACTAGAAATTCCTTCAACTGGTCTAGTTAAAAGATTAGAGAGGGGGATTTCTCTATCAGGTTGATCTTTTGAAGGAATATCTGCTTGGATTTGTCTGACTTGGTACTTGATATATTACATTTTCTCATCAAGTTCAGACAGTTTATGGGTCATTCCAGAATAAGAGTCTTATAACTCTTCTAGTTTTGCATTCTTATTTTTGGCTTTAAAGGCCGTTATTGTGACTTCAGTTCTAATTCCCGAAATATTTAGAGAAAGGGAATTATTTGAGGAGACTAATTCATTCATGGTGACCTGCAGCTGGTCAATATGTCTCTTACGAGCATAATCATTTGTGACAAATGTATGTGCAACCATTCCTCTTAAAGCAACATTTGTCCAATTTATTTGTTCTGAAACAACCTGTATTCTTCTATCAGTGTTACTCATTTGAGATTCTTCTTTAGTTAAAACTAGAGGGACAACTTTAGATTGTTTCTCTTCTTCTTCAAGAAGAATACTTTTGAATGGGGGAAAGGTAGAAGTGGATTCTAATTGTTGCCCATCAATGCTTTTCCACTTATGTTTAGGACTTTCTATTCCTTTTCCCTTTTCAGAGTCCATCATTTGGACTAGCTGTTTTTCAGAAATATTTTTTCTCCATTCATGGAAGGAAATCCAACAATATTGATTATTCATATAGGATTGCCATTCTTTTACTAAGCTTTGCTTTTGTTCTGCGGAGACTGATGCATTGAATTCTACTGCATCTGGATGAGAAAAGAGATCCCAATTTATCATTCTCTTCATCCAATCTTTATCTACTTGCCATTTTTTGCAGCCTTTTATGAGAGTAAAGAATTTATGCATTTCAGGGATAGAAGGCTTTTGGATATCAGCTGGTAGAGGATTATTGAAATGACAGTCAGGGATGACTGTGTTGGCTTGTTCTATGTATCCTAAACCATACTTGGGCATATTAGAAGGTCTACAATAGCTAAATATTTCTTTGAGTCTTGGGTCATCAGTTTCCAGTGCAGGGATGGAATGTATCATTAAGACATGATCATCATGGGGAAAACTAATATTAGCACATTTGGGATGAGTGCAAGATTCTTTGGACAGAGTAGGTGGAGAAAGATTGTTGCGAGGATTATGGTTTTCATGTTGTGTAAATAGGATAGTATTTTCTTGCTTTGAAGTAGAACAATCACCATGCTGGGCTGCTAAGCTCTGAAGAGATATAAGTTGAGAGCAATCCGGGCATTTGACAGAAAAGGGGACAGATCCCAAAGAGGACAGCAGAGGCTGTAACGAAGTATGAAGGCAGTGTGCAGGCATAGGAGATGCAAATGGAGGGAAGGAGATGATGGTTGAAGAGGACCCTTCCTGGATATTTGCAGCAGTGATTGCACGCTGCTTAGGGATGCAGGGAGTATAAAAAACCCAATGAGATGAAAATGATAATTGATCCCATTTAATAGTTTGATGTTCAATTTTTTGGTTCAGGGGATCAGTAAGGACCAAAGTACTAGCCTGAGAATCTTGGCTAAGAGAATGTAGAACATCAGGATACATGGTATTAGTGTGGCGAAAACATCCTCTGGTCTGGATAGAGATATTGGTCCGTTTACTGCGCATATCAAAACCAGTGGTTTTGATTTGAAGTTTGAGAATATCAGCGAGGTGTTCATCAAAAGAATAGACTGAGAAATTTGGATAGCAGTCGAACCAGACAGGGCCATTTGACAGAGGAGCGACCACACCTCCTATCAAAGAATCTGTGAATTTATTGTGTGTACGATCTCGAATTGTACATAGAACAAAAGTGTTCAAGCCTTTATGTGTTAAAGCACTAATGCCTACTCGAATACAACCTAAATGAAGATACTTAGTGCCATGACGTTTAGCTTCAACTTGAATTTCTTTTGGGTCTAGAAGTGCAACAGTTTGAGTAGTATCACAATTTTCTTGTACTTCAGAAACAACTTCTTTTACTTTAACACGACTAACAGCTTTAAGATGAAACATGTTTAAATCTGCATAGACTTGACTAGGGTTAACACTAGGTAGTTCCCAGGCTGCTTGGGGATTTTTCTCCACAAGTTCTAGATCAGCAGAATTTAAAGTTTTAGTAGAACTAGATTCAAACATATCTGACAAGGCAGAAGAACTAGTGGATGCTAGAGATTCAACATGCTTAATATCTTTGAAAGACATAGATCTATCCATCGCACCAGGTAAATTTGACGAACCAGGCTCTGATACCAATTTTGAAGGTTTGATCTCCCTTCTCCAGCGGCTTCCTTCGACGAAGACGAAGCTTGACAATTTCTCGGCTCCAACTGTTTCTTACACAAACTCCTACACGAACTCTTACATGAACCTTCAAACGAATCAACACTTGTCTATTCCCATTAGTGGCCTTCTGCCTTTCGGGATTACAGACCTCTTATGCTATTCAGATCCTAAGAGAACTTCAGATGAATCTCAGACAACAAAGAGCCAAGAGAAAGAAAACTTTATTTTATTCAGAACGCCTGATAGCAATTTACAGAATGATTACATAGGATAGATCTGAAGAGATCCAACATACAGATTCTTTGACAGACTAGGGAACCCAAAGGTGCCGAAGCTACCTTCTGCTCATTTCCCACACTCAGACTTGGGAACTCAAAGGTGCCGAAGCTACCTTCTGCTCATTTCCCACACTCAAATTCTAACTTACTTGCAGAGCTCTAACCTCCAAACTTCGATGACCCAAATGACTTACTTCACCCCTTATTTATAGGAAATTCAGGGGATGAGTAGAATCCTACTTTTCAAAGTGTCGGGACATGTATGTCCTTGACAGGAATAAAGCTAGTACTGGCTTTTTCGTAGATTCTCTGTAATGTGGGTCAAACCGCACCAAAAGTCGAAGAAGTCCTTCAAGTTACAGAGATTCGTCCGGAAAGCTTATGAACAAAGTGGAGATTTTTTTTTAAAGAATCAAATCCCACATAAAACTTATTGAGAAGACTAAAGGTTACACAGTGGAGATTTTTACAGAATCCCATGAAAACTGTCAGACACCATAGTCGGTCTGAAAGACATTAATCAGAGTACATTAAACCATACTGGTTATCATAATACAATGTGTCCCACATTTTGGTGTATATCTGGTGGATAATAATAGGTTGTCCTTGTAAATTCTGCACCTTAATCTTCATACGCACTAACCATTGGTGATGGTTACTCAAAAAACAACCAAACACTTGTTTTTCATCCATGACTTCGGATTCTTGCAGATCTCTTATTTTATTAAGTCCAACACCATGTCCTTCATATTCGCTTTCAATGATATATGGGTCCACTGCGCTTCGATTGATGCCAAATGTTTTCCACCAATTGAAGAACCAATCAAGGATATCAAACTGTAAGGCTGTTCTAACAGATCTGAACTTGAGAAGGGAGACATATGTCCTGTCAGAATTGTCCTTGCACAAGTGCATATAAGAAGAGCAATATTAAATGATAAAAATAAATAATAAGGAATCAAAATTATTTCTTACATCATTGATGACATCACTTTGGTGTGTATATATATATAAAAGTTTGTTTTAGCCTCATTTAACATTTCTCCTGTTCACATACTTTTTAGACAAGAATTGGTTACCACTTTCCCTAATGTTAAGATTGATTGAAAATGACATTAATTTAACTTTTCATTTGTATATATATATATATATTATAAAACATGACTAGTATGATTAAGTATGTGTAACAAGGAAGCATTTGGTATTTGAATCATTGTAACTTTTTCTATTTTGTTATAAAAAGTAAAAAATAAAATGGAACTATGAATACAATTAAGTTGATTGTAAATATGCGTCACTTCATGTGTGTGGTTCTATCTAGATGAATTGAGTGCATCCAAAATATTCTTAATTATTTGGGATGGGATCCCACTGTATTATAATATCGAATCTCCTTTTCCGCATTTGTTGAAAACTATGTTGGATTCTTTTTCTCTTTAAACAGAAAAGTCATATCGCATGATTACGAGTAGACATGGGATAGTTGAATTGACACGTATATGTAAAGAGTTGGATTTTTATTAGAAGTATATATTTATTTATGGTATAAAATGTTTTTATTTTATAATTATATAAAATGAAAAAATATAAGTTGTTTTTGGTTTGTTAGAAATGTATGTTACTTAAGGTTAGTGTATTTCAACAACTGGTTAAGAAACTGAAATTCAAGGATATCTAAGTCATCAAAATTATTCAAGGATTATACTAGGTTTGGGCTATACCAACTTTTAACATTGATGGATTTTTTGGATGTCTCCTCCCAACTAAGTCATCGTATGGAAATTGAACTAACTAGATGAACTAGCGAGAATTGATGAAAAAATATAAGTTTATCTCAAGTGAATTTTAATATTTAAAATTATAAATTCATAAGTAACACAATTCATTTACATACCATTTTTATTTGCATAGTAAAATGTTTTTTTTTCTTATGAACATAACATTAGTGACATCTATCTGTATCATATATAATGGTTTTTTAATAGCAATGATGAGACATTCCTTGATAGATGAATTTTGTTTAACAATTCTTCCATAAATGAAGAACTTATCTTTAGTGGTAATTTGATAATAAACCAAAATCTAGTAAGAATCATCCTTATCTCAAGTTGTGAGTGATGTTGGAAATGAATTTTAGCTTCGAATAATATTACCACGATTCAATTATTCTTGAAACAATTGTTCACATTTCCATTCATATTTCACCATCCATTGTGTGCATAAGATTCTGCAGATAACAACACAATGATTATGCAACCAACGATTATCACAAGGATGCTTGCAGGGAGGACACATCTCAGAGCAACCATACCCGCATTGGTGACCACATTTAGGACTAATTTTGAACACGGGCACATGACAAAGAGGGCGATTTGATATTACTCGAGGAATCAAATCTTGGTTTGTGAAATGTCGATTTGTTTCTTCTTAATCCTTTTTAGTTTTACATCTCAACATCGTCACGATCATTAAATTTATTTTCATCATTATAGTCCTCTACATCTTTAACTTCTTCACAATTGTCATGGGCATTGTCTTCATATTCGTCAATATTTTGTGCTTCATCATTATAATCTTTGAGATCTTCATCTTTTTTACAGTTTTCATTGACAACAAGTTCATCAATATCTGGTGTATTTGTATCTTCATTTTCATTATAATTGTCATTCTTATTAAACTCTTCTCTGGATTCACCTTGATCTTCCACACCCTGGACTTCATTTTTGTCCTCTACATCTTTATTTTCTTTGTCTTGCTATCAACTTCCTTCTAATGGGCCTGGTTTCGGTTTGGGTTCCCACAATGTCTTTTGATTTGCCTTTGCTTTAGATTTTCACTAGGAATTTTGATAGATTTTATAGTTGTGTTGAGGTCATAATTGAATATGGTAGAGTTAGAGTTTATATTTGATTTGGACAATGGAAACTAAGAAGTGTTTATATCCATAAAATTAAAAGTGCTTGGACCATCTATGCCACTCATTTCTATTCCTTGTATGGAGTTGCTCACAAGAGTGACATAATCTTCATTAATTTATGGTGCATATGCATATTTATGACTTGACATCTCATTTGGAGCATTGCATTTGAAACATCGGTTCTTATCCTTCCTTGTATATGATGGCATGATCGTTTGATGAGGGGGAATATAAGGAGTTGCTCGATATGATTTTTCTTTTTCTTTTGTTGTAGGTGTGATAGTGATCATTTGATGAGGGGGAATATAAGGGGGTGGTCCATATTGTTTTTCTTTTGTCTTGGGTGTAGTAGCAATTTTGAACTGTCCTATCTCATAATGAGGGTTCACTTTTTGAATAATGGATTTTGCTTTTAGACTTGGATCATTTCCATCCTTTGACTTCAAATGGTCTGCCATGGTTTGATCTTCATAATTTTCTTCTCTTTCTCTCTTTTTGTCCATATGCTCTACCATATATTATTTTTTTTATCTTTGTGATCACTCAATTTTACTGTGATATCTTTACCATCTTCATCGACTTCATCTTCATCAACCATTTTTTCCTAATTTGATTCTTGGCCAACTTCTTAGTTTTCTTTTTCACCCTCTTGATTGATATCATCATTTTTATTCAGTGTTTTTTCCTATTCTATCTCACTTGAAAATTCAGAGGTAGAGACCACATCTTCTTCCTTCATATTCCTCGAGGAGTAGGACTCATAAGTATCCATTGTATCAATATAATCAGAAGCATGTGCATTTTTATTGCCAGATTATTCTTCGTGTAATTGTATTAGCAACGTTTTCACTTCTTTCAATGTTTCTTCAAAGTCTCTTTTTATTTATATTTTCATTTCTTTAACTTTTTTAATTCCTTCATAAAGCGTATCAATGCCAAAGACATGGTAATTTCATGTATAAAAGATATATAAAAAATGATTGTGATTTTTAAAAAATTTAGCTACTAAAAATAAATAATAATTGATAATAATAATAATTATTAACAAATATTAATAATAATATTAATATAACTATATTTTAATAGGAATAAGGGTTGAATGCTAACTATTCTTATCAAATCATTTAATAATAATAATAATAATATTTTTTTTGGAAATTTAAAATATTATAATAATGATTATTATTTATAATGATAATGCTATTATATTTTTTTTGAAATTGGACATTTTAGGGTTCTAAACCCTAGGAAATGGAGGGAGATGATTAGCTTGAATGATGGAAGATGCGTTGGAGCAGCGAAGGGAGGAGGGGAGGTGCAACAAGAGGGAGGAGAGGAGTGGAGGATGGTCAAACACATGGAGCAACGAAGGGCATAGGAAATTTGGAGGAGCGATGGTAGATGGAGTGGTAGAGGGCATGGGTATGGGAAATGCATGGGAGTGATGAGTGGGCGATGGGATGGAGGGATGGGCATGAGGTGAATGCGCAGGGCATATGGGAGTAGTTCATAGAGTAAAGGGAGAGACATGAAAGGGTGAGAGTGAAGTGCAGGTGATGTGGGTGAAAAGTGAGCGGGTGGAGGAGAGATGGTATGACATAACTTTGAGGGGAGGGAACAGTGAATGAAATGGAAGAACGTGTGTATATCATAGTATTTTTTAAGGATTCTAATATTATAGCTAAGTATGATATTCAAGGAAATTATTTTGGATTGAAAAAATCATATATATAGATAGGTAGGCAAAAGTTAAATATGAAACATACAATTTACTATTGAAAATTGTAAATTTTGTTGAATATTACAATAAAAAATCATATTTTATGTAAATATAGGTAATATTAGAGATTAAAAATAACCAAATAACGAATTGATTTTTTGAAAAAAACCCCAAAATAGGCAATTGATGAAATTTCGCCCCTAAAAATTACCTTGGTGTATAGGGAGTGAATGGAGAATAGGGAATGAATGGAGAGAACACAGGCGAGGAGAGAAAACACTCTGATACCACTTGAAATAGAATTCTTTCAAATATGTATTTAATAATAATTTTAATAATTGAGGATGAATACAACTATAATGGCCAATGATTATATATGGTCGATAGTGAAAGAACATGCCTTTTCTGAATAGATATGTCATATTTATAATATTAACAATTAAGTAATAATTAAAAGCCTAATATCTAATTTAGATTTATTACAGTGCTTGATATCTTCCCACCGTTCATCATGATGATGTTTGTCCTCTCGCATGGGATGAACAAGAAGCCATTTGATGCTCACTCTGCAAACAAGTCCTTGACTATACATCCGGGTCCTCTAACTGTTATCAATACCGCAAATGGTAGGTAATTTCCCCTTGTGCAATGGTTTTTCCTAGGTTTGATCCTTTGGGGTACTCACACACCATTACTTCTACTATGTTGAAATTGAGTGTTGTTCTTCTCCCACATACAAGGAGCTGCAGACAGTTTCCATCTCTAAACGAGCATCAAAACCATCCTTTTTGCTCCATACGTTTTGCTCTCCCCCTCTACGTCCATCGGTTTGTCTTCCACCTCAGCTTAGTATATGGCTCGATTATCACGTGTAACAATAAAATAATAAATTAATATTAATATTAATTTATTATTAATTAAAGACAATCTAAAGTCAATAGTCATGCCCTTTTACGAAAAGGTGCATGACGGGCTTATATAACGCCCAAACCTATGTAACTATTTATCATCTATCATACATTACATTTTTACATTACTATTGATCCATTTATTGACCACTTACATTACTTACATTGGGTTTTCCCGTCAAAACACTGTTTTACTATTCTAGTGGTATCATAGCCCTTCTTGGGCATTTCTACTTCGGTTTTTGGCTAAATTCAGACCTTGTCTGAAATTTCTTGGGTTTCCCTAAAAATTAGGTCTTTGACCACCTTATGCTTACTTAAAAAAAAAGAGAAAAGGAGGAAAAAAAAGAAAGAAAAAGTAAAAAAGAAAAGGAAAAAAAAAGTAAAACAAAAACAAAAAAAAGCAACTGAAAAGAAAGTAAAAAAAAAAAGCCAAACCAACACATGGTTTTGTTTTCCCAAAAATCAAAAGGGAAGAAGACAAATTGAAGACATCAAAGTAAAAAAGGATTTACTAAGAAGATAAAAGAAGTAATTTAAAAATAATTTTTTAAAGAAACTAAAGTTTTATATGAAAGGTTATTTAAGTTCTTAAATAATGTATTTCAAAAAAAAAGGAGGACACCATTTTGGAAAATATATTACTAGCATTTGCACGAGGAGGTGTAAAGGAACGCCAATAGGGTAAAAATATTGAATCTTTACTGCAACGAACCTCAAAACTGAGATTCTGATGGCACAGTTTGTTTACAAACCTCAAAACCAAAATTCTGAAAACTAACATGCCTTCTTTCGTCAGTTCTGCACTTCCACACTGTTGCCCTTCCACATTTCTGCACTTTCGTCATTCCACACTTCCACACTCTCCACTGTTTCTCCCTTTTGCATTTCCACACTTCGGAATCAGAAAACTCAACTTGCAGCCTTAGTCCTTTCCTGTTCTCCCGCTTTCCATTTTTCGACTTCAGAAATCGGAAATGTAACTTTTCTTATTCTTGAACTTTTGGACTTCCACCTTTCCACTCCCACAAGCCTCTTCCCAAACAGTCGATCTACTACGGGGTGGATCTTGACTGTCAATTTGTATTTTGATGCATCATCATTGGAATAATAGGAAAAATAAAGTTGAAGGTTAACAATCTACTATGAACATCCGATGCAGACCATCCTGCCCTCGAATCATTGCATTTGATAATACAGAATGCTGCCATTATGTAAAGGAGTTGGTTTTCATTGCGCACTCCAGCTATGTTTCCAATCTTTACTCCTCTTCAACATTCCCAACATTCCCAACATTCCAAGCTCAGGGTCAGAGTGAATTCATGGGATCACCAGCTGCATTTCTCCTACGCTACCTGCTCCATTTTTGGCCCATCAGGATACAGTTAAAAGTAGAAGGGAAAAAACAGGCTCCATGGAACCATGGCCTAAGCTTCTGGAAACTAATGTGCCAAGTACTGATTTGAATTTTTTAAATTTTGTTTATTTTTTAGCTAGTGGAACTCAAGGCTCAAAATTGCACTTATTAAGCACTGGTGTCATCACCTTGGTTTGGAAGATTAGTATTGGTCAATTGTAAATTTTCAATCATTGTGCTTTATCCACTTACCCACCAGAATACGACAAAGCACTTGATCTTTGATATGCAGTTTATATTTTTCAGTTCGTCATTTATATCATTTAGGTGGATTTTCATATGCAATATTATACTAAGATTACAATTTACAAGTTTCCTTCACATCTATCACAATTCTACCACCAGATTTAGATCAATTTCTATGAGAAATATGGCCGAAATAAGAGGTGTGGCCATTTTCCCACATCATTCCACACTTAAAATTTTGTTTGGATGGGAAGAATGGCTAAAGACTATTACTTCAAGGCTTTAGTTCATCTCTACCTAGTCTTAATAGACGCAACAACTAACCCATATCTTATGTTCCAACATGTGTAGATGTTGATGACCACCAAACATTACTAGTTAATTTAAAATAATTTTTTTACAAATATATAAAAAAATTAGATTGTAAATTGTACCATGTCTTCTTCTTCTTTGTTGACGCTTCTCTGGATTTCGAGAATAAACAAAACGGTTGAATTCACCCTTAACAAATGAACTACGTTTCGATGCCAATGCACAGTTGCTTGAGCTTGAATTATATTCCACAACAACAACAAAGATCTTTCATTGAATACCATAAAATGTAGTTTTTCATAAATTCCCACATGTACGCTCAATTATACTATGAATCCAATCCCGCCCACAAGAACCACTCTTGATTCATTGAGAGACAAACAAAAAGGAAAATTTGGAGGCATGTAAATATAAAAACCTTAAACATCATCCAACGCGTACGAAGAAGAGGAGGCAATGAAGAAATGGATCCATGGGGGTGCGAATGAAAATTGCTAGAAACTGTGATTACAAGTTTTACCTGCGCATGACTCCCAGTAACTTGCATACCTTCTTATATCCAAAACAACCAGTTGGAAAGGGGAAAGCGGAAAGGTAAATTGATAATCAATTTACCTTTCCGCTTTCCACTTTCTGCTTTCCGCATTGGAAAGCAGAAAGGTAAATTGATAACCAATTTATCATTTTACCTTTCCACTTTCCTCTTTCCAATGCCGAAAAAGGAAAGCAGAAATCGAAAAGCGGAAAGGTAAATTAATGATCAATTTACCTTTCCTCTTTCCAATGTCGAAATAGTGGTGAGTTTTGTTCTACGTATTTGATTTCTATAAGTATAATAAGATAGAATGGGATAAGGCAACCCCATATACCACTATGAAAAATGGAGTTTCAAACCACATGAATATTATGTTAATGGAGAGGCACATGATTATGCTTAGTGAACATAACTTAGAACATATAAGTTCTAAGAAGAAGCAATTTCAATTTTCTACTACATGTTACATAATTCTCATGGGTTGCCTGAAAACACAAATAATGGAACCAGGGTCAATCCTCTGTTTTCAAGTTATCAGCAATGTGCACACAGTGCAGGTTGCAAATTGTAATTATATATTGGATTTTCTAACAGGAAATGCAATACAGTGCCATAGCAAATTAAACAAAGTTTCCAATCAAAGGAAACTATCCAAAACACTCTTTAATTAGTCAAAAGCATGAATTAAAAGTATTGGTACGTAATTCAAAACTATTAGTACCAATTATAAGCTCCAAACCACATCCCAAACCAAATCCATTACACAGTGAATAAAGCATAATCTAACAATATTAATTGTCCATATTAATTTATAAAACATGACCAGTATGATTAAGTATGTGTAACAAGGAAGCATTTGGTATTTGAATCATTGTAAGTTTTTCTATTTTGTCATAAAAAGTAAAAAATAAAATGGAACTATGAATACAATTAAGTTGATTGTAAATATGCGTCACTTCATGTGTGTGGGTCTATCTAGACGAATTGAGTGCATCCAAAATATTCTCAATTATTTGGGATGGGATCCCACTGTATTATAATATCGAATCTCCTTTTCCGCATTTGTTGAAAACTATGTTGGATTCTTTTTCTCTTTAAACAGAAAAGTCATATCGCATGATTACGAGTAGACATGGGATAGTTGAATTGACACGTATATGTAAAGAGTTGGATTTTTATTAGAAGTATATATTTATTTATGGTATAAATTTTTTTATTTTATAATTATATAAAATGAAAAAATATAAGTTGTTTTTGGTTTGTTAGAAATGTTTGTTACTTAAGGTTAGTGCATTTCAACAACTGGTGAAGAAACTGAAACTCAAAGATATCTAAGTCATCAAAATTATTCAAGGATTACACTAGGTTTCGGCTATACCAACCCTTAACATTGATGGATTTTTTGGATGTCTCCTCCCAACTAAGTCATCGTATGGAAATTGAACTAACTAGATGAACTAGCGAGAATTGATGAAAAAAATAAGTTTATCTCAAGTGAATTTTAATATTTAAAATTATAAATTCATAAGTAACACAATTCATTTACATACCATTTTTATTTGCTAGTAAAATGTTTTTTTTCTTATGAACATAACATTAGTGACATCTATCTGTATCATATATAATGGTTTTTTAATAACAATGATGAGACATTCCTTGATAGATGAATTTTGTTTAACAATTCTTCCATAAATGAAGAACTTATCTTTAGTGGTAATTTGATAATAAACCGAAATCTAGTAAGAATCATCCTTATCTCTTAAAGTTGTGAGTGATGTTGGAAATGAATTTTAGCTTCGAATAATATTACCTTCATTCAATTATTCTTGAAACAATTGTTCACATTTCCATTCATATTTCACCATCCGTTGTGTGCATAAGATTCTGCAGATAACAACACAATGATTATGCAACCAACGATTATCACAAGGATGCTTGCAGGGAGGACACATCTCAGAGCAACCATACCCGCATTGGTGACCACATTTAGGACTAATTTTGAACACGTGCACATGACAAAGAGGGCGATTTGATATTACTCGAGGAATCAAATCTTGGTTTGTGAAATGTCGATTTGTTTCTTCTTAATCCTTTTTAGTTTTACATCTCAACATCGTCACGATAATTAAATTTATTTTCATCATTATAGTCCTCTACATCTTTAACTTCTTCACAATTGTCATGGGCATTGTCTTCATATTCGTCAATATTTTGTGCTTCATCATTATAATCTTTGAGATCTTCATCTTTTTTACAGTCGTCATTGACAACAAGTTCATCAATATCTGGTGTATTTATATCTTCATTTTCATTATAATTGTCATTCTTATTAAACTCTTCTCTGGATTCACCTTGATCTTCCACACCCTGGACTTCATTTTTGTCCTCTACATCTTTATTTTCTTTGTCTTGCTATCAACTTCCTTATAATGGGCCTGGTTTCGGTTTGGGTTCCCACAATGTCTTTTGATTTGCCTTTGCTTTAGATTTTCACTAGGAATTTTGATAGATTTTATAGTTGTGTTGACGTCATAATTGAATATGGTAGAGTTAGAGTTTATATTTGATTTGGACAATGGAAACTAAGAAGTGTTTATATCCATAAAATTAAAAGTGCTTGGACCATCTATGCCACTCATTTCTATTCCTTGTATGGAGTTGCTCACAAGAGTGACATAATCTTCATTAATTTATGGCGCATATGCATATTTATGACTTGACATCTCATTTGGAGCATTGCATTTGAAACATCGGTTCTTATCCTTCCTTGTATATGATGGCATGATCGTTTGATGAGGGGGAATATAAGGAGTTGCTCGATATGATTTTTCTTTTTCTTTTGTTGTAGGTGTGATAGTGATCATTTGATGAGGGGGAATATAAGGGGGTGGTCCATATTGTTTTTCTTTTGTCTTGGGTGTAGTAGCAATTTTGAACTGCCCTATCTCATAATGAGGGTTCACTTTTTGAATAATGGATTTTGCTTTTAGACTTGGATCATTTCCATCCTTTGACTTCAAATGGTCTGCCATGGTTTGATCTTCATAAATTTTCTTCTCTTTCTCTCTTTTTGTCCATATGCTCTACCATTTTCTTCTCTTTCTCTCTTTTTGTCCATATGCTCTATCATGTATTATTTTTTATCTTTGTGATCACTCAATTTTACTGTAATATCTTTACCATCTTCATCAACCATTTTTTCCTAATTTGATTCTTGGCCAACTTCTTGGTTTTCTTTTTCACCCTCTTGATTGATATCATCATTTTTATTCAGTGTTTTTTCCTACTCTATCTCACTTGAAAATTCAGAGGTAGAGACCACATCTTCTTCCTTCATATTCCTTGAGGAGTAGGACTCATAAGTATCCATTGTATCATTATAATCAGAAGCATGTGCTTTTTTATTGCCAGATTATTCTTCGTGTAATTGTATTAGCAACGTTTTCACTTCTTTCAATGTTTCTTCAAAGTCTCTTTTTATTTATATTTTCATTTCTTTAACTTTTTTAATTCCTTCATAAAGCGTATCAATGCCAAAGACATGGTAATTTCATGTATAAAAGATATATAAAAAATGATTGTGATTTTTAAAAAAAATAGCTACTAAAAATAAATAATAATTGATAATAATAATAATTATTAACAAATATTAATAATAATATTAATATAACTATATTTTAATAGGAATAAGGGTTGAATGCTAACTATTCTTATCAAATCATTTAATAATAATAATAATATTTTTTTGGAAATTTAAAATATTATAATAATGATTATTATTTATAATGATAATGCTATTATATTTTTTTTGAAATTGGACATTTTAGGGTTTTAAACCCTAGGAAATGGAGGGAGATGATTGGCTTGAATGATGGAAGATGCGTTGGAGCAACGAAGGGAGGAGGGGAGGTGCAAAAAGAGGGAGGAGAGGAGCGGAGGATGGTCAAACACATGGAGCAACGAAGGGCAGAGGAAATGTGGAGGAGCGATGGTAGATGGAGTGGTAGAGGGCATGGGTATGGGAAATGCATGGGAGTGATGAGTGGGCGATGGGATGGAGGGATGGGCATGAGGTGAATGCGCAGGGCATATGGGAGTAGTTCATAGAGTAAAGGGAGAGACATGAAAGGGTGAGAGTGAAGTGCAGGTGATGTGGGTGAAAAGTGAGCGGGTGGAGGAGAGATGGTATGACGTAACTTTGAGGGGAGGGAACAGTGAATGAAATGGAAGAACATGTGTATATCATAGTGGTTTTTAAGGATTCTAATATTATAGCTAAGTATGATATTCTAGGAAATTATTTTGGATTGAAAAAATCATATATATAGATAGGTAGGCAAAAGTTAAATATGAAACATACAATTTACTATTGAAAATTGTAAATTTTGTTGAATATTACAATAAAAAATCATATTTTATGTAAATATAGGTAATATTAGAGATTAAAAATAACCAAATAACGAATTGATTTTTTGAAAAAAACCCCAAAATAGGCAATTGATGAAATTTCGCCCCTAAAAATTACCATGGTGTATAGGGAGTGAATGGAGAATAGGGAATGAATGGAGAGAACGCAGGCGAGGAGAGAAAACGCTTTGATACCACTTGAAATATAATTCTTTCAAATATGTATTTAATAATAATTTTAATAATTGAGGATGAATACAACTATAATGGCCAATGATTATATATGGTCGATAGTGAAAGAACATGCCTTTTCTGAATAGATATGTCATATTTATAATATTAACAGCTAAGTAATAATTAAAAGCCTAATATCTAATTTAGATTTATTACAGTGCTTGATATCTTCCCACCGTTCATCATGGTGATGTTTGTCCTCTCGCATGGGATGAACAAGAAGCCATTTGATGCTCACTCTGCAAACAAGTCCTTGACTATACATCTGGGTCCTCTAACTGTTATCAATACCGCAAATGGTAGGTAATTTCCCCTTGTGCAATGGTTTTTTCCTAGGTTTGATCCTTTGGGGTACTCACACACCATTACTTCTACTATGTTGAAATTGAGTGTTGTTCTTCTCCCACGTACAAGGAGCTGCAGACAGTTTCCATCTCTAAACGAGCATCAAAACCATCCTTTTTGCTCCATACGTTTTGCTCTCCCCCTCTACGTCCATTGGTTTGTCTTCCACCTCAGCTTAGTATATGGCTCGATTATCACGTGTAACAATAAAATAATAAATTAATATTAATATTAATTTATTATTAATTAAAGACTATCTAAAGTCAATAGTCATGCCCTTTTACGAAAAGGTGCATGACGGGCTTATATAACGCCCAAACCTATGTAACTATTTATCATCTATCATACATTACATCTTTACATTACTATTGATCCATTTATTGACCACTTACATTACTTACATTGGGTTTTCCTGTCAAAACATTGTTTTACTATCCTAGTGGTATCATAGCCCTTCTTGGGCATCTCTACTTCGGCTTTTGGCTAAATTCAGACCTTGTCTGAAATTTCTTGGGTTTCCCTAAAATTTAGGTCTTTGACCACCTTATGCTTACTTAAAAAAAAAAAGAGAAAAGGAGGAAAAAAAAGAAAAGGAAAGAAAAAGTAAAACAAAAAACAAAAAAAAGCAAAAGAAAAGAAAGTAAAAAAAAAAGCCAAACCAACACATGGTTTTGTTTTCCCAAAAATCAAAAGGGAAGAAGACAAATTGAAGACATCAAAGTAAAAAAGGATTTACTAAGAAGATAAAAGAAGTAATTTAAAAATATTTTTTTAAAGAAACTAAAGTTTTATATGAAAGGTTATTTAAGTTCTTAAATAATGTATTTCAAAAAAAAAAGAGGACACTATTTTGGAAAATATATTACTAGCATTTGCACGAGGAGGTGTAAAGGAACGCCAATAGGGTAAAAATATTGAATCTTTACTGCAACGAACCTCAAAACTGAGATTCTGATGGCACAGTTTGTTTACAAACCTCAAAACCAAAATTCTGAAAACTAACATGCCTTCTTTCGTCAGTTCTGCACTTCCACACTGTTGCCCTTCCGCATTTCTGCACTTTCGTCACTCCACACTTCCGCACTCTCCACTGTTTCTCCCTTTTGCATTTCCACACTTCGGAATCAGAAAACTCATCTTGCAGCCTTAGTCCTTTCCTGTTCTCCCGCTTTCCACTTTTCGACTTCAGAAATCGGAAATGTAACTTTTCTTATTCTTGAACTTTTGGACTTCCACCTTTCCACTCCCACAAGCCTCTTCCCGAACAGTCGATCTACTACGGGGTGGATCTTGACTGTCGATTTGTATTTTGATGCATCATCATTGGAATAATAGGAAAAATAAAGTTGAAGGTTAACAATCTACTATGAACATCTGATGCAAGCCATCCTGCCCTCGAATCATTGCATTTGATAATACATAACGCTGCCATTATGTAAAGGAGTTGGTTTTCATTGCGCACTCCAGCTATGTTTCCAATCTTTACTCCTCTTCAACATTCCCAACATTCCCAACATTCCGAGCTCAGGGTCAGAGTGAATTCATGGGATCACCAGCTTCATTTCTCCTACGCTACCTGCTCCGTTTTTGGCCCATCAGGATACTGTTAAAAGTAGAAGGGAAAAAACAGGCTCCATGGAACCATGGCCTAAGCTTATGGAAACTAATGTGCCAAGTACTGATTTGAATTTTTTTAATTTTGTTTATTTTTTAGCTAGTGGAACTCAAGGCTCAAAATTGCACTTATTAAGCACTGGTGTCGTCACCTTGGTTTGGAAGATTAGTATTGGTCAATTGTAAATTTTCAATCATTGTGCTTTATCCACTTACCCACCAGAATACGACAGAGCACTTGATCTTTGATATGCAGTTTATATTTTTCAGTTCGTCATTTATATCATTTAGGTGGATTTTCATATGCAATATTATACTAAGATTACAATTTACAAGTTTCCTTCACATCTATCACAATTCTACCACCAGATTTACATCAATTTCTATGAGAAATATGGCCGAAATAAGAGGTGTGGCCATTTTCCCACGTCATTCCACACTTAAAATTTTGTTTGGATGGGAAGAATGGCTAAAGCCTATTAATTCAAGGCTTTAGTTCATCTCTACCTAGTCTTAATAGAGGCAACAACTAACCCATATCTTATGTTCCAACATGTGCAGATGTTGATGACCACCAAACATTACTAGTTAATTTAAAATAAATTTTTTACAAATATAAAAAAAAATTAGATTGTAAATTGTACCATGTCTTCTTCTTCTTTGTTGACGCTTCTCTGGATTTCGAGAATAAACAAAACGGTTGAATTCACCCTTAACAAATGAACTACGTTTCGATGCCAATGCACAGTTGCTTGAGCTTGAATTATATTCCACAACAACAACAAAGATCTTTCATTGAATACCATAAAATGTAGTTTTTCATAAATTCCCACATGTACGCTCAATTATACTATGAATCCAATCTCGCCCACAAGAACCACTCTTGATTCATTGAGAGACAAACAAAAAGGAAAATTTGGAGGCATGTAAATATAAAAACCTTAAACATCATCCAACGCGTACGAAGAAGAGGAGGCAATGAAGAAATGGATCCATGGGGGTGAAAATGAAAATTTCTAGAAACTGTGATTACAAGTTTTACCTGCGCATGACTCCCAGTAACTTGCATACCTTCTTATATCCAAAACAACCAGTTGGAAAGGGGAAAGCGGAAAGGTAAATTGATAATCAATTTACCTTTCCTCTTTCCGCATTGGAAAGTAGAAAGGTAAATTGATAACCAATTTATCAATTTACCTTTCCACTTTCCTCTTTCCAATGCCGAAAGAGGAAAGCAGAAATCGAGAAGCGGAAAGGTAAATTGATGATCAATTTACCTTTCCTCTTTCCAATGTCGAAATAGTGGTGAGTTTTGTTCTACGTATTTGATTTCTATAAGTATAATAAGACAGAATGGGATAAGGCAACCCCATATACCACTATGAAAAATGGAGTTTCAAACCACATGAATATTATGTTAATGGAGAGGCACATGATTATGCTTAGTGAACATAACTTAGAACATATAAGTTCTAAGAAGAAGCAATTTCAATTTTCTACTACATGTTACATAATTCTCATGGGTTGCCTGAAAACACAAATAATGGAACCAGGGTCAATCCTCTGTTTTCAAGTTATCAGCAATGTGCACACAGTGCAGGTTGCAAATTGTAATTATATATTGGATTTTCTAACAGGAAATGCAATACAGTGCCATAGCAAATTAAACAAAGTTTCCAATCAAAGGAAACTATCCAAAACACTCTTTAATTAGTCAAAAGCATGAATTAAAAGTATTGGTACGTAATTCAAAACTATTAGTACCAATTATAAGCTCCAAACCACATCCCAAACCAAAGTCATTACACAGTGAATAAAGCATAATCTAACAATATTAGTTGAATCTGTATTCTATAGCTGTCTTTGTACATGAATGAGAACAATTGAATTGTTGTAGTAATGCTTACTGCACAAACTGATACGTGGCAATCACATACATTATTATGGATTAATAAAAACATCAATTAACATCATTATACTGACATGAACATCAATGCATCTATGTTTAATTTACTGTACTGAGAATTTGCATATATAATAAACCCGCACTAATGGAATTTGGGATCACACTGTTGTGATTAATATTGTAACGAAATCACACATATGAAATCAACCAGCAAGCTTCTAGAGTTACACATATACGATTAATACTGTAATGAAATCACACATCTACTATTTAACAGAGATGACACGTGTTCGCGGAGTGGTCCCTTCTCCTATGAACAAACTATCGTAAGTACCAATTATGGCATTGCCAAATCTAAGTCCAGAATAAGTAACTCCATATATAACCTTAAAAAAAACAAAAAAAACAAAACATGTAACAAAAAAAACCGACCACGTCTCTATCTACTACAACTAACCATATTCCTCTGCAATTTATGCAAATACATGAAAGCAAATCCAAGTGCTTAAGCTTTCTACAAGGTAGAGTTTCCGCAATCCAGAAAGGTAAATTGATAATCAATTTATCAATTTATGTTTCCACTTTCCGCATTGGAAAGCAGAAAGCGGAAAGGTAAATTGATTAATTATAAAAATTGCATAATATAAATAACATAAATATATTTAAAGGTATTGAACCTATTTGTAAATTTAGAAACAAAATATAAATATTTCACAATTTTTTTTAACTAAATTCGAAAAAAGCCACTTACAAAAGAAAAAAGACATTCCAAATTTCCAAATAAGACATTCCAAATTTCCCGATGTGAATACGAGATGAAATCGGGTGGCAACTTCCTACCACGTTCGACATCCCAACCCTTCCATTAAGCGGAGTTCTAGTAATGATCAAATTTATTAATTAATAATAAAGAGGAGTGAAATTATGATCGATTGCGAGACGTTATAGTTACTTGGGATGACTCGAATGGTCTCTCTTCTTTAATTCAATTCAAGGACACAGGGGGTGCTCCTCCGTGTCTGAGGAAAAATGAGAATGAAGCTCTACAACATAGAATTCTTTCGCATTGCGTAAGCTTGGTAATTGTGGCAGACGAGTGAAGGGAAGAAAGGAGGGTTTTGACTGTAAGGAACATAGAGAGAAGAGGCATCTGTTAGCCATGGAAAATATGAGGAAGAAGCTTTGACCACTTTTCAACAACAATCATAGTTTCCGACCTGAGTTCTCTGATTCATGTACTTCATATAAGGTATTTCTTCCAATTGAGATCTATTTTTAAAATCCAAACCCAAATTAAATACATAGGAATTGAGTTCATACGATAAAAAAGAATACCGAACACTAGTTGCTAGCCTTTGTTCAATTACGAAGGGTTCGAAACTAAAGTGGGAGACGGGTCAAATTGCATTGTAAAAGCTTCATTTTTGCTTTGGGGTTAAATTGCACTGTAAATGTGTTCATTTATGTTTTGGGTTGTATTACAAATTTGTCTTTGTAATATTCGTAATATTGTTGAAATTTGATTATGCTTTGTAAGCTTCATAATATGGTTGAATCCTGACGATTTTATAAATTCTCCTGTATGTTCTTTTGTGGTTCTGCAATATGTAATCAAGTTAAACCAACTTTGTGGTAGCTAAACTCGATTACGATTATTTTGCACTGAATTTAGACATTCTTCACATCTCCTTATTCTTCTTTAGCGGTGGCAGAAACAACTGTGGGATGGATCACCAGATTTGGGAATTTTCCAGGGCGAATCTTGAATTTCTGCATGCGAGTTGCAACGATAGCCATTGCCATGTATTTTTCTATCTCATCATCTGGACAGATGCAGAGAATAAAGATTCAGATTGTGATGAATGAACAATGAGATAATGATTGAATTTATATAGTGAAGAGGGAAACTTCTTTGACTACTCGTAGAATCGTGAAATCAACCTTGCAATTTTGCCAGAAAATGATAATGAACCACGACTGAACCGTGACTGCGAGCAAGATGATAAAACCAAAACCAAAACCACTGTCTAACACACTAGGCAATTGTCGAACCATAATTCGTCGATGGACCATGGACCAAAAACACGTGTCAACACATGATTAGACAAGGAGACGAGGAATCTTTTGAGGCCGAGTCTCCATTGTGAAACGCCTTCGGCATAATTATTAAATAATAATATTTATTATATTATATGTTACAATATATATAACTTTTTTCAAAATATAATAATAATAATAATAATAATATTATTATTATTAAAAATTTTATTTTTTTATTTATTAATAAATAATATTTAATAATTGTAATAATTACAATTATTATATACAAAGGGAAAAGAGAACAAATCAAAATCAAGAAAGAAGACAAAGAAAAAATGAAAGAGACATATTTTAATAAAATAGAGAAAAGATTTCTCAATGTTTCAACGAAAGTGCCGATGGCGATGTTTAAAGTTTATGGGATATTTGATGAAAGTCCAATTGCCATTGTTATTTGTTCATCTAATAAGGAAAATTTTATAAACATTAATGTTGCAAATCAAGTGCAAGTTCAAGAATCAATGAAGAATGAGTCAAACGATGATCAAATAGACTCTACCATTACAAATTCATGATTATCATTTTGCAGCTCAATTCACCGTCGTAGCTATAGACGACCATCTCATCGACATAATGTTGGGTTATAAATGGTTGGAAACACTAGGAACATTCTTCGTCAATGCAAAAAATAAGTGCATCACCTTCTTCCACGAGAAGAAAAAAATAATGCTACATGATTTCTCAGTGATAGTCCCCTTATCGTAAACTACATACAAAGAATCAACTGATGGACGATATGCAGAGGTAGAAGAACAAATAAAGTTTTTAAACAAACTCATCATGGACAAAGATAATGACTTGGAGCATGTCCAGAGAAAGCAATAAAATCGAGAATTCGAGTTATGTCAACGTTTGCAACAAAAGGAAAAACTACAGCAACAACATGACGACATTAAGAAGACACATAAGTTGGAAATTACAAAAATCAACAAGGTGTTATCAAGCAATACCGAAGAACTTTTTCGACTACAAAATCATAACAAAACATTAATTACGAAACATAGTCGCAAGAAGGAACAATCCAATGAATACCTCGAAGGAAGAGTTCTAGAAAATCAAGAAGAAAACCAGTGCCTAAAGAATCTTAATCAAGAACTAGAGAAACAAATCGAGAAGTTAAAAGAGGACACAAAGTCACAAGACGAAAGGTTTGAGAAGATTCATAGCATCAGACAGGTGGAATTTCTGGAATTTCTTCAACTATGGGGCAAGCCTGTCGTTCCTCCTGCGATTGGCTGGGTGAGTTGGTGGCAACTTCCGGAGGAAACTGAGGCTATAGCTGGTGTGGAGCAAGCTGCTGGGCGACCATTGCCTTCAAGCGCTTGATTAACGGCTCAACCATCGAGGGTATGGGGAAGGCCAGAGCAGGAGGAGGCGCCATGGTGCACCCAGTTGCACTACCACCGCTGCCTCCAGTATGCAGAATCACGCCACCCGTGGCGCTACCACTTCCACCACCATCCCGATCATGGCTGTCTCCATGCAACCATCCGTGGCCTGAGAAACCCGTATTGCCTTTCCACGCGAATGAGCTCTCCATTGCGGTGAGCTGAGCATCTATCTCTGAGATTCTGGTCTTCACCATCTGAACCGTGTCTCTAGCATCTTCCCAATTGGTAAGCATGTCCTCCATTAAATTGCAGAGCATATTCTTCATGAGCCAGTAGTGATTGATTTGGCTGCCATCCTGACCCGTTGCTAGCTTCTGATTAAGAATGCGGTTCTCCCAGGTTTCCACGAGGACACGAACCCTCTTAGAGATGTGCGGTTCATAGTCCGCAGTCACTTGAAAGCTGCAACCTCTCTGAGTTTTTCCCTTACCCGAGGTGGCTCTTCGCGGAGTACCCCTCTGCCGCGACATGCTGAGCCGGATGAATATGCGTCACTTCATGTGTGTGGTTCTATCTAGACGAATTGAGTGCATCCAAACTATTCTCAATTATTTGGGATGGGATCCCACCCGTATTATAATATCGAATCTCCTTTTCCGCATTTGTTGAAAACTATGTTGGATTCTTTTTCTCTTTAAACAGAAAAGTCATATCGCATGATTACGAGTAGACATGGGATAGTTGAATTGACACGTATATGTAAAGAGTTGGATTTTCATTAGAAGTATATATTTATTTATGGTATAAAATGCTTTTATTTTATAATTATATAAAATGAAAAAATATAAGTTGTTTTTGGTTTGTTAGAAATGTTTGTTACTTAAGGTTAGTGCATTTCAACAACTGGTTAAGAAACTGAAATCTAAGGATATCTAAGTCATCAAAATCATTCAAGGATTACACTAGGTTTGGGCTATACCAACCCTTAACATTGATGGATTTTTTGGATGTCTCCTCCCAACTAAGTCATCAATTTGTTTCTTTTTAATCCTTTTTAGTTTTACATCTCAACATCGTCACGATCATTAAATTTATTTTCATCATTATAGTCCTCTACATCTTTAACTTCTTCACAATTGTCATGGGCATTGTCTTCATATTCATCAATATTTTGTGCTTCATTATTATAATCTTTGAGATCTTCATATTTTTTACAGTCGTCATTGACAACATGTTCATCAATATTTGGCGTATTTGTATCTTCATTTTTATTATAATTGTCATTCTTATTAAACTCTTCTCTGTATTCACCTTGATCTTCCACACCCTGGACTTCATTTTTGTCCTCTACATCTTTATTTTCTTTGTCTTTGCTACCAACTTCCTTATAATGGGCCTGGTTTCGGTTTGGGTTCCCACAATGTCTTTTGATTTGTGTTTGCTTTAGATTTTCATTAGGAATTTTGATAGATTTTATAGTTGTGTTGACGTCATAATTCAATATGGCAGAGTTAGAGTTTATATTTGATTTGGACAATGGAAACTAAGAAGTGTTTATATCCATAAAATTAAAAGTGCTTGGATCATCTATGCCACTCATTTCTATTCCTTGTATGGAGTTTCTCACAAGAGTGACATAATCTTCATTAATTTATGGCTCATATGCATATTTATGACCCGACATCTCATTTGGAGCATTGCATTTGAAACATCGGTTCTTATCCTTCCTTGTATATGATGGCATGATCGTTTGATGAGCACGGCGACTTCACTTAGTGAACCTCTCACATAGCACGTGCGATCGTGGGATATTAAACAATACCCTTAATTTCGAGAGATATTGACCCAAACTCTTTTTGTTGAAACCCCCTCCCAATACTTAAATCCTCCTCCCCACCCCTTTTTATACCTCAATGCTTATAAACCACCATACCCACCCCCACCTTAAACCCCTCATCCCCCCAATACCTGCAATATATTGGTTCGATTTTTGATAATTTTAAAACCCACAATATGAACTAACGTTATAGGATATTGGCCAACAAATGAAGCCCCCGTGTTGATGAGGGGGAATATAAGGAGTTGCTCGATATGATTTTTCTTTTTCTTTTGTCGTAGGTGTGATAGTGATCATTTGATGAGGGTGAATATAAGGGGGTGGTCCATATTGTTTTTCTTTTGTCTTGGGTGTAGTAGCAATTTTGAACTGCCCTATCTCATAATGAGGGTTCACTGTTTGAATAATGGATTTTGCTTTTAGACTTAGATCATTTCCATCCTTTGACTTCAAATGGTCTGCCATGGTTTGATCCTCATAATTTTCTTCTCTCTCTCTTTTTGTCCATATGCTCTACCATGTATTATTTTTTTATCTTTGTGATCACTCAATTTTACTGTGATATCTTTACCATCTTCATCGACTTCATCTTCATCAACCATTTTTTCCTAATTTGATTCTTGGCCAGCTTCTTGGTTTTCTTTTTCACTTTCTTCTTCACCCTCTTGATTGATATCATCATTTTTATTCAGTGTTTTTTCCTGCTCTATCTCACTTGAAAATTCAGAGGTAGAGACCACATCTTCTTCCTTCATATTCCTTGAGGAGTAGGACTCATAAGTATCCATTGTATCATTATAATCAGGAGCATGTGCATTTTCATTGCCAGTATTCTTATTAGATTATTCTTCGTGTAATTGTATTAGCAACGTTTTCACTTCTTTCAATGTTTCTTCAAAGTCTCTTTTTATTTATATTTTCATTTCTTTAACTTTTTTAATTCCTTCATAAAGCGTATGAATGCGCAGGGCATATGGGAGTAGTTCATAGAGTAAAGGGAGAGACATGAAAGGGTGAGAGTGAAGTGGTGATGTGGGTGAAAAGTGAGCGGGTGGAGGAGAGATGGTATGGCGTAACTTTGGGGGAAGGGAACAATGAATGAAATGGAAGAACGTGTGTATATCATGGTATTTTTTAAGGATTCTAATATTATATAATATTCTAGGAAATTATTTTGGATTAAAAAAATCATATATATAGATAGGTAGGCAAAAGTTAAATATGAAACATACAATTTACTATTGAAAATTGTAAATTTTGTTGAATATTACAATAAAAAATCATATTTTATGTAAATATAGGTAATATTAGAGACTAAAAATAACCAAATAACAAATTTATTTTTTGAAAAAAAACCCCAAAATAGGCAATCGATGAAATTTCGCCCCTAAAAATTACCCTGGTGTATAGGGAGTGAATGGAGAATAGGGAATGAATGGAGAGAATGCAGGCGAGGAGAGAAAACGCTTTGATACCACTTGAAATAGAATTCTTTCAAATATGTATTTAATAATATTTTTAATAATTGAGGATGAATACAACTATAATGGCCAATGATTATATATGGTCGATAGTGAAAGAACATGCCTTTTCTTAATATATATGCCATATTTATAATATTAATAGTTAAGTAATAATTAAAAGCCTAATATCTAATTTAGATTTATTACAGTGCTTGATATCTTCCCATCACTCATCATGATGATGTTTGTCCTCTTGCATGGGATGAACAAGAAGCCATTTGACGCCCACTCTGCAAACAAGTCCTTGACTGTACATCCGGGTCCTCTAACTGTTATCAATACCGCAAACGGTAGGTAATTTCCCCTTGTGCAATGGTTTTTTCCTAGGTTTGATCCTTTGGGGTACTCACTCACCATTATTTCTACTATGTTGAAATTGAGTGTTGTTCTTCTCCCATGTACAAGGAGCTGTCACGTTCCCATGCCTCTGATCGGTGAAGAGAACGCGATCACCATGGCGTTAACCATGCAGGCTAAGAGCCCATGGACATGTACATGAATAAAATTGCATAAACAGAATGCTGCAGGGAATGCATTAAGGTAAAACATGCACAAATGCCATTGTTCATCATACACAGCGGAATCAACATGCATTCACACAAGCATTCACTCAACATGTTCATTACATTCATTAACATAAATTATGGTTGCAAAAGTAAAAATGGGCAAGATCACTTATCTTATAAGAACTCGCTCCGCAACCAGCTATGTCGCTGCAACGTTCCACCCAACCATAGGCCAGCGTGCTCCTTAATCTCTCAGCAACACTGCCACCCCCGAGCTGGGCATGATTCTCCAAGGAATAAGGGAACAAGCAGGCTTACACATAGCCAGGGATACACCAAACACAGCCAAGCCAACACAGTTGGGTTTATCAGGTCATCCAGGAGTGGGAAAGGCTAAATGCTAAGCTGGTGAGCTCATTACAGAGCTAAGAACACCCACACCAGAACTAGCCTGATCTCTAAGACACCCACCACACCCAACACAAGGAATTAGTCCCTTCTTTGCTACACAGTCCCTCAGGCCCTGCATTCCCTTCCAGTTCTATTCAGGGGTGATGGAGAAGAAGGCCAACCCTCTAGCTCTGTCTGTGTGGTTTCCAAACACCAGGTTTATCAAGCAAACCAAGCCCCCATCCCTGCTCCCAACGCAGTCCGAAGACCAACCATTGCACACATGCAATCAATCAGCTGATACAGCTTAAGACAGGGGAGATGAATCCCAAGCAAATTACACAGTCCCAAACATATTAGTGAACATGGGGGAAGAACGACAGTCCCGAAATGTAATCAGTGAGCATGGCTCACAACATGGGAAAACGACCCCAAACAGTCTGTGCGTGAGAGCAGCTCACACTAGACCCCAAATGTAAATAAGACCACAACAATCACAGCATGAGGGAGACCACAACCACACAACAAATATTGAGGATAACGGCGGCAACCGTGACTCACGGGAAGAACAACGGTTCCAATTTAAACATTAAAATGACAGGAAACAATTACACGACCATACCAGTCTGTGAGACAGCCGAAAATGTGAATGACCCTTCACATCAATTCGTGGATGAAAGAGCACAACTCTCAGCTCGCTGCATCAATCCGAAAGCCAGGAAAATTCCTGTGCGTGAGGCACATGAACAGACATTGGTCTTGCACGAAGATGAACAACGCGTGGATGAACAAAATGGAGAATGTAGAACTGAAGTGCATGAGAGCTTCAACACTATCGTGGAGAGAATGGTATCCTTCGTGGGTGATCCTAATAGTTTTTCCTGGGCATAGTGGAGTCAACCGTGGTGGAGTGTGCATGTGGGTGAGGACTGACAGTCTTGCCACCCCACTCCCAAAGATGATAACTGCCTCAACCACCAGCAGCCATTCTTAATGAAAGTGGTTGGAATAAAACAGGGGAAGAAGACACATGGGTATTTTTACCCCATTGGCCAAGGTTTGACAAATTCCCCCACATCCTTATCCTTGTGAAAATCATGCCCCTTTCTCATTTTAGTTGCCGCGATCGTAGCTGGTCGGGTTCATTTAATTAAAGATGCATATTTACATGATGATAAACTTAATATGTGTATGCTGCATGCCCCGATACACCTTCGGTGACAAATTTAAATCCAAAACATAGAATAACCGATCAATGGTGGGGCCTTGGCCTTTAGCTCCACACCATGATCATTACAATATATACATCATATACATCTAGTGCAATGGGGTCAAAACCGGGGTGTTACATTCCCCTCCCCCTTCAATAGCACTGTCCTCAGTGCTTACAAAATTGAACAAAATGCTACACTAGTATCGCCTCAGTGTTCCGCAAAATTGAACAAAAATGGATGTGCCAATCGCATGGCATCCTCCAGCTCCCATGTAGCCTCCTCAGGTTTGTAGTGCTCCCATTGCACCTTTACCTGACCTATGGCTCGGTTCCGGAGCATTGTGACCTTCCTGTCGAGGATGCGCATTGGCTCGAGTCGGAACTCTCCCTCGGGGTCCACCTAAATCACATCCCAATTTATCACATGGTTAGGATCATGTACATATCTCTTAAGCAAAGAAACATGAAAAACATTATGAGCTCTAGTTCTAGCAGGCAATGCAAGTCTATATGCAACTGGCCCTATTCTTTCAAGCACTTCAAATGGCTCACAGTATCTAGGTGACAACTTGGCACAACTTCCAAGTTTCAAGGGACTCTTCCTTGCCCTCACTCTGAGGTAAACATGATCCCCAACACTGAACTCTCTGTTCACCCTATGCTTATCTGCATAGCTTTTCTGTCTGTCCTGTGCTGCTTTCAGCTTCTGCCTGATCTTTACGACCTCTTGCTCCATCTCCTTGAGCAATTCTGGTCCAAGCACAATCCTGTTCACTGGATTATCCCAAGTCACTGGTGTTCTACACCTCCTTCCATACAAAGCTTCATACGGACTCATCCCCAAGGATTCCTGATGTCCATTATTATAAGCAAACTCTACCAAGTGCAAGTAATCTTCCCACTTGGTTGGTTTGTCCATCACATACATGCGAAGCATGTCTTCAAGCACCTGATTAACTCTCTCTGTCTGACCATCTGTCTGAGGATGGTATGCAGTGCTGAAGTTCAGCTTTGTACCCAAATTTGCAAACAACCCCTTCCAAAAGTTGGAAGTGAACTTAACATCTCTGTTAGAGACTATTGCCTTAAGCAATCCATGCAATTTGAAAATCTCCTTCATGAAGATCTTTGCAATGTCGCCAGTCTCATACGTAGACTTAACCGGTATAAAATGTGCTGCCTTAGTCAACTTGTCTACCACAACCATGATAGAATGATGTTGTCTCCAAGTCATCGGCAATACTGTAATAAAATCCATGGAAATAACTTCCCATTTCCATTAAGGAACTGGCAAAGGCTGCAACAAACCTGCTGGATGTTGATGCTCAACCTTTACCTGTTGACATTTCATACACCTTGAAATGTATTCGACCGTATCCTTTTTCATTCCTGGCCAAAAGTGCTGCTTTCCAGCTGTAGCAATTGTCTTCTGATATCCTGGGTGACCAGAATACGGAGCTTGATGGATTTCATCCATAACAACTCTCCTCAAATTTGCTACATCTGGAATATAAATCCTACCTTTAAAAGTGAGAAGCCTATCTTCTTCCAATTTATATCCATCATACCTCTTCTCAAGGCTTTGCTGCTGCAATTTGTCTTTTACTTGCTCATACAATTCATCTCCAGCAGCATGACTAACAATCTGCTGCCTCAAATCCGATTGGCAAATACTAAGAGATGCCACATGCATTTCCTGCACTTTCCTGCTAAGGGCATCAGCTACCTTATTCTCCTTTCCCCTTATGTGCTTGATTTCAAAATCAAACTCACATAAGAACTCCAACCATCTTGCTTGCCTAGCATTCAGAGTAGGCTGATCAAACAAATACTTCAGTCCACAGTGATCTGCTCTGAGCTCAAATCTTCTACCCATCAAGTAATGTCTCCACATCTTGAGAGCATGTACTATGGCTGCAAGCTCTAGATCATGAGTGGCATAGTTCATCTCATGTTCCTTCAGCTTTATTGACTCATAACATATCACGTGGTTGTCTTGCATAAGGACTCCTCCAAGCCCTTGTCCACATGCATCGGTACATACCACAAAATTCTTCTCTGGATCTACAACCTTCAATACTGGTGCATTGGTGAGAAGACTCTTCAACCTCTGGAAACTTTCTTCACACCTCGATGTCCATTCGAACTTCATCCCCTTCTTTTGCAGAGAAGTGATGGCATGTGAAACTTTGGAGAATCCCTCAATGAGCCTCCTATAGTATCCTGCAAGTCCCATAAAAGATCTTACATCTGTCACATTTCTTGGAGTAGGCCAATTCACAATGGATTCAATCTTTTCAGGGTCCACAGATATACCCTCCTCTGAGATAATGTGACCCAAATGCTGAATTCTATCTCTATAGAAGTCACACTTGCTCAGTTTTGCATACAACTGATTCTCCCTGAGCAATTGCAATGTCAATCTCAAATGCTTTTCATGCTCTTCCTCATTCTTAGAATAAACAAGAATGTCATCAAGGAAAACAATAACAAACTTGTCCAAATATTTGCTGAAGACACTATTCATAAGGCACATAAATGTAGCTGGTGCATTTGTGAGACCAAATGGTACCACTACAAACTCATAATGCCCATACCTTGTCCTGAAGGCTTTCTTATGAATGTCTTCGTCCTTGATTCTCACCTGATGGTAACCAAACCTCAAGTCAATCTTGGAAAATACCTTTGCTCCTCTCATTTGATCAAAGAGGTCATCAATCCTAGACAAAGGATATTTATTCTTCACAGTAAACTTGTTCAATGGTCTATAATCAATACATAACCTGAGTGTACTATCTTTCTTCTTTACAAACAGAACTAGTGCTCCCCAAGGAGACACACTCGGTCGGATGTACTTCTTTTCCAACAACTCTTGCAGTTGCATCTTCAATTCTAGCATCTCCTGTGTACTCATCCTGTAGGGTGTCTTGGATACTGGCGCTGCTCCTGGCACAAGTTCAATTGTGAAATCAATGTCCCTCTTTGGAGGAAGCCCTGGAATCTCATCAGGAAACACATCCCTGAATTCCTGTAACACTTGATAGTCCTCCAACCTCGGAGTTTCATCTCTCGTTTCCTCCAAAATCCGAGCTGCATACAACTGGCAACCCTTCCTACAGAACTTCTTTAACTGCATTGCTGAAACCTGCTAGACTGAAATTACCTTTGGAATACCTTTCACAACCACGAGGTTCCCTTCTTCATTCATGCATTCAAAAGTCTTATTGTAACAGTCAAGCTTCACCCTGTGAGCTTCTAACCAATCCATTCCAATGAGAACATCATAGGAACCAAGCGGTAGAACATTCAGATCTACACACGTGGCCAATCCATCCATGATCAATGGAAATTTCTCAACCACTTCACTGACCTTTATCTTAGTTCCAGTGGCTAGCTGAACTAACCAAGACTTCCTATGCTTTAATTTCTTAAAAGCGCAAATCTCCACTACTCTAGGAGTAATGTAACTGTGCGTAGAACCAGGGTCAATCAAAATAGAAACAGATTGCTCAACAATCTTACCTGCTACTTCAACTATAGTTGACTGGTGATCTGCTTGACGGTCCTCCAATGCTGCGTAGATCCTAGGAACTGCCCTTGCTACTTAACCCACTATTTCTGCTTCTTGAACATTATAAGCTGGCCTTGCACTCTCATTCTCGAGTGGACAATTTCTGCGCATGTGGGGTCCACCACATTTCCAACATTGAAGGGGTCCTCTATTCTGTTGTGGATCCTTAGGCTTTTCTCCTGTCACTCCAACTGGCTTAATCGCAGCTTGATATGGCTGCTTCTGTTGATTCCTGAAGCTAGAAGGTTTGAAACCTTTCTTCCTTTGGTCGAACTTCTCATTCTTCTTGTCTCTCCATGCCTTATGGTAATCTGACTTACCTTTGCTTTGCTCATAGCAATACTTAGCTTTTCTTATTTCCTCTTCAAGAGTTCTAGGTTCATAAAACTCAATTCTATCTTTGTAAGACTGAGGTAATCCACTCAGAAAACACTGGACCTTCACCTTTTCATCTCTGATGTATCGGACATACCTCAACAGCTCCAAAAACTTATTTGCATATTCTTCCATGGTCTGCTGTCCCAATCTCAACTCATGGAACTCCTTAATCTTGTCATCATAATACCTGTCAGAGAGGTACTTCTGCTTGAAATACTTCTTGAACTGTTTCCACTTCAGTTTCCTTTCACTGATCCTCTTTACCTGCTTGAAGTGTTCCCACCAAATGGATGCTCTTCCATTCAGATTGAATATGGCAACTCTTGCCTTCATGTTTCCTGAATAGTCATGCACTTGAAAGTACTTCTTTATCCCAAGAAGCCAAGCCTCAACCTCTTGTCCAGTCTTTACCTCACCATCAAATGTAGGAGGTTTTGCCTTTTTAAATTCATCCCGAGAGCGATCTCTATGGTGTCTCTTTCTTTTCCTTTTATGAGAAGAAGAACTTGAATCCCCGCCGGATTCTTTAGAATTAGATGATCCACTAGAAGTCCTTCTCCTCCTCCTGGTACTGCTCTTACTGCCTTCTGGTCTTGCTGTACCTCGTCCAGAGTCTATCTTTCTATGCAAGTCTGTCAAACTCTGCAACATAGCAGCATTCAACTGATGCTGCTCTTCCTGGGCTTTGATCAAGATTCTCATGGTAGCTGCAACGTCTGACGGTGTCTCTTGGAATCTCCTTCCATTAGAATCTATGTCATCATTTCTATTACGGGCATTTTCTCCAATGGCATCTTCTGCTTGCTCGTAGGAATCTCGAGCATCATATCCGTCATGGGTTCTCATAGATGAACTACCACTTACTTACCAAACTACACTACCTGGAATACTTCCCTTGAAAGTGACTATGATTCGTCAAAATTCGCTGAGAAATCCCACGGAAAATTCAAAATTTCCTCTGCAGAATCAGCTCCCGATTCCTCTAATTCTTCCACAGAATCGGCTCCCAATTCCTCTAATTCTTTCGCAGAATCGGATCTCGGAACCACTAATTGTTCTGATGTTTCGGCGGTCTCTCGTCAAAAGACTTAACACTTTGGATTTCACAACGGCGGCTCAAGAACCACTTTCCTCTTTCGATCGGTGTCGGCAGTCTTTCTCGTCGGAAGACTTAGTGCTTTCGCTTCCGCAACGGCGGCACACGAACCACTTTCCTCTTTCGATCGGCGTCGACAGTATTTCTCGTCGGAAGACTTAGTGCTTTCGCTTCCGCAATGGCGACACACGAACCACTTTCCTCTTTCGATCAACGACTGTTTTCTTAGAAAATTTCAACTCCCGGTGTCGGCGGTCTTTCCACATCGGAAGCCTAGTGACTTTGGCTTCCGCAACGGTGGCACACCAAACACTAACTTATTTCAATGGTCGCTGACACTTAGAAAATTTCCACGTTTTTCCTTCTCTACTGCCGGCAATCGGATGCACTAACACGGTGACTTCGACATCCCAGTCCGTTTGGCATCCATAACGGTGGATTGGAAACCGCTAACTCTTCCGCTACATCGGAATTGTGTTCCTCTAATCCGTTCTGATGATCCGACTGCTCCACACTTAGCCAAATTTTCTAAATTTTACAGTCATTCAATTTATGATTTCTGCTGGGCAGAATGAGATACAACCTCTGTCAGTTGCTCCTTCTTGTCCCATAGAGGCCCGTTGTTGCAACCCTGATGCTCTGATACCATACTGTCACGTTCCCATGCCTTTGACCGGCGAAGAGAACGCGATCACCATGGCGTTAACCATGCAGGCTAAGAGCCCATGGACATGTACATGAATAAAATTGCATAAACATAATGCTGCAGGGAATGCATTAAGGTAAAAGATGCACAAATGCCATTGTTCATCATACGCAGCGGAATCAACATGCATTCACACAAGCATTCACTCAACATGTTCATTACATTCATTAACATAAATTATGGTTGCAGAAGTAAAAATGGGCAAGATAACTTATCTTTTAAGAACTCGATCCGCAACCATCTACGTCGCTGCAACGTTCCACCCAACCATAGTCCAGCGTGCTCCTTAATCTCTCAGCAACACTGCCACCCCCGAGCTAGGCATGATTCTCCAAGGAATAAGGGAACAAGCAGGCTTACACATAGCCAGGGATACACCAAACACAGCCAAGCCAACACAGTTGGGTTTATCAGGCCATCCAGGAGTGGGAAAGGCTAAATGCTAAGCAGGTGAGCTCATTATAGAGCCAAGAACACCCACACCATAACTAGCTTGATCTCTAAGACACCCACCACACCCAACACAAGGAATCAGTCCCTTCTCTGCTACACAGTCCCTCAGGCCCTGCATTCCCTTCCAGTGCTATTCAGGGGTGATGGAGAAGAAGGCCAGCCCTCTAGCTCTATCTGTGTGGTTTCCAAACACCAGGTTTATCTAGCAAACCAAGCCCCCATCCCTGCTCCCAACGTAGTCCGAAGACCAACCATTGCACACATGCAATCAATCAGCTGATACAACTTAAGACAGGGGAGATGACTCCCAAGCAAATTACACAGTCCCAAACGTATTAGTGAACATGGGGGAAGAACGACAGTCCCAAAATGTAATCAGTGAGCACGGCTCACAACATGGGAAAAAAACCCTAAACAGTCTGCGCGTGAGAGCAACTCGCATCGGACCCCAAATGTAAATAAGACCACAACAATCACAGCATGAGGGAGACCATAGCCACACAACAAATCTTGAGGAGAATGGCGGTAACCATGACTCACGGGAAGAACAACGGTTCCAATTTCAACATTAAAATGACAGGAAACAATTACACGACCATACCAGTCTGTGAGACAGCTGAAAACGTGAATGACCCTTCACAGCAATTCATGGATGAAAGAGCACAGCTCTCAGCTCGCTGCATCAATCCGAAAGCCAGGAAAATTCCTGTGCGTGAGGCACATGAACGGACATTGGTCCTGTGCGAAGATGAACAGCGCGTGGATGGACAACAATGGAGAATGCAGAACTGAAGTGTGTGAGAGCTTCAGCACTATCGTGGAGAGAATGGTATCCTTCGTGGGTGATCCCAATAGTTTTTCCTAGGCATAGTGGAGTCAACCGTGGTGGAGTGTGCGTGTGGGTGAGGACTGACAGTCCTGCCACCCCACTCCCAAAGATAATAACTGCCTCAACCACTAGCAACCATTCTTAATGAAAGTGGTTGGAATAAAACAGGGAAAGAAGACACATGGGTATTTTTACCCCATTGGCCAAGGTTTGACAAATTCCCCCACATCCTTATCCTTGTGAAAATCATGCCCCTTTCTCATTTTAGTTGCCGCGATCGTAGTTGGTCGGGTTCATTTAATTAAAGATGCATATTTACATGATGATAAACTTAATATGTGTATGCTGCATGCCCCGATACACCTTCGGTGACAAATTTAAATCCAAAACATAGCATAACCGATCAATGGTGGGGCCTTGGCCTTTAGCTCCACACCATGATCATTACAATATATACATCATATACATCTAGTGCAATGGGGTCAAAACCGGGGTGTTACAGGAGTTGCAGACAGTTTCCATCTCTAAACGAGCATCAGAACCATCCTTTTTGCTCCATACGTTTTGCTCTCCCCCTCTACATCCATCGTTTTGTCTTCCACCTCAACTTAGTATATGGCTCGATTATCATGTGTAACAATAAAATAATAAATTAATATTAATATTAATTTATTATTAATTAAAGACTATCTAAAGTCAATAGTCATGCCCTTTTACGAAAAGGTGCATGATGGGCTTATATAATGCCCAAACCTATGTAACTATTTATCATCTATCAAGCATTACATTTTTACATTACTATTGATCCATTTATGGACCACTTACATTACTTACATTGGGTTTTCCCGTAAAAACAATGTTTTAATATTCTAGTGGTATCATAGCCCTTCCTGGGCATCTCTACTTCGGCTTTTGGCTAAATTCAGACCTTGTCTGAAATTTCTTGGGTTTCCCTAAAAATTAGGTCTTTGACCACCTTATGCTTACTTAAAAAAAAAAAAAAGAGGAAAAAAAAGAAAGAAAAAGTAAAAAAGGAAAGGAAAGAAAAAGTAAAACAAAAAACAAAAAAAGCAAAAGAAAAGAAAATAAAAAAAAAGAAGCCAAACCAACACATGGTTTTGTTTTCCCAAAAATCAAAAGGGAAGAAGACAAACTGAAGACGTCAAAGTAAAAAAGGATTTACTAAGAAGATAAAAGAAGTAATTTAAAAAGATTTTTTTAAAGAAACTAAAGTTTTATATGAAAGGTTATTTAAGTTCTTAAATAATGTATTTAAAAAAAAAAGAGGACACTATTTTGGAAAATATATTACTAGCATTTGCACCAGGAGGTGTAAAGGAACGCCAATAGGGTAAAAATATTGAATCTTTATCGCAACAAACCTCAAAACTGAGATTTTGATGGCACAGTTTGTTTACAAACCTCAAAACCGAAATTCTGAAAACTAACATGCCTTATTTCCTCAGTTCCACACTTCCACACTGTCGCCCTTCCGCATTTATGCACTTTCGTCGTTCCACACTTCCGCACTCTCCATTGTTTCTCCCTTCTGCATTTCCACACTTAGGAATCGAAAAACTCAACTTGCAGCCTTAGTCCTTTCCTGTTCTCCCGCTTTCCACTTTCCGACTTCGGAAATTGGAAATGTAACTTTTCTTATTCTTGAACTTTTGGACTTCCACCTTTCCACTCTCGCAAGCCTCTTCCCGAACAGTCGATCTACTGCGGGGTGGATCTTGACTGTCGATCTGTATTTTGATGCATCATCATTGGAATAATAGGAAAAATAGAGTTGAAGCCTACAATCTACGATGAACATCTGATGCAGACCATCTTGCCCTCGAATCATTGCATTTGATAATACACAATGCTGCCATTCTGTAAAGGAGTTGGTTTTCATTGCGCACTCCAGCTATGTTTCCAATATTTACTCCTCTTCAACATTCCCAGCATTCCAAGCTCAGGGTCAGAGTGAATTCATGGGATCACCAGCTGCATTTCTCCTACGCTACCTGCTCCATTTTTGGCCCATCAGGATACTGTTAAAAGTAGAAGGGAAAAAACAGGCTACATGGAACCATGGCCTAAGTTTCTAGCAACTAATGTGCCAAGTACTGATTTGAATTTCTTTAATTTTGTTTATTTTTTAGCTAGTGGAACTCAAGGCTCAAAATTGCACTTATTAAGCACTCATGTCACCACCTTGTTTTGGATTATTGGTATTGGTCAATTGTAAATTTTCAATCATTGTGCTTTATCCACTTACCCACCAGATTACGACAGAGCACTAATCTTTGATATGCAGTTTATATTTTTCAGTTCGTCATTTATATCATTTAGGTGGATTTGCAGATGCAATATTATACTAAGATTAAAATTTACAAGTTTCCTTCACATCTATCACAATTCTACCGCCAGATTTAAATCAATTTCTATGAGAAATATGGCCGAAATAAGAGGCGTGGCCATTTTCCCACATCATTTCAGACTTAAAATTTTGTTTGGACGAGAAGAATGGCTAAAGCCTATTACTTCAAGGATTTAGTTCATCTCTGCCTAGTCTTAATAGAGGCAACAGCTAACCCATATCTTATGTTCCAACATGTGCAGATGTTGATGACCACCAAACATTACTAGTTAATTTAAAATAATTTTTTTACAAATATATAAAAAATTAGATTGTAAATTGTACCATGTCTTCTTCTTCTTTGTTGACGCTTCTCTGGATTTCGAGAATAAACAAAACGGTTGAATTCACCCTTAACAAATGAATTATGTTTCGATGCCAATGCACAATCGCTTGAGCTTGAATTCTGTTCCACAACAACAACAAAGATCTTTCATTGAATACCATCAAATGTAGTTTTTCATAAATTCCGACATTTACGCTCAATTATACTATGAATCCAATCCTGCCCACAAGAACCACTCTTGATTCATTGAGAGAGAAACAAAAAGGAAAATTTGGAGGCATGTAAATATAAAAACCTTAAACATCATCCAACGCGTACGAAGAAGAGGAGGCCGTGAAGAAATGGATCCATGGGGGTGCGAATGAAAATTGCTAGAAACTGTGATTACAAGTTTTACCTGTGCATGAATCCCAGTAACATGCATACCTTCTTATATCCAAAACAACCACTTGGAAAGGGGAAAGCGGAAAGGTAAATTGATAATCAATTTACCTTTCTGCTTTCCGCATTGGAAAGAGAAAAGGTAAATTGATAACCAATTTATCAATTTACCTTTCCACTTTCCTCTTTCGCATGCCGAAAGAGGGAAGCAGAAATCGAAAAGTGGAAAGGTAAATTGATGATCAATTTATCAATTTACCTTTCCTCTTTCCAATGTCGAAATAGTGGTGAGTTTTGTTCTACGGATTTGATTTCTACAATTATAATAAGATAGAATGGGATAAGGAAACTCCATATACCACTATGAAAAATGGAGTTTCAAACCACATGAATATTATGTTAATGGAGAGGCACATGATTATGCTTAGTGAACCTAACTTAGAACATATAAGTTCTAAGAAGAAGCAATTTCAATTTTGTACTACATGTTACATAATTCTCATGGGTTGCCTGAAAACACAAATAATGGAACCAAGGTCAATCCTGTGTTTTCAAGTTATCAGCAATGTGCACACAGTGTAGGTTGCAAATTGTAATTATATATTGGATTTTCTAACAGGCAATGCAATACAGTCCCATTGCAAATTAAACAAAGTTTCCAATCAAAGGAAACTATCCAAAACACTCTTTAACCAGTCAAAAGCATGAATTAAAACTATTGGTACGTAATTCAAAACTATTAGTACCAATTATAAGCTCCAAACCACATCCCAAACCAAAAAGCATAATCTAACAATATTAGTTGAATCTGTATTCTGTAGCTATCTTTGTACATGAATCAGAACAATTGAATTGTTGTAGTAATGCTTACTGCACAAACTGATACTTGGCAATCACATACATTATTATGGATTAATAAAAACATCAATTAACATCATTATACTGACATGAACATCAACGCATCTATGTTTAATTTACTGTACTGATAATTTGCATATATAATAAATCCCCACTATTGGAATTTGGGATCACGCTGTTGTGATTAATATTGTAACGAAATCACACATATGAAATCAACCAACAAGCTTCGAGAGTTACACATATACAATTAATACTGTAATGAAATCACACATCTACTATTTAACATAGATGACACGTGTTCGCGGAGTGGTCCCTTCTCCTATGAACAAAGTATCGTAAGTACCAATTATGGCATTGCCAAATCTAATTCCAGAATAAGTAACTCCATATATAGCTATAAATAACAATTTTTTTAAAAGATTCGTTCTGTAACCTTAAAAAAAACAAAAAAAACAAAACATGTAACAAAAAAAACCCGCCACATCTCTATCTACTACAACTAACCATATCCCTTTGCAATTTATGCAAATACATGAAAGCAAATCCAAGTGCTTAAGCTTTCTGCAAGGTAGAGTTTCCGCAATCCGGAAAGGTAAATTGATAATCAATTTATCAATTTATCTTTCCACTTTCCGCATTGGAAAGCGGAAAGCAGAAAACAGAAAGCGAAAAGGTAAATTGATTAATTATAAAAATTGCATAATATAAATAACATAAATATATTTAAAGGTATTGAACCTATTTGTAAATTTAAAAACAAAATATAAATATTTCACAATTTTTTTTTACTAAATTCGAAAAAAAGCCACTTACAAAAGGAAAAAGACATTCCAAATTTCCCAATGTGAATACGAGATGAAATCGTGTGGCAACTGCCTGCCATGTTTGATATCTCAACCCTTCCATTAAGCCGAGTTCTAGGAATGATCAAATTTATTAATTAATAATAAAGAGGAGCGAAATTACAGTCAACTGCGAGACGCTATAGTTACTTGGGATGACTCGAATGGTCTCTCTTCTTTAATTCAATTCAAGGATGCAGGGGGTGCTCCTCCGTGTCTGAGGAAAAATGAGAATGAAGCTCTACAACACAGAATTCTCTCACACTGGGTAAGCTTGGTAATTGCGGCAGACTAGTGAAGGGAAGAAAGGAGGGTTTTGACTGTAAGGAATAGAGAGAGAAGAGGCATATGTTAGACATGGAAAACATGAGGAAGAAGCTTGGGCCACTTTTCAACAACAATCATAGTTTCTGACCTGAGTTCTCTGATTCATGTACTTCATATAAGGTATTTCTTCCAATTGAGATCTATTTTTAAAATCCAAACCCAAATTAAATACATAGGAATTGAGTTCATACGATAAAAAAGAATACCGAAGAGTAGTTGCTAGCCTTTGTTCAAATTGCATTGTAAAAGCTTCATTTTTGCTTTGGGGTTAAATTGCACTGTAAATGTGTTCATTTATGCTTTGGGTTGTATTACAAATTTTTCTTTGTAATATTCGTAATATTTTTGAAATTTGATTATGCTTTGTAAGCTTCATAATATGGTTGAATCCTGACGATTTTATAAATTCTCCTGTCTGTTCTTTTGTGGTTCTGCAATATGTAATTGAGTTAAACCAACTTTGCGGTAGCTAAAGTCGATTACGATTATTTTGCACTGAATTCAGACATTCTTCACATCTCCTTATTCTTCTTTAGCGGTGGTAGAAACAACTATGGGATGGATCACCAGATTTGGGAATTTTCCAGGGCGAATCTTGAATTTATGCATGCGAGTTGCAACAATAGCCATTGCCATTTATTTTTCTATCTCATCATCTGGACAGATGCAGAGAATAAAGATTCGGATAGTGATGAATGAACAATGAGATAATGATTGAATTTATACAGTGAAGAGGGAAACTTCTTTGACTACTCGTAGAATTGTGAAATCAACCTTGCAATTTTGCCAGAAAATTATAATGAACTACGACTGAACCGTGACTGTGAGCAAGATGATAAAACCAAAACCAAAACTACTATGTAACACACCAGACAATTGTCAAACCATAATTCGCCGATGGATCATGGACCAAAAACACGTGTCAACACACGATTAGACAAGGAGACGAGGAATCTTTTGAGACCAAGTCTCCATTGTGAAACGCCTTCGGCATAATTATTAAATAATAATATTTATTATATTATATGTTACAACATATATAACTTTTTTCAAAATATAATAATAATAATAATATTATTATTATTATTATTAAAATTTTCAGTTTTTTATTTATTAATAAATAATATTAATAATTAATATTTAATAATTGTAATAATTACAATTATTATATACAAAGGGAAAAGAGAACAAATCAAAATCAAGAAAGAAGACAAAGAAAAAATGAAAGAGACATATTTTAATAAAACAGAGAAAAGATTTCTCAATGTTTCGACGAAAGTGCCGATGGCGATGTTTAAAGTTTATGGGATGTTTGATGAAAGTCCAATTGCCATCGCTATTTGTTCATCTAACAAGGAAAATTTCATAAACATCGATGTTGCAAATCAAGTGCAAGTTCAAGAATCAATGAAGAATGAGTCAAACGATGATCAAATAGATTCTACCATTACAAATCGATGATTATCATTTTGCAGCTCAATTCACCGTCGTAGTTATAGATGACCATCTCATCAACATAATGTTGGGTTATAACTGGTTGGAAACACTAGGAACATTCTCCGTCAATGCAAAAAATAAGTGCATCACCTTCTTCCATGAGAAGAAGAAAATAACGCTACATGATTTCTCAGTGATAGTCCCCTTATCGTAAACTACATACAAAGAATCAACTGATGGATGATATGCAGAGTTAGAAGAACAAATAAAGTTTTTAAACAAACTCATCATGGACAAAGATAATGAGTTGGAGAACATCCAGAGAAAGCAATAAAATCAAGAATTCGAGTTATGTCAACGTTAGCAACAAAAGGAAAAACTACAACAACAACATGACGACATTAAGAAGACACATAAGTTGGAAATTACAAAAATCAACAAGGTGTTATCAAGCAATACCGAAGAACTTTTCCGACTACAAACTCATAACAAAACATTAGTTACGAAGAATAAAAAACTGAAACATAGTCGCAAGAAGGAACAATCCAATGAATACCTCGAAGGAAGAGTTCTATAAAATCAAGAAGAAAACCAGTGCCTAAAGAATCTTAATCAAGAACTAGAGAAACAAATCGAGAAGTTAAAATAGGACACAAAGTCACAAGACGAAAGGTTCGAGAAGATTCAGAGTAAAAACAATCTAGTTGAGAACAAAATAGCACAAATACAGAAAGAAGCATCCAAACTCTCCGAAATACAAAGTCAAGTTGAGGAAGAAAATTCAGTCATCATCACAGATAAAAGATAATTCAATACAACCGAAGAAAAAACAACAAGAACTTCTTATCGACACACCAATTACAAATGTGATTTTGACGAATGATTGGGTCAAAATGAACACACACAGAGGAGAGATGATGTCAGATGAGAAAGAGCAACAAATAAAAATACAAAACAACAAACAAGAATACCTATCCCACAAAGTGATTAAATAGCTTAGATAAAAATAGATTTGGGATTGACCACATTAGAGACGACACGATAGTTCTTCTGGGGAATTCATAACTCATATCGCCTTGTTTCATCAAGTGTCACAAAGGATCCAGACATGACAGTTGAAGCAAAATCAGACATTGCTGTCAATGAAGCTTTGAGGAAAAAGCTTCCCTTAAGGGGAAGGCATTGTAACAATAAAATAATAAATTAAAGACTATCTAAAGTCAATAGTCATGCCCTTTTACGGAAAGGTGCATGTCGGGTTGATATAAAGCCCAAAGCCATGTAACTATTTATCATCTATCATATATTACATTTTTACATTACTATTGATCCATTTATGGACCACTTACTTCACTTACATTGGGTTTTCCCGTTAAAACAATGTTTTACTGTTCCATCATCTCCCTTGCAACAATTCAGCTCTTGCTTGGGATTCTCTCTACTCTACATTCATTATGGATTGCTCCAAGAAAATAAAGAGAAATATCTATGTTGGCCCTCATCATTCTCACATGCCTTGAGTTCTGCAAGATACTGTTTGTTCCTGCTATGCGGGAACTTCCACTTTGGCCAAGAGCCACATTCAAGGTTTGAAAAATTGTGTTCGAAATAATTTGGTTTGTCCTACTCTAGACCCGCTCTCTATGGAAATGGGGTGTTTGGTGGAAGGCACGGGCTCAACTAGAACCAGGGAAATATGATACCAGAAGATTCTAAATTTTCTATGGTTTAACAAGACAATGCTCGGCTTGGATCTCGTAGATTGCATGGAGGGAAATCTGAAGGAAAATAACAAAGGTATCAGCTTGGTGGGCCACATGGATAAGAAAGAAGGATGGCTTCAACACATGGCCAAAGCCTAGATAAACTTTAACACCAAGCTTAATTCCCTTGCTAGGGAGCTCACTAGAAAGGTCTTGAATCGACCTAGGGAGATTCTAGAGGATTCTCAGCGCATCTTCCAACATCACACCAACCCCCCTAAATTTGGAAAATTCTCTAGTATGGCTGTTGATGACCAAAAGTAGAAGCAAAGCATCCCTCCTGTGATTACCATTCCGAATGAAGATTAGTTACGCACAAAATTAGATTAGTTTCTATGTTTTGATTCCATTTTTATTTCAATGGGAAAGAGGGTTTTTTTTTTTTTTTTTTTTTTTTTTTTTTTTTTTTGTCTCAGTTAATAGTTAATTCGGGCTATAAATCTTGGCACGGGGAACTAATATGAACCCTTAGTAATCTATGTTTTCTCTCTAATCTCTTAAATAATCTATATGTGGTTAGATAGAGAGTCTAGGATTGTTTTCCATGGATTAAAGTTGCACGGTTGTGACTGGTTCACGACCTCCCTCCCTTCATTGTACTTCTTGTTTATAATATAATGGAATACAAACTTATAAAAAATAATAAATACAATATTTTTTTTCAGTCTTATATTATAAGTATGGTTTTATTTTTATTTTTATGGGTGGTGAATATGTTTCTTAGAAGCTAAGAATTTTAACAAATTCCTTTTTATTCATGTTGATAATTTTAATATTTTTTAATGGTTATAATTTTTGTTTCTATTTATTTATTTATAATAATTTAACAAGTTAGGAATGTTGATGATATTACCATTATTATGAAATTGAGATTTAGTGTGGATATATAGAGTATATTTTTAGAAAATAGAATGTTTTTCATTCTTCACTTTTGTAATATCACAAAGGGTATATATTCTTTATCCATATGGTGTTTTAGGTCTTGTCCAATGTCCACTTATTGAAGTCGGTGAGAATTTAGTTTGATTTTAGAAATGGGAATTTGTTTTTTAAAGCTAGCTATAGTAGAAAGATGCTTATGATTTTTTACCTTCAAAATAATGATTTATTTATATTACACGAGCTTCCTCTTATTATGTATTTCTTTGTTACACCACATTTTATTTGTAAATTTAGTTACACTATAATGTTATCTATATTTTGTAGAGTAGGCTCTCCCTTTATTCTTTAATGATCTAACCAAGAATCAACATATTTATGCCACTCTACTTTAAATCTCAAATGGTTTTTATTGGAATTTGAAGCAATGCTAATAACCCTCTTAGTATTAATTATGTATGCTTGTACATTAATCACACTTGATTAGAGCCTTATTTTCAATTAATGGAAGCCCAACTTCTAATTTTTAGATAGAGTGTATTTCTTTTAATTTTAATATTACAAACTATAAAATACATCTATATTAGATTGATTTTCCTTTAGTTTGTCTAAAAAACATTGCTACCTCAAACTTCAAAATACTATAAACTTGTGTATGTTAATGATTTCCAATCAATAAATTAAATTATAAAATTATTATAGATTAATTAATTCAATTAATATACCAGAAATAATTATTGTATTTATATAAAAATGTAATTAAATTTTAATCATAATTATCTAATTTGAAATTGGTGTATGTGATTTCCTCATAACTTTTTTTTTTCTTTTTCTTTTCTTTCTTTCTTCTTCTTTTTATTTTTATTTTTTTAAAATTTGAATTTATGATTTTTTTTTAAAACACATGTTCTTAATGATTCAACTTACTAACCTTATGAAATATAAATTCTTTTAAAATCCTAAAATAGTCAATAAATTATTTTATATTTTATAAAAATAATAGAAAACAACAACACCTCTACTAAAATAAATCCAATTAAAAAACGTTATAATAAATTATTTTATTTTCTAATTATAATGTATAACTTGTAAAGTTAGCTTTGAGGATTACCCTTAATGCAAGAGATAAAGGGTTTGTTCACTTTTGATGCCATTATTAATGGGAAGGTCAACATTTTAGTTATTAAAAATTGATATATCACTAATGTTGCTTATAAGAAGAGTAATCTTAAGTTATATATATATATATATATATATATATATATAACTTTGAATGTTCAATAAATCTTAGGTCTTAATATTTTTTAAATCACCTTGAATGTTCAATAAGATTTATATCACTTTAAATGTTCAATAAATCTTAGGTCTTAATATTTTTTAAATCACTTTGAATGTTCAATAAGATTTTTGGCCTCAATATTTTCTAGACAAATTTAGCATTTGCCCACATGTTTTTTTGCACAAGAATTGGTTGGTAGAAAGATAGTACTACATGCTCCACCTTTACCTAATGTGGAGATTGATTGAAAATGACACTAATGTGACTTTTCAATATAAAATATGGCTAGTATGATTATGCGTGACAAGGAAGCATTAGGTATTTGAATCAATGTAACTTTTCATATATATATGGTTATAAACAAATAAAAAAAAGTTATCAATGAGCTGCGTCTCGTTAGTATCCTATGTTGTGCTTATCAATGGAAAACCAACAGAGTTTTTTGAAGTGGACTGGGGGCTTAGACAAGGGTGTCCACTCTCATCCCTCCTTTTCCTTCGGGTGATAGAAGGTCTTAGCAGACTTATAGTCAAGGACAAGGCTTCTGGTGAGGTAAAAGGTATAAAGATTAGTAATGCTTTATACATAACCCATCTCATGTTTGTCAATGACATCATGATTGTGGGCTCGGGTTCTTTGTCTGAGTGGGTTGTTCTCGCTGAAATCACTAAGATTTTCTGTGCTATTTCAGGCTTATCAGTTAAATTAAATAAATCTTGTATATTTATGAATGGGGCCTCTGCTCTTTACAAGGTTGGCATGGAACAATTATTTCAGATGGCTTCTTTCTCTTTAGATGATGGTATAAAATGCCTGGGGTATTTTATAAACATGAATGGGTATAAGGGTGGGGGCTGGTTGTGGCTCCTGAAAAGGTTTGAACGAAGAATCAAATTTTGGGGATCACGGTGGCTGTCTATTGGGGGAAGCCTCACACTAGCTCGGTCTATCTTGACAAACATGGTTGTGTATTGGTTTTCACTTTGTAAGGTCCTAAAGGCCATCATAGACAAGTTGAGGAAGATGACCATGGCCTTTCTTCGGTCTGGCGATGTAACTAAATCAAAATACCACTTGGTGCGTTGGGAGGATTTGGCCCAACCTATGGAGAAAGGTAGACGGGGCCTTAAGAACCTGCACTTTTTTTCTCTAGCTCTGAGGCCAAAAGTTTATGGCTAGTTTTTATGAGCGGGAGCTTGTGGTATCAAGTCATCAAGGAGAAATATATTAGAAAGACTACATTAATCTAGTGGGTCAAAAGTTTCAGGAAGCCAGGCAGGTGTTCAAATGTTTGGGCTGGACTAACTGATGCATATAAGATCTTCTCTTCATGGTTGGCTTGGGTGCCTAGTGATGGGAGGGTTGTGAGGGTTGGTGAAGACCCAATTGTAGGGGGTCCATAGTTACATGTCCTTTCACATGAACTCTTATTTTTCCTCCACTGTAAAGGAATTTTCTCCCTCTACCATGCTTCTGCGGCTCCGGTCAGGGGCTCGTCACAGCAGGGTTGGCTATTAGCTGGTCAATTAGGTCTTTTGGGTTCAATGGGGGATGAATGATCAAGATATTTCAGGGATTTGAAGATGGGGAAATAATCCTGGATGATTCGCCAGATCGTCTCTGCTGGTCCTATGACACATCTACAGGTATGCTGTCGGCCAAGCTTGCATATCAGCAGTTTATGGACGTTTTTAATGATTATTGTGAATGGTGGTATAAAATATGGAAGTAGAAGATGCCATCGAGGATAGTTATTTGTGTTTGGATGGCATTAGACAACCGTCTCCTCACGTGGGACAACTTGATGAGGCGGGGGAAAATTGGCCTAGGTATATGCTTGCTGTGTGGCTCTTTAGATGAAAGCATCTTACATTTATTTGTCTCTTGTTGCTTTTGTTTATTAGTTTGGAAAATTATCGCTGATACGACCAAAGTTGACTCTCCTTGGAGTGGAGATTCACTGTCCTCTTGCACATGGTTATTGGGGAAAAAATGCCCACAAATGCGCATTCTGTCATGCTATACTATTTGGGCTGTCTGGAGGTGCAGGAATAGGCTCACCTTCGAGTGCGAGCGATCACGACCTTTAGATATCGCAGTCTGGAGTATGAAGGTATTTTTCTGAATCAGGTGGCATCTTCCCCTCAAGTGCTCGCCCATGCTAGATTCCTCGGGTGCCAAAGGATCCTTCAACTGTTCACGATATGGTGGGTTTCTTTGACGGTGTGTCACAGGCCTCGACAAATATTTGTGGTGATGGTGATCTTTTGAGGTTGGTTGATCACTGTTACTACAAGGTGTGGATGAACTGCGGGTCTGTGTCAAATACTAAGGGAGATATCCTTTCACTATGGATCCTTCCACGCTTATGTTCGTATCTTGGTTTGGATGCTATTCACATTTTTGACGACTCCAAGGTCATTATTGACTGGGCTCTGGGAAAAAATCAAATCCAAATCTTGCACTTGATGTTGTGGCTGAGCCGAGTGAGAAGGCTGATAGTTAGTTTCCAAGCGATCGCCTTCTTTCACATCTACAGAGAAGATAACTCTGAGGCAGACGTTCTTTCGAAGCTGGCTCTGTTTGCTGAAGTTGACTTCATCTTCTCTGAGTGGTGGTCATTAGGCGGTTTGGTGGTTGATTGGGCTCGTGTATCAGCCTTTGTCTAGGGGGTCTATGTCTGATCTGTCTATGTTTGGGGCAACTGCAGGGTTGCCCCTTATGTCTATTGTTCTATTTCTGCTGACTTCGATGCCTTTTGTCTTGATCCTATAATGATTTGCGTCCAGTTTAGATGTTTTTTGGACTAGTTTCTTTCATATTGTCCAGTGTTGATGTTTTTTTGGACTATTTTTGTTTCTATGTTTGGCGTCTAGGCCTGTTGAACCATCTCTTTGAGATATTTTATAATAGAATATCGTCTTTTTTTGGTGAAAAAACAAATAAAAAAAAATTGAAAAACATAAAAGATATGAATACAATTGAGTTGATTGTAAATATGTGTCACTTCATGTGTGGTTCTCTGTATATGAATTGAGTGCATCCAAAATATTATCAATTAGTTGGGATGCATTGTATTATATAATATATCAAATCTCTTTTTCTTTTTCTCTTTAAAAAAAGTTATATTCATTTGGATGTGTTTTTTTTTTTTATGTTTTTTTAAGAGTTATTAGAAAAGTTATTTAATTTTGATTAGACGATTGAATAATAATAATAACAATAATATGATGTTGATTTTATGTTTTTTAAAATAATATATAAAAATATGATATAAAACTATACAAAATGGTTAGTAATGTTGGTTATTATTATATTAAAGATACATTTTTTTCAAAAATGTATTTAAAATTATATTTTTTTACATTATGTTGAAAATAAATAAGTATAATATAGTAGATGATATTTTTGGATAAATAATATGTTAAAATTTAGAAACTGAGACATTTTGAGTAGATATTCCATTTATCTTTAAAAAAAACTTTATCTTATATAAAATTATAAACAAAATAATATTTAGAGAAAACAATTCAAAATATACATAATTTTATTTTGAAATAAAATGTTTTAAATTAAATTGTAATACATAACATTATTTCTTTATGAATGTAACTATGTTGAATTAAGTTTATTGACAATGAAATACATTTAAAAAATGTTAGAGTTATTTTTGGAGCAAAGTGAAAAATACCATATCACAAATTATACAAGGCTATTGTTTTAAGTCAAGGCATTAAATAGAATAAAATTGCTCCAAAAGGAAGATTAATTAATGTTGTGGTCAAATTTAGTATTTTTATTATATGTGTTAACTTTTTAATAAAGGAAAAAATCTTATTAAATGTAAATAGGGTGTTAATTCTCAATATTGGCATGATTATGAAGGGTTGGAAAATCATGTCAGAGACAAACATATTAAACTTCATTGATTTTTTATTTCATCTTTACCATCATGTTTATGACAAACATATTAAACTTCATTGATTTTTTATTTCATCTTTACCATCATGTTTATGACGATGTCCTCTTCATGTCTGTACTCATCTTCACCATAAGTGTCATTATTTTCCCTTCACATTTAATATTGGAAGGTTCGTCATGTGTGTCTTGTTGTTAATGTTGTGTCAAGTTTTGGTATTGTCGTTTCTCACTATATGTATCATTATGATATTATCCTTGTGCAATTGTGTCTGGGAAGAAATGCTTGTCATACCCATATTTTGTTTCATCATTTTCTCCTTCGTTTGACCCCTGTGTCGCTCAATTGAAGTTTCTTCATGTAAAATTTGTTTGTGTCTTGTCAAGCAAATTTTTGTCAATATTATTAGTCAAGAGTTTATTGTTATTTTTTGTCTGTGTCGATCCTCATGTTCACAACTATGTCCAGAAAGTAAAAAAATGATCCCGATTCCCTACCTTGGGCCTCGCCAATGTCATTTAGTGTCAAGGACTCCTTTTCTAAAAAATTCCTCACTTTACCATTCCCTTCCACTTTTAAATTGGCTAGTGTCATTTTATGTTTACAAAGACAAAATAAAATCCTCTCATGATTGTGAAAAAGAGAGATGTATTCCCTTTACTATCATGGTCCACTTATCCATCCCTTCATTCAGATCCTTATAATATAAAAATTCCCCCCTTCTTCACCATACCCAAATGGAGAGCCAACCTCTATGATGTCCTAAAGTTATTTTAAATGCACCATGGAAAAAAAAGGGAAATTATAAATCTACCCCCCCTTCAAATTTCTCATGGAAATTTTCTTACTACCCAAAATGGAATAAAAGCCTCCTTTCCTTAATAACCTACTTAGTGACAAGCAAAGAATTATTTCCCAAATAAGTTTCCATAATTTTCAATAAAGTGGTGAAGATATATAATCAAACCTTATTTTTCCAAGTGTTATTAGTTAAAGTCTAAGGAAGAAAGTTTCCTCTCTCACACTTGGAGAAAGACAGTTTAAAGGGAGGTTGTGGCGGGACATAGGCTTGTTTACTATCTCGAGCATCCCATATTGTCCAAAAGCGCAGTCATCATGCGACTCTAACATGCTCTTGCTAGTTGGGCTTGGGAATCAACTTCAACTATCACTCAGACCATGCCTTACCAAAATCATCCTAATCGAACCCAAGTCAAACATCTTAGAGTAGTGCAAAATTTCAAGTGCCCATTTTACCATAGGTGAAGCAACCTTTCGCATCACCACCCAACCTTGGAAAATGACACATGATTACCTACCCCGAGCCAACACTTGAACTATCGACTACTCAACATATGTTGATTTTGTGGCCCATCTAGTTTATTATCCTAGCATGGTTGCCACACCATGTATCATGCTTCCAATCACATCATCCTCTGTCAATCCTGCTTTTGTAATGCTCGACGACTTGTTTCATCCTACTCGACTTGACATCCCTTGGTCCTCCTAACGAGCTTACTTTCTAGTACACCGTACTATCCATCTCAAGCCCAACAAGCATAAGCCAGTCGCCAAGGATACCAAAATCATATGGAATCACAGTGCACCCTTACATAGTACATATCGATGCTCCCTTCGTCACACCTTGCTAATGGTGCTTACCATAGGGCCATTATAGAGGTATTTGTTGGGTTCTTCTCACCATGCAAAGGTCCCATTAATCAAATGCTTGACCAAATCAAACATTCTCTTACTTGGTGAAACACATGCAGACGACACATAGCCAAGAAGCACATGTGCACAAGTGGACATGACCACAAACACAAGATCGAGGAGGGTAACGTATATTATTTGTCGGGAATATGATGGAAGTGTAAATATAGAACACAAAACAATGATATAGTGTAGGAAACCACATAGCACTAGAAAGCATGCGAGCAACATACGATGAAGAAATGTCAGCATGCAGGGCATAACACATAGTGATGCAATAAGCATAACATAAAGACAAGGAAGTCAAGGACATAGGTAGACATAGGGTACAATAAAAACCCTAAAAGTCCCATAATTGTTCCAAAAAATATGTGGAGGGGCAGCGAACATGCACATGCTAATAGGGACCTTGGTAGACATGTCACCATTGATCTCTAATTAAAGTAGTTTATTGATACAGGGAAGAGAAGGAAAGACATATCTCGTTCCATAATCATAAGAGTAATTCCTTGCTCTAAAATGCCAATAGGCAATAACATGAATGTTGGGAAGAGTCGTAACACATTCCCAATCAAACAAACACACACCCAACCAGGTGGACTGCAAGCATGGATGTAGATGGAAAGTAGGAAGACGAAACCATTTCTAGTCATCTTGGCCTTGAGAGTTCAAGGTGTCAGTCACTAATTCAATCTACCTCCAATACTCCTTCAAAGATAATAAGAGACCATTCAGGAAATGTTGCTTCCAAATCCTCTCATCGTAAGGTTGTAGTAAGTGGAAGGAGATCATGCTTAAGTTGAGAAATAAGGAAAACATGTGTGCTGAGAGTAAAGGAACATTATCTAAGGTGGTGGATCAAGACAGATCAGGTAACAATGTGAAGGAACAATGTGAAGGAACAACCTTCTTCCATGTGATATCAGTGGCCACTTTCAAGGAGCTGCAACACATGTAGTCGGAAATGAAGGGGAATGGTTTATTTTGCTCCTTATCATTGTCCAGAAGCCATTCTACAATAGAACATAACCACACATAGATTTTTTATTTTTATTTTGTTACAGTAGTAGGTGGTCATTGTAACAAAAGCAATCAAGATGAGGAAAATTGTCCTGGTGCTCAAGGCTGCAGTTGCTCGAACAACTGAAGACATAAATTAACCACATGAAAATGAATTGCATACATCATTCTATCATTTCTAATTTGTAAGGAAAAATCTTGTTGGATGATTCTCATATTCCATAGAAGTCCTCAAATCAATCGATGTCTATATGCAACCAATAATAAATTTCTCATGTTAATGTGGGAAGACAAATGGAGGTACATCTCAACAATGAAAAATATCAATGTAGGGAAAATCTCCTTGCGCACAATATTCAAGTCCAAAGCTTTAGCAAGAGAATTTCGAAGGTGTTATGGTACTAAAGAAAAAATCAAGGAAGCCTCAAGTTATATTACTCCTATATTTGCAAACCCCATTAAATTGGATGTAGCCCATACTTGTTGACGAACAAAATGTGTTGGGTTGTTGCAGAAAAAGCCATAGAAGTATGGTAAAGCATTGAAATATTATGAAGTGATAATTCCCTGTTGCAAAGAACTTGATTACAATTTGTCTTCACAAAATATTTATACCTTGTACAGTGCATATATCAAGAACACTATCTCTCACCTGCATGTGAGAGAGGCTTAGAAATAGTTTTTTATCTAGTTTAACATCATTTTCAAAATTGCTTGTTGCCATGACATAAGTTTTAGTTTTTTTAGCACATAAGAAATAGGTTTTGAACCCGAAATGTTAAAAACAAGTTCAAGTTCATGATGTCACAATGCCTTATTTTCCTAGCCTTAGAAACTCTTAGACCATTTTTTTGTGTGTCTAAAGGTTAACATCGATTTCATGCAGTTCACCTTCTCCAGGAATCCATCAAACACCAAATGTCTCCATGAACTTTTGATATTCCAAACTAACCAAAAGTATATGTCTACCTTTCACATGCATTTAAATGCAAGATGAAGGTGATGATAGAGGTAGGACTCACACATGAGGAAAGGAGCATGTAATTCTAGGATCATTGCCATATTTTTTCCTTCCATAGTCAATTGTCCAAGAACCTATCAATGTAGTGGTGGATGGTAAGACTATGTTTAGGTCCATTAATTAAGGTGAAGGCAGAGTGTCCTTCGGTCGAAGGCACATTCTGTTTTCTTGTATTCTTTTTGAAATTTATGTATATTTATATGACTAACATCTTAATGTGTACATGTTACCTTCAAGACAATATGAGTGGGGAGTACTACTATTTCCTAGGTTTCACTCAGATGAACCTAATATGTTGAGAGCAACATAGGGTATCGAAAACCTCCTGTTTTCAGGGGTCGAAAACTGATCTCGGATTACTGTACTTTAATGGCTGTAAATTCCAATTTTGATAAAAAATGCTTTTTTGGGCATACTTGCATCCTTTCTCCATTTTTTCTATCATTCAGATGCACTTTTTAAATGTTTTCCAAGTCCTTTGATATTTTGTATAGTATGCAAATATTTCAGATTGTATATATTTTATTTTCCCTAACTTGTACATATTAGGTGAATGTTCACATTATAGGCGTTTCACTTTTTTATTTAATTTTTTCAAAATAAGATAGCTTCAATATTCAGTTTCAGTTTTCTACGAACTAGTGTAAATTGTCAAATTTTTAAGTTTTATTTTCCTAAAACACTCAAAGCATAAGGTTATTTTCTCACAAAGCGATTGATATTTTTATGCACAAAATAGTATAATTATTGCATTTAATAAATATGAATTTGAATTCAATTGACATACTAATTATGCACGCATAAAACAATTGATTAATTTAACATGTACATCATAAATATTTTAATTAGTTTTTATTTTATTGACTAACACCTTAGATGTACTTTTTCCAAAGAATTATTTTATAGCGTCTTTTAGTTTAAATTTGTAAATATTTTGTAACTAATTTCTTTAGTTTATTTCATTAGATGACCTTGTTCATTTTCATAACTAGCACCCTTTTCATTTCAATTCAATAATTAGTGTTTAGATGTAGATTTAAATTTCACTGTGCTCAACGATACCAATTTCTTCCCTTAAGATATTTACATGTATAGTTTCATGTCACTTAGGATGCAATTGATTTATGCATTTAGTTTGATCAACTAACCTCGTGAATCCAATTGATCTAAGGGATTTATATTCAACTTGGGTTTCCATCCCCATCTTCCCCTTGATCAATGCTCCAAGGGTGTTTTCAATGTTCTTGCATGAACCAAGTCGATTTGACCATCAACATAAAATGAAAACTCTAATGGGGAATAAGTTCATGTCTTTATTTTGAATCCTTTGTACCCCTTTGCTCATCTCCACCTTCTATAACCATGGCTTCTTCTAGTAGCGTTGTGCTGCAGCAGGTTCTTTGATATTAGGGAGTAGTTTTAGTTAGCAAAATCACATTGTAAACCCCACCAATCCAAAATATGAGGTAGATGTTGATCCCATGGTGCATTCCTTCTCCCCTAAATCTGACTCCATCCATTGTCCCTTTACTAAAATTTAAGGACCATCTTCCCAAATTCTCTGGAAACAACATTAGTGTGTTAATGAACATATGTATGCCTTTTTCAAAAAATGTGACAATATCGATGCACACGATAGCGATACTTGTATGCACCTACTTGTTAATTCATTAGAAGGGAGGGTTGTTGTTGAATTTTTTTACCTACCTGATAAGGTATTTAATACATAGCATGAGCAAATGTATTTTTTTTGAATCCGTGTTTGGGAGCATCGAGAACCAAACTGAATATAACTTGAGGAATTTTAACTACATATATGTTAAAAATAATGAATCCATCAAATCCTTCAACGTCAAGATTACGAAGCTTTACAATAATATTCTCGAAGATATCCTACTTTCACAACAAGATGACCTTGTCTAATATTATAATTGTCTTCCTCCTCCTTATTGAACAAAGGAATGTAAATTGTCTTGGTTCCGATCTATAGATGTGCATTGAGTTTGAAGAGTAGAACCAAAGGACAAGGTTTCCCTTGGACAAATTCAGTTCTAATACTGATATGTCTTCCATGCTCCAAATAATGCAAGAAATTCATAATTAGAGGATTTCATTAGAGCATAAGCTTGTGAAGGAGTCTCAACCAAATCTCACTCATCCTCCCCACCTTATAACTTGATCTGAGATGACACAATATGCTGAGTATTTTGAGCACCATTGGTGTAATTTTTATGATGAGGTCCACATCCTTTCGACTTGCAAAACTTTCCTTATAGAAAAAGAGCAAGAACATATGAACAAGGGTATTATGGTAGTTGTAATCAAAGATGACACTAGGGATGAAGTATATGCTTCCATAACTAGGTATCAATATCAATTTAGACCAAAAGCCTTGTGTGACCCCAAATATTTCATAAATAAGGCGAATTATAATGATAAGATCGATATTCCTTATATTCCTAAGACAAAGCCTCCTCCAATCAATCAAGGTAATCAGTCTAGTGTCACATCCCAATCCATTTCTACCTTTTCTAGTAGTTACACATCTTATAATGTGGTCATCGACTTAGCGAACTTGAAGGTGAACATCAAACACTTAGATTCCCTTAGAGCGCTCAAGCAATAACAAAACTTGAATAGCGATATTGCTACTCCTTTCCCATCCATGGATTATCCCAGGATGACCACACAAGATATTCATGGGGTATTCCTTTTTTATGATGATATCTTCCCTGCTAGTTCGAAGCAAGATCACTAAATCCCCATTCCCCTGGAAGATGTCATCCTAATGTTCCATGTTTACCCAATCCACAAAATTAATTATTAATTGAAGATGATGGCTATAATTTGCAATAAGATATCTTATTTCATGACAATATTACCTTAAAGAATCTTGATCATTAGAAAGGGGAAATTGATCATTGTAAGGAGTTGATTCATAATGGTTTTGAGAATGCTTGTCATGCCCTTTGCAACCATGGTTTTTTAGACTTGGATAAGATTGTGTTAATAATATTGACAAGTCTCTCATTGTTCCATTAGCTTGACACGACATAGATGCTCAGGCCTTCTCGGTAGGGGATGAGAACCCAATTTTTCAATCCTAACCTTGAGCCCAAATCTTCTATTTTTATGAGAATACCTTAATCAAACTATGGTGGTTAACTTAATATATTTATTGATGATGATTATTGGACTAATGGTAATTTTGAGTTCATACATCTTCGTGATGCAAATGAGCATATCATTCTTGAAAGAAAATTCTTGTCTCAGGTTAACTTGCAACGTTTTAATGATGAGTACCTGAAACTTATCCTTGATTAGTACGTTGACAAAGAATTCAATGAGTCTTTAATTGTTTCTAATTCTAAAAAGGGATCAAAGGTATCCTTTCTAATTAATCCCATCACAATTAATGAATTGGATAGGGAAATTCCAAGGTTAGTGTTTGAAGATTTTATTTGGGATTCATGGGTTGGAAAATTTTCTAACCTCATTAGGAATAACTCACCTTGTTTACATTTCTTTTGATGTTTTTTAATTAGACCTAACATTTATTTTGAGAATTCCATGATCAAATCCATATTTGTTATAGGAATTTAGTACAAAATATTTGTCAAGCATCGTAAATCAAGCAATGATCATCATAACATTAATAATGTCTTTCGTTATAATAAATGGAACTTTCCATGATCAATTATTTAGCTTTCGTAGAGGTAGATTTGCAATGTTAGTTATAGGTAATTTTGATTTCTATTTTTGCATCTAGTTTGTATTTTGTCACATCAGTTTTAGAACTTTTATTTTCATGGTTTATCATTTTCATTCACTAAGTTATAATTACTTTCAATCATTTTCTTGTCATGGTTTCCAAAATCAGTTTTCACAAAATTTGACGTCTTTTAATGCAATGCGCCACTATGCTCTCTCATGGGTTGTTTTGTCTTTAATATCTAACATGATGACGTTTAGTATTGATATATAGGAGAGGAACTAACACGAATCAAGTGGATTTGTTAGGTGGTTCCCAGTGATTATCTTTGGGTATGTTTATTTCTTATTTTCTTTTAGATCTGGTTTTCCTAACACTTATTTTGGTCCCTCTTCTTCTCCCATTGTGGAACGCTATCCTTACTCTTTTTATTCCCTTCCCTTTTCAGGGTTGAATTTGAGTACATGTACTTGCTTCATGGTTAGTTATCATCAAGTCGTCATGTGTCAACGTGTCTTTCATTTGTTGTTTGTTTGGCTAGATGTTGATTCTCAGCATTGGCATGATTCTTAAGGTTCAGAACACAATAATAGAGATGAACATATTAAAATTCATCACTTTGCTATTCTTTCTTCACAATCGTTTCCAAGTTGATTTTCTCTTCATGTATGTACTCATATTCAAGATAAATGTTGTCATTTTTCCTTCACATATAATATGGGAAAGGTTCATCACGTGCACCTTGTCAGTAATATAATGTTGAGTTTTGTGATTTGTTATTTCTTGCTATATGCATAATCATAATACTATATTTGTATAATTGCATCTAGGAAAAAATGCTTGTCATTCCCATATTTTGTTTCACCATTTCACCTTCGTTTGACCCTCATGCCACTCAATTGAAGTTTTGACATGTAAAAGTTGTTTGCATCTTGTTAGGTGATTTTTTTAAATATTTTTTTAACTAAGGGAATCGATAACTGGGGACATGCATGGTATTTGTGTTACATGGGGTCCAGGGATCCAATTGTGCTACCACTATACCCCTAGGTGCATGCACATGTCCTGAACCATCACACATAGGTAAGTTTGGGGGAATTTGAACACGAGAACTTCCATTTACAACCATTTAAAATATTTCAAATTTACCACTTTCTCTACCCCACCATGAGCAAATTTTTGTTAATGTTATTACTCAAGCATCCATGAATTTTTTTCATCAGCATCATCCTTTTCATCACGCCTATGTATAGAAAGTTAAAAAAAATGATCCCTACTCGAGGCTTGCCAATGTCCTTTAGTATCAAAAAGACCCTTTTTAAAAAAAATGCCTTACGTTGTCATTCCCTTCCACTTTTAACTTGGATAAGGTCCTTTTATGTTTATAAAGAAAAATAAATAAAATACTCTCATGATTGTGAAAAAAAAAATGTGTTTCCTTTACTATCATGGTCTACTTATCCATCCCATTATTTAGGTCCTCTTATTATGAAAATTCCGCCCTTGTTCACTATACCCAAATGGTTGATTTATTTATTTATTTTTTTCAGACAAGGGAGAGTGAACATCTATGATATCCTAAAGATCCTTTAAATGCCCCATGGTAAAAAAAAAAATTCTAACTCTACCCCCCCCCCCCCCCCCCCCCCCAAAANATGACAAGCGGATACAATTTTCCCAAATAAGTTTCCATAACATTCAATAAAGTAGTGAAGATATATAATCATCCTTATTTTTCCAAGTGTTATTAGTTAAAGTTCATGGAAAAAAATTTCCGTTTTTTCTTAAGATGAAATTGATTTATGCATTTAGATTCATCAACTGACCTAACGAATCCATTTCATCTGAGGGTTATAAATTCAACTTGGGTTTCCATCCTCGTATTCCCCTTGATCATCTCTCCAAGGGTGTTTTCAATGGTCTTGCCCAAACCATGTCGATTGAGCATCAACATGAAATGGTGACTCTACTGGGGAATAATTTCATGCCTTAATTCTTTTGAATCCTTCATATCCCTTTGTTCATCTCTGCCTTCTATAACCATATAATTTTCTAGTAGTGTTGGATGTGGCACTAGCTCCACTGGAAGGTTCCTTGATATTAGGGAGTAGGTTTAGTCAGCACAATCCCATTGCTAACCCCACCAATCTTAAGAAAGAGGTGAGAAAAATGCGAATTCTCCAATATTATAACGTTCCCTTCCATAATTTTGACTAAGATAGGAGACATTACCTAAATTTGGGCTTCTAAATTTTTCCCCACTGTAATGTTACAAATTCATAATAAGTAAAATACATGTGTAAAACATAAACAAACATACACAACAGAAAATAAAATCGATCCACACACATCTAGCATGAATTTATCAACATTATCATTACATGCATAAATTAAAAACATTGCATAATCAAATACAAGATAATACTTATCTTTACTCAATGTACATCCAAGCAATTGGCTGTGTAAGAGTGGATTTCCACCCATCCGTAGGCACTCTTTCTACTAAGAGGCCACCCCCAGTCTAGGCTGTGAGGCCACGAAGGAAAAGGAAACACCTACAAGATTCTCTCTCTCTCATCACATAACCCATGTTAATCTTCATGCTTATCCAAATGCTCATATAGATCTGTACATGGGTCTCACTCAACTCTCACATCTTTGGCGTCCACAATACCTACCCCACTCAAGACCCTTCTTGGCTACGACATCCCCTTCATCGATCCATGGTTCTATTGGACGATCCATCTTGACAAGTGCTTTCTGTGTGTGCATAGAAGAAGAGTGACCTATTAAATATTGTTGGATTACCACCCATAACCTCAATTCGCGGCTTCTCAAGCATTTAATCAACATTAGAATTCAAGGGGTAAGGGTTCCTAGCTTTCCCAACCTCTCTGTTCACCTACAAACATCAATTTTCACTTCCAAATCGGTTGTCCTATATCTAAATTCAAATTTCTAGGTTATACAGTCTGGTATAAGGTTATGAACAACAACAGAGAGCTCTACATTGTCTATACCTACATACAAGAATGAGAGAATGGGTGTTAACTCCAAGGGATATGAGAAAATGGTGAAAATACAACTGAAATTAGAATAAAGGACTCCTGACTACTACAAACTGACATTTGATTTGTGACTAAACAATCACAAAAGTGTTTTCAACCCCATTCTTCAATAACTATATGAAATTACTTGTCCCACCAACTTCACACATGCATTCAATAATTGGAAAATATTAAAAAAAGGAGATCAATTTGGCTTATTCAAAGAACATGAAATAATTTTGGGTGAGTTCTAAGATTGATACTTGGCAGCAAAGGATTAGTTTCCCATAGGCCCCCTTTCTTCTTCCCCATTGGCGGAATCATAGCCCATTCAATGCTGTTTACACAACCATTCTTAGACCATTTTATTATTCATGCACAAAATAGTTACATATATTTTTAATTGGAATTATAAGCCAAACAAACACTCCAAATAAAAATACTTACATCATGCATGCCTAGCCATTCTCCAGCACAGGGGATTCACTGAGTGAACCTCTCACATAGCATGTTCAACCATGGAGTATTAAAGAATACCCTTAATTTATGTAGATATTGGTCCAAACTCCTTTTGTTGAAACCCCCTCCCAATATCTAAAACATCCCCACCACCCTTTTTTATACCTTAATCCTTATAAACCTCCCTAACCCCCCACTCTAAACCCCCCATCCCCCCCAATACCTACAATATATTGGCCTGATTTTTAAGAAATTTAAAACCTACAATATGAACTAACGTGCTAGGATATTGGTCAACAAGTGAATCCCCCGTGTTCTCCAGTCGGGCCTTGGCCTTGAGCTCAACACTAGGAATCCATACTAGCATATTTACATCATTTACACATTTTTTGGTTAAATATATTCCAAGTCAAAACTAGGGGTATTACAATCCCCTCTCCCTTGGAATAACATCGTCCTCGGTGTTTTCTCCAAATCAGATAAAAAATGGCTATGAATCTTTCATGCCATCCTCCAACATCCACTTAGCCTCATCGGGAACGAAGTGATTTCATTGGACCTTTATCTGTCCGATGGCTCAATTTCTGAGCAATGCTTCCTTCCTATCTAGGATGCATAGTGGATTAGTTTGGAACTCTTTCTTAGGTTCCACCTGGATCATATTCCAATCAACCACATGGTTAGGATCATGTACATATTTCTTGAGAAAAGAAACAAGAAAAACATTATGATCTCTTGCGTTAGTAGGCAATGTAATTCTATATGAAACTGGCCCTATTCTCTCAAGCACTTCAAATGGCCCACAATATCTTGGTGACAATTTGGCACAACTTCCAAGTTTCAAGGAACTATTCCTTGGCCTAAATATGAGATAAACATGATCCCAAACATGAAACTCCATATGCACTCTATTCTTATCTGCTTACCTTTTCTGTCTATCTTGGGGTGCCTTTAAATTCTGCCTAATTTTTGAAACCTCTTGCTCCATTTCCTTAAGAAATTCTAGCCCAAGTACAATTATGTTAACCAAATTATCCCAAGTAACCAGTGTCCTATACTTTCTTCTATAGAATGCTTCAAATGGACTCATTCCAATTGATGCTTGCTACCCATTTTTATATGCAAACTCTACCAAATGTAGATACTCTTCCCACTTGGACGGTTTATTCATCACATACATCCATAGCATGTCTTCAAGCCTCTAATTTACCCTTTTTGTTTTCTCATCTATTTGTGGATGGTAGGCAACACTAAAGTTCAATTGTGTACCCAAATATACAAAAAGACTTTTCCAGAACTTTGAAGGGAACTTGGTGTCCATGTCTAAAATTATTTCCTTAGGCAAACCATGCAATATGAAATTTTGCTTCATGAAAATATTTGCAATGGAATCTGTTTTATATGTGTATTTAATCGGTATAAAGTGTGCTGCCTTTGATAATTTATCCACCACAACCATGATGGAATCATGCTTCCGAACAATCATTGGTAAACTTGTAATAAAATCCATGGAAATCACTTCCCATTTCCATTCTGGAATCGATAAATGCTGCACTAAATGTGTTGGGTGTTGATGTTCAGCCTTCACTTGTTGACATTTCATACACTTAGAAATGTACTAAGAAATGTCCTTTTTCATTCACAACCAAAAATGTTGTTTCCTCGCTATAACAACTGTTTTCTGGTATCCTAGGTGACCAGAATATGACATTTTATGGATTTCATCCATAACAATTCTTCTCAAATATGACACATTTGGAATATAAATTATGTTTTTATAAACAAGATTTATGTCACGTTCCAAATGGTAACCTTCATACTTTTTCTCTAAATTTTGTTGTTGTAATTTGTCTTTTTTTTGGACATACATTTCATCATCAACAATACAGTTAGCAATCAACTACCTCAAATTTGATTGGCATGTATTAATGGTTGCCACATACAATGAATGTAAACCACTTTATTTTCCTTACCTTTTATGTGTTTGATCTCAAAATCAAATTCACACAAAAATTTCAGCCACCTAGCTTGTCTAGCATTTACTATTGGTTACTCAAATTTTCTTCCCATTAAATAGTTCTTCCACATTTTCAAAGCGTGCACTATGGATGCAAGCTCTAAATCATGGGTAGCATCATTTTTCTCATGCTATTTAAACTTCCTTGTCTCATAGCATACCACATGGTTATATTGCATAAGAACTCGTCTAAGCCCTTGACCGCATGCATCCATGCACACCACAGAGTCCTCTTCAGGGTTTGCAATCTACAAAATTGGAGCACTTGTGAGAAGCCTCTTTAGCAGCTAAAAACTTTCTTCACATTGCAGTGTCCATTCAAACTTTATCCCCTTCCTTTGCAAAGAAGTGATTGGGTGAGAAAATTTGGAGAATCCTTCAATGAACCTCCTGTAAGAACCAGCAAGACGCATAAAAGATCTCACATTTGTCACATTCTTCTAGTTGGACAATTCATGTCGGATTCAATCTTTTCTAGATCAAATGATATTCCTTCCTTGGAAATAATGTGACCCAAATAGTGAATCTTGTTCTTGTAGAAATCACATTTTATTAGCTTTGCATACAATTTATGCTCCCTTAGCAATTGAAAATACATTCTCAAATGTTCTTCATGCTCCTCTTCGTTCTTAGAATAGATGAGAATGTCATCTAGAAAAACAAGAACACAATTATCCAAGTACCTGCTGAAAACACTATTCACGAGGTACATGAATGTAGCTAGTGCGTTGGTGAGACAAAATGGAACAAACACAAATTCGTAATGACCATACATTGTTCTAAAAGAAATTTTGTGTATATCATCTTCCTTGATTCTCATTTTATTTTAACTAGACCTCAAGTCAATCTTTGAAAATAACTTTGCCCCCCTCATTTGATCAAATAGGCCAGCAACTTGAGGCAACGAGTACTTTTTCTTCACTGTAACTTTGTTGAGTTTCCTGTAATTGATACATAACCTAAGTGATCCATGTTTCTTCTTCACAAATAGGATGGGTTCTCCCCTTGGAGTCACACTTGGATGAATGTACTTCTTTTCCAGCAATTCTTGCAATTGCATTTTTAGTTATAATAATTATGGTGTACTCATCCTATACAATATCTTGGGCACTGGTGCAACTTCTTGCACAATATCGATTATAAATGAATGTCCCTCTTTAGAGGAAATCCTGGAACTTCATAGGGAAGCACATCCTTTAATTATTGCAACACATTATGGTCCTCCAACTCGGGAGTTTCATTTTCTGTTTTGTCGAAAACCTAGGTTGGATACAATTGGAAACCTTTCCTATAAAATCTCTTCAGCTACATGGCTAAAATATTCCTAAAAGAAATTACCTTTGGAATGCCATTTACAACCCTTGGGTTCCCTTCTTCACCAATGCACTCAAAAGTCTTATTGTAGCAGTCAAGTTTAACTTTATGGACCTCCAAATAGTCCATTCCAATGAGAATATCATAGGAACCAAGCGGAAAGTACACCCATTTCGAATGGACATTTCTTCACTATTTCACTAACTCTCTTGGTTCCAGTGGCTAGTTGAACTAACCATGATTTATTATGCTTTGATTTATTAAAAGCACAAATATCTATAATTTTTGGAATGATATAACTATGAGTAGATATAGGGTCAATCAAAATAGAAATAGATTGTTTAGAAATCTTACCTTCAACTTCAATAACAAATGGCTAATGGTTTGTTTGGTGGTCCTCTAGTGATGCATAGATTCTAGGGATGGTCCTTGCCACTTGACCCATCGTTTCATCTTCTTGGATGTTCTAAACTTGCTTTGCACTCCCATTTAGATGTGGACAATTTCTAAGCATATGATCCTCTCCAAAACCTCAATATTTAATTGGCTCTCTTGGATCTATCGGTTGGTCTCCCATAATCCTAGTTGTCTTAGTCACACCCTGTGGTGGCTGCCTTAGATGATTTCTAAATTGAAAAGGCTTGAATCCCTTCTTCCTTTGGTCAATCTTCTCATTTTTCTTATCCTTCCATGCCTTAAGGAAATATGGTTTTCTTTTGTTATTTTCATAACAATACTTGGCCTTTCTTATGGCCTCATCTAGAGTTCAAGGTTCATCAAACTCGATTTTTTCTTTATAGGACTATGACAGTCCACTTAGAAAATGATGAATTTTGACCTTATCATCCATGATATAATTGCCATACTTTAGCAACTCCAGGAATTTATTTTCATATTCTTCCATAGTCATTTGTCCTAATTTTAGCTCATGGAACTCTTTGATTCTCCATCATAGTACCTATCAGAGAGGTACTTTTCCTTGAATTAATTCTTGAACTGCTTCCACATAATCTTTCTCTCATTGATCCTCTTTACTTACCTAAGGTGATACCACCATATAGATTCTCTTCCATTCAAATTGAATATGGCCACTCTTGCCTTCATATTTCCTGAGTAATCTTGGACTTGGAAATACTTCCTCATCCCAAGAAGCCAAGCCTCAACTTCTTGACCAGATTTTACCTCACCATCAAAAGTAGGAGGTTTGGATTTCTTAAATTCTCCATGTGAGTTTTTCATGGAATACCTCTTCTTATTATTCTTGTGAGATGAAGAGCTTGAAACAAATTCATTAGAGTCATATGACTCACTAGAAGAGATTTCTAAATTATATGTTCTGTCCCTATAAATCCTTCTTGAACTATTGGACCTCTTGTGGGATTGCTTTCTTGAGCTACTCCCACTCCTTTGCTAGTTTTATGAGTTATTCCCATGGATAATCCTCCTTTGAATGTCTGTAAATGTTTGAAGCATGGTTGTATCTAGTTGATTTCTATTCTTCTTGAGCTCTAAGCAACCTCTCATTGTATTATCGACAACTTTGCAGTTCCACCCTTAGGCTCCTCATGGTCTCTGCAATGTTTTGGGAGTCACTTGGTTTCTCATTTCATTGGATTTCGTCTCCTCATTTTCAACCAGTATATTCTCTCCCATTGCATCTGTCTCAAACCGATCGGGGTCTTGTGCACCATCCATGATGATGACCTTCTTGTCCCAACCAAGAACAAAGATTTCCCAACTACACTATACTGAACACTGACCCTTAACTGTCCCTGTTAAGATTCTAAATATGTAAAAGTGTTCATAAAAACATTAATTACAAAATTAATTTTCATGCATTATGGGAACAACTCATATTGTCCATTTTTTTCGAATTATAGAAATATTTGAATCACACCCTCCAAACTATAACTATTCACAGTCGTGGTTGAACCTAAGAACAAACTTTGTAGATATAAAAAAGAAAAAAAATTGACCTATGGGAACCTAAAATTCTACCATGAAAATATCTGCTTTTCTCCTAATTTGTGGACCTATAATGCCACCCCATGACATTTTACCACTTATTGGATATAACTGGTGGCTTCGCAGAATTTTTTTGCAATCCTAAACACACAGAAGGGAAACACATCAATGGGGTTGTTTTTATTTCAGGATCGTGACAATTAAGTTATATCTCATGCATCTCTGTGAGCCTGAAGCCCTATGAACAATTGATCTCATATGTATGATCTAACATGACTAAAGGGAATCCCATCGCATACCACACATCACTATAGGGTGACCCAAAAGTGATTTTAGGATCGATGGCATAATGTTTTTCCTTAACCACTTTTGCGAGCCTGAATTCACGAGAAGTTTACATGTCACATCAGTGAATTCCCTTTCAGGCCTATGCTAATTATTTTAACTGGTGTGCAAGTTTGCAGGATTGAAAGAATGGTGGTTGTTAATCATATTTGAAGATTTTTCAGAACTGACATGATTGAAGGGATAGGTCCCATCATATTTGACATGTGTGTGTTTCACATCCATGCCTATCAAATCCTTGTTAGTCACATCCTCCCAAGAAGCTGACATGCCATCTCAGTGGTTTTCCATTCATGATCTAACTCCTTAAAATAAACCTCGTGTATCTTTGTAATCCTGAACCATTTTCAATCGTCGATCTTGATCTTGATGATCCAATCTCCCTCTGGCTTCACACTCCACCACATGCAGTTACCCACACACCTGTATTTGAAGTGGCTAGTCCACATCGCAACTTCTACCACTGTTACCCCCTCCATGTTGGACCTTCTTCCCATGTGGCTTCTCCATGTCACCTATCCACATGGAATGGGTGGGGCCCAACCGAATTTTCCCCAAATTTTCCAAAATTCCAAATTTGCACGGAATATTAATTCAACCAATGGGGGTTAAACTCAACTTAATACGAATTTTACTTCTTCCCCCTCTTCTATCACTTAATAGGAACTAATTATTTTCTAGAAATAATTTTGATTTATGCATGTAAATATAAATCTATGGCCCATACAACTTCAGTATTACAACCATAAGCTTTAATACCACTTTGTAACTTCCCCTTCCATCATTTTGACTAAGATAGGGGACATTAACTAAATTTGGGATTCTAAATTTTTCCCCATAGTAATGTTACAAATTCATAACAAGTAAAATTTGTGTGCATAAAATAAACAAACATACACAATGGAAAATAAAATCAATTCTCACAATCTAGCATGCATTTACCAACATTATCATTACAGACATCAATTAAAAACATTGCATAATCAAATACAAGAGAATACTTATCTTTAAACAACGTAGATCCAAGCAACTGGTTGTGTAAGAGAAATTTTCCACCCAACTGTAGGCACTCTTTCCAACTTATACTATTTATGTTAAGAGGCCACCAGGGGAAAGGAAACACCTGCATGCTTCTCTCTCTCATCCCACAACCCATCCTACTCTCCATGCTTATCCAAATGCTCATACAGAGCTCTATAAGGGTCTCACTCAACCCTCACAACTTTAGCTTCCACAATACCTACCCCACACAACACCCTTATTGGCTGAAGAATCCCCTTTATTGTTCCACGGTTCTCTGGGCGACCCTTCTTGTTGAGTGATTCCCGTGTGTGCATAGAAGAAGATCAACCCATTAAATGTTGTTGGAGGACCATCTGCAACCTCAACTTGTGTCTTCTCAAGCATGTACTCAACAATACAATTCGAGGGGTAAGGGTTCCTAGCTTTCCCAGCCTCTCCGCTCACCCACAACCATCAATTTTCACTTCTAAACCTGTTGTCCTTGCTCCAAATTCGAATTTATAGGTTATGCAGCCTGGTATAAGGTTATGAACATCAATGGGATCTCTGCATAGTCTAGATCTACATGCAAGAATGTGAGAGTGAGGGTTGAAAATAAGGAATATGAGAAAATGGTGAAAATACAACTGACATTAGAAGAAAGGACTCCTGAATTTTGCAGACTGACTTCTGATTTGTGACACAACTGCCACAAAAGTGAAGTCAACCCAATTCTTCAATAATTACATGAAGTGCCTTTTCCCAACAACTTCACACATGCATTTAATAATTGGAAAATAGTAAAAAAAGGAGATATTTGGAGTATTCAAGGCACATGAATTTTTTTTGGGTGAGTTCTAAGATTTACACTTTGACGCAAAGGATTAGTTTCCCATATGCCCCCTTTCCTCTTTCCCGCTAATGGAATCATATCCCCTTTGGTGCTCTCTACACAACCATTTTTGTACCATTTTATTATTTATTGAGATAATATTTACATATATCAAATTGTCATTATAAGACAAAAAAACTATCCAAATAAAAATACCTACACCATGCATGCCTATCCATTCTCCAGTCAGGCCTTGGCCTTTAGATTTGCACTAGAAATCCATACTAGCATATTTACAACATTTACATATTTTTTGGTTAGATACATTTTAAGTCAAAATTGGGGGTATTACAAATATGAGGTAGATGTTGACCCCATGCCATGGTGCATTCCTTCACCCCTAAATCTTGCTCTGACCACCATTCCTTTACCAAAATTTAAGGACCATCTTCCCAAATTATTTAGAAACAGTGTAACATGTGTTAATGGACATCTATATTTCTTTTCAAAACATGTACAAATATCAACGAACATGATAGTGAAACATGTATGCACCTATTTGTCAATTCATTAGAAGGGAGGGTTGCTGCTGCATTTTTTTACTTACTTGACAAGGTCTTTATTACATGGAATGAGCTCGTGTATGGGTTTAAATCCATGTTTGGAAATGCCAAGAACCATGTTTTTCATAAAGCTACGCTTGAGAGCCTAAATATTGTGTTTTTGTGGGAATCCCTCAATCAATACATTGAGATTACCTTAATATATTTATTGATGATGCTTGTTGGATTGTTAATAAGTTTGAGTTCATACATTTTCCTAATGAAAATTAACATATCATTCTTGAAAGCGAATTCTTCTCTCAAGTTAACTTATAGGTTGTTAATGATGAGTACCCGAAGAATATACTTGATTAGTACGTTGATGAAGAATTCAAAGAGTCTTTAATCATTTATAATTCTGGAAAAGGGATCAAAGGAATCATTCCTAATAAATCCATCACAAGTAATTAATTGGACATGGATACTCCTGGGTTGGTGTTTGAAGAGTTTATTTGGGATTCACGGGTTAGGAAATTTTCTAACCTCACTAGGAATAAATCATCTTGTTTACATTTCTTTTTATCTTTTTTCAATTATACCTAACATTTCTTTTAAGAATTCCATGATAAAATACATCTTCCTTATAGGAATTCGATACAAAATATTTGACAAGATTCGTAAATCAAGAAATGATCATCATAACATTCACTATGTTTTACTTTACGATAAATGACACCTACAATGATAAATTATTCATCTTTTGTAGCGGTCGATTTGCATTTTTAGTTATAGGTCATTTTGATTATTGTTTTTGCATCTAGTTTGCATTTTGTTGCATCCATTTAAGAGTCTTTATTTTCATAATTTAGCATTTTCATTTGCTAGGTTAGTTACTTTCAGTTGTTTTATTGTCATGGTTTACCAAATCAGTTTTCACAGATTTTGACGTATTTTAGTGCAATGCGCCACTATTCTCTCTCACCAAGTTGTTTTGTAGTTAATATCTGACATGATGACATTTAACCTTAATATATAGGAGAGGACATGACATAGAGAAAGTGGAGCTATTGGGTGGTTCCTAGTGATCAACATGGGGTATGTTTGATCTGTTAATTATTTGTTTTCGGTATTTGTTTTTGCAACTCTCCTTGTCCCTCTGATTTGGCCATTATGGAATTCTATCCTTTTTATTTCACCCCTTTCCCTTTTTGGGGATGAATTTGAGTACATGTACTTGGTTCATGATCAATCGTTGTCAATTCGTCATGTGTCATCATGCTCCTTTCATTTGTTGTTTGTTTCACTATATGTTGATTCTCAACATCAACATGATTCTGGAGGGTCAAAACATAAAAATAGAGATGAACATATTAAAATTCACTGCTTTGTTATTCCATCTTCACCATCGTGTCTAGGTAGATGTCCTCTTATGCATGTACTCATCTTCACAATAATCATTGTCATTTGTCCTTCACATATAACATGGGAAGGTTCATCACATGCGTCTTATCATTGAGATAATGTTGAGTTTTGGTATATTTAATTTATCACTATATGCATTATTATGATATTATCCTTGCATTATTGTCTCCAGGGAAAATTTATTGTCATGCCCATATTTTGTTTCGCCATTTTCACTTTTGTTTGACCCTCCCGCTGCTCAGTTGAATTTTCGTAATGTAAAAGTTGTTTTTTTCTTATCAGGTGAATTTTCATCAATATTATTAGTCAATCATCCATGATTTTTTTTCGTTGGCATCATCCTCATTGTCACTCCTATGTTCGAAAAGTTAAAAAAAAATGAACCCTACATGGGCCTTGCCAATATCCTTTAGCATCAAAAAGACCCCTTTTTTAAAAAATTCCTTACTTTTCGATTCCCTTCCACTTTTAACTTTGATAAGATCCTTTTATGTTTATGAATACAAAGATAAATACTCTCATGATTGTGAAAAACATAGATGTATTCCCTTTACTATCATGTGAACTTATCCATCCCTTTATTTAGCTCCTCTTATCATGAAAATTTCCCCATTCTTCACTATACCCAAATGGGTGATTATTTTTCTTCAGAAAAGGGAGAGTGAGCCTCTATTATATCCTAAAGTTCTTTTAAATTCCCCATGGAAAAAAAACAAAATTCTAACTCTATCTCCCCCCACCCTTATGAAATTTCTCATGCCAATTCTGTTATTGCCCAAAATGGACTAAAAGTCTGTTTTTCTTAATAACCTCTTTAATGACAAACGTAGACATTTTTCCCAAATAAGTTTCCATAACATTCAATGAAGCAGTGAAGATATAAAATCAAACCTTCTTTTTCCAGGTGTTATTGGTTAAAGTCTATGGAAAAAAATTTCCACTTTTGCACTTGGATAAAGGCATTTAAATGTGAGGTATTTGTGGGTTTTCCTCACCAAAGGGACTATTAATCAAACACTTGATCAAATCAAACCTTCTATAAAAAAAAGCACGCTCACTTGGGACAACACACATAGATCACATGCAACCAAGAAGCGTAGGTGGATATAACCACAAACACAATCTTGAGGAGGGTAACACGCATGATTTGAAGGGAACATGCTAACAGTGAAATGCTAGACCATAAGGCAACAAACGATGAAGAAATGACAACCTGTAGTGTGTAACCTATTGTGTGACGATAAAAATAACACATATAATGGGTAGTCAATCACATAGGTAGAGAGAGGGGACAATGAAAACCATAAATGTCCTGAAAGCACACCAAACCAACAAAAAAACCTAACTCCCATAAGGAAAAAATTATGTGGAGGAGTAGTGGACATGCACATGATGGTAGGGATCTTGGTAGACACATCACAATCGATCCCTAATCAAAGAAATTTATTTATATAGGGGAGAGGAGGAAAATCATATCATGTTTCATAATTATAAAAGTAACACCCCAGTCTAAAACCCTAACATATGATGACAAGAATTATGGGAAGAGGTGTCATGCATGCCTGGTTGAACAATTGCATGTAGGGAGGTACAAACGACTAGGTAGACTACATACAAGGATGTATATGGAAATCAAGAAGAACAAAGCATTGCAAGTAATCTTAGTCTTGATAGCTCAAGGTGTTGGTCACCATTCCTATCTACCTCCCATCCTCCTTGAAAGATAACAAGTGGTCGTTCAGGAAATGTTTCTTCCAAATCCTCTAGTCATAAGTTTCACAGTAAGTGGAAGGATATCATGCTTAAGCTGAGAAACAAGGAAAATGCATGTATAAAGAGAAGAGGAACATTACCTAAGGTGGTGGATCAAGACAAATCAAGTAACAACTTGAAGCCATTCTACATTAGAACATAAGCATGAGGTGGTGAATTATACATTCTATTACAACAGTAGGAGGATGATGCAACAAGGACATGATTGGCCAAACAATAGAAGACAAAAATTAACCATGTGTAAAAAAATGCATACATCATTCTATCATTTCTTATTTGCAAGGAAAAATCTTGTTGGATGATTCTCATCTTCCACAATGTTCCTCGGATGAACTAATGTGTATTTGCAACCAAGAAGAGATTACTCGTGTTACAGTGGGTAGAGCAATGAAGGTACATCTCATCTACAAAAATGATGAAGGCATGGAAAACACAATTGCACCAAATATTAAAGGCTAAAGCTCTGGTAGGATAATTTTGAAGGCATTATGTTATTGAACAAAAAATCAGGGAAGTCACATATTATATTACTCCTACATTTGATAATTCCATTAAACTAGATGCTACCCATACTTGTTGTCCAACAAAATGTGTTGGGTTGTTGTAGACAAATAATATGTGTAAGGCTAAGCATTGAAACAATATAAAGTGACAATTCCTTATTGTAAATAACTTGATTACAATTTGTCTTCACAGAATACTTATACCTGGCTTGACGTATATATCAAGAACATTATTTCTTGTTGAGTATGGTTGTCATTGATGTCAAAGAAGTTCAGTAATGACAAAGGAATAACCTATGACATGATGACATGTCATATAGGTTGAAGTTGGCATATATGAAATCAACATTCTTTCCCTCATGCTCTCGATGCGTTACCTTCGAAGTTGATGAAAATAAGGATCCACCTTAGGTCTAAGGATCATATACATAAGGTTAATACGACATTTCTTAGATACAAATCAATAAGGAGGATTGATATTCTTTGATCAATCAATTGAGTTGTCAAATGACCATGGTATAGGGTCATTGATCGATCATCGATCACTGAAAGGGTTGATGGTAATCCAAAACTAAATAGAGTTTTAAAATCTTATAGGGATGAACGATTGAGGATGATGCAAGGTAGAGATCGATGGCTAGGATTGAATCCGACAAGAGAGCAAGTTAGATTAAGACAATCGAAGGTCTACGATCATAGCTTGATCATCAATGGGCAAGGAAGGATTCCTGAGGTCGAAGGTGCAAGAATGTTAAACATGTGGAAGGGTAATTTGTGCAGGTTAAATCGATGGTCAGATTGATATCATTGTCAAATCAACGATCGAGGAGGACTCTACAGTGAGAAAGTTCAGAAAGGTTAGCAAATATCTTGGAATCCAGAATCGTTATTAAGTACGCTTTTACTATTAAATAATAACCATTGATCTAAAGTGAACCTAGGTCCAACGACGGTTAGCTACTCTGCTACGTGAAAATGCACATAAGATAATAGCAAGGAGAGGCCGCAAAATCTCACATCAACGATGTGGACGATCGCCAAGGAGATCAATGATCGTAAGCTAATCCTCTAAGTGAAGTTGCATGGATGTTAAGACCACTCTTCAGATGCAGAATTGTTATGAAGATCAGTTTAATACCGGTTCAAATCCACCATTGATGTGGGTTGATGAATATCTGACGGTTCTGAGTCATTTCGATGGTGAAAGAAGCTCGATAGTTAGTTAAAGCCTCATATGCGAAATTCCTTAAGATCCAGTTAAGTGGTCATTTTGCATCTGTTCCATTAAACAAAAATTTGGCGATGAGGATATTTGGAGGTTAATTTGGCAAAACAACTAAAATTGGAGATTAGTTAATTTTAGTTAACTTTACAAATCTAAGTTCTATTAAAACTGAACTTAATGATGAATATCAACATTTGTGAAAGGACATACATAATTCCTGCAACGCTTCAATGAAAAGACACAAATAATTCCTGAAATGCTTCAATGAAAAAACACGATAATTCAAGTAAAGATATGATGATATTTATGCATAATTCAAACCAGGAAGGAAGATGTCTCTATAGTCCAGATCTATGTAGCAACAGAAATAAATACCAAGGAAGTAATAAGAAACCGATGACAGAATTGAAGACATAGGAAGATTTGGAACTCTGATAAACACATAATAGGGTGGTAGGGTGGTGCATTAGGGGAATTTTGAGGTAAAAAATGGGTCTCAAAACAAAAAATGTATTATCAAAATTCACCATAAAAAATCAATCACATTCTAAAGGATGACATCATCTATAATAGTTGAGGCGGCATTGGTTGAGTTAAGGATGCTTATTTTTCAAATTGTAAATGGTGAGTGAAAACCCATAGTTAGCTATATCAATGTTGTAAATAAAGTACTAATTATGAAAATAATACTCATAAATTATTTTTGAATATAATATAAATGTACTAAAGTACTCTTAAAATACTTAGAAAGAAAAATACTATTTATATTTTAATATAAAATAAATTATAAATACCAAAAAATAAATGTTTTATTCAAATGCAATTACTTTTTTATATTTCAATATAAAATAAATTACAAATACAAAAAAAAGTAAATGCCTTATTTAAAACTAAAATTATGTAATTACTTTTTCAATATTTAAAATATATATGTCAAATCTTTATTTAAAATCAAAATCACTTAACATCTTATAATAAAAACAATTTGATGATTAATAGTTTTTGTTTTTAAATACTTACTATATATAATAATCTATTATAATTATTATTTAAATATAAAAATATATTTATTTATTTTATAAAAATAAAATATTATATTATAATAAATTACTATATATATACTTATCCAGTTGAATTTTAATATTTATACCAATTTTTTTTTAAATTTAGGTATTATTTAAGGTTCATATTTTATTATCACCTTTTAACTTTTGAAACACCTGCATCTATAACAACATAAATTAGACATGTACATTCAAGTTACAAAACTAAATACATGCATAAAATTTTAATGTAGCAATTTGAATAAACTATTATATCAAAATAAGATATTATATTATTATAATTTTTAATACATATAATCTTATTTGCTTAATATTAACTTAACTTTTTCATGGTAGAAATTTATGTACTATTCTTTCATCCCAATATTAACATTTTTTTTGAATTTATTTAATGATGTTATTAATTATTGCATTAAAAATGATATATAATATACATCATATATATCATAAGAAACTATTAAAAATAAGTTTAAAAGGTGTTTTTGAAAGCGTATTAAAAAAAAAAAAATTATTTATATATAGTTTTATATTTATATTTTAAAATTAATATATATATATATATATATATATATATATATATATATATACACACACCATTTTATTCATTTAAATTAATCTTTCTGTTTAAAATTCAAAATTATAAATACATGGTTTATAAACATATTTTGAATATTAAAGAAGTAACTTATGTTTCAAATTTCAAAATTAATATATTTTATTTTAGGAGTACATTACTTTATAAGTACATTTATTATATTAAATTCAAAAGTAATTTATGTAGTCAAAAGCACTTTACTTTTAGTCATATCAAAGATGATTTTTTTATTGGTTTTATTTTAGACATCTTTTCAATTTAACTTAACCATAGTTGCATTGGTAATACTGTAAGAGATGAGTTGTAAATATACCTTTCCCACAAAATGCCTAACTCGTAATATTTTATTATCTCTTATGAGGCCCATTTTAGACCTCAAAATTTCCATAATTCTAGGGTAGACTACATGCCCACAAGGGGGTTGTATCCTCCTTCCATTGGTAGTTGGTAAATAGGGTGTCGTAGCATCCTTTCAGTAGCAACTGATAAAACCAGGGGGTCGTAGCCTCCTTCAAGTAGTTGTTGGTAAATAGTTTGTTGAACTATCATTGTATGTAGTAGCAGGCATAAACTATTTGTAAATATAATTTTGCAGTAATAGGAAGTATTGGCGGTTTCCCCAATTGAGCTTCCATGATACATTTGTGTTCTGTGTATCTTGTTGACTATGTGTGTTAATGAATATGTTAAAAGTGGTTTTACTTGTTAAAGGTTACCAACAATGATTCACCCCCCCTCTTAGTATTGTCCAATATTCTAACAATTGGTATCATAGTAGGATCCTTCACTACGGCTTAAATCATTGGAAGGAAGACCCTATTAAAAAAAATATAAATCAATAAGAAGGATTAGCCACCAACAAACCTCCATTATTTACAGGAGATAATTATGCATACTGGAGTGTAAGAATGAAGTGCAATCTAAAGTCTCTTGGATATAAAGTCTAGAGGTCTATTGAAAAAGAATATAAAGTACCATATGACCTACCTATAGAAAGAGATAAACTAGACCAATATGAGGCTAATGCAAAGGCCCTAAATGTAATTTTGAGTGGGTTAACAAACTCAGTGTTTGTAAAATTCATGCAATGCAAGACAACCAAACATGCCTATGAAAAGTTAAAATGTGTTTATGAAGGAGTATCCAAAGTAAAAAAATCCAAACTTCAAACATACAAAGGAATTTGAAAGTCTAAAAATGAAAGAGGAAGAAATTATTGTAGAATATATTTTAAGAGTGGATGAAGTTGTCAATGCTATTAGAGGTCTTGGAGGAGTAATAAAGGAACGAGAAGTTCTTGACAAAGTACTAAAAACCTTGCCCATGAAGTATGACTCAAAAGTATCTACTCTAGAAGAACGTACGAGATGATATTGACCTCATTATAGTAAATGAACTACATGTGATCTTCACTGCATTAGAGATGAGGACAAGGCAAAATAAACCTTCAAGAAAAGAAGCATAATTTAAGGTCTCAAAAGAACCAAAGAAGTCCGAAACCCCATCTAAGAATCACTAAGAGAGTTCAGATGATGGAGAAGCTATGTTCATCAAGAAACTTGAGAGAGGTACTGGAAAGTACAAAGGAAATCTACCTCTAAAGTGTTTTAATTGTGGAATAATCAGACACTTTGAGTCAAAATGTATTTATCCTAAACAAGAAGATAGTGATGAGAGAGAAGCCTCAAACAAACTCAAAAAGGACAAGATGAGAAACAAGAAGAAGAGCTTTTACACCATGGAAGATAGTGAAGATGAAAACACAAGCAGAGGCGAGGAAACAAATTTTTATTCATGGGAATAGAAACTCAAGCTCACAATGGTGAATTTGACAAGGAAGGTGAAGTATACCTAAAATTCGAAGTCATTAGTGATCTTGAAGAACTTGAAAAATGCAGGAAAAAAAACAAACAGTCAAATCAAATCATTAGTGACTTAAAGACCCAGCTTCAAGAGGCCAAGAATATTGAAGAAGACCTAGATTTGCAGGTCAAAAAGAGAATACAAGAATCTGAAAGGCTCTAAGAAGAGATAATGCACCTTAGTAAGAAGTTTGATGAAGAAACTATTAAGTCAAAATTTGAAAACAGTTCAAAGACTCTAGATGGCATCTTAAGTAGCCAAAGACCACCAAGAGATAAATCTGGACTAGGATATGACCAAGAAAAGAAGCTAGAATGCCCCTCCTTCACAAACCAAGGCAGATATAAAAGAAGCTATTCTACTACATTGAAGAGTCCATTAAAAAGGAAGAAAATAATAAATCTTCTCTATCCTCTCATGACAAAGGTAGAACTAAGATGATACATAGAAGACCAATGACAAGTAGATATTAACATATTTTTTTGGTTATTACTACTCTTATAACACTTTTGGCTATAAAGCCCTAAATTGCAGAGTATATGGAAAGTTTTGTGATCACAAGAAGAATACATATAGTAGGAAACCAACAATAGGAAACCATAACCTTTTTGCACCTCTTCAAAGACATGACATGGAGTGTTACAAATGGAAAAACAATGGACATATAGCAAGAGATTGTAAACTAAAGACTCCTACAGAGAGAGTTGCTGCAAATGAATTTCAAAACAAAAACCACAAAAGGAACTGGAAGTAAAAGGAGGAAGAGGAATCCATGATTACTCTATGTGTGACAAAAAAGCATAATCTTTGGCATATTGATAGTGGGTGTTCAAAACATCTGACTGGATATCCAAACAAATTCATAAATCTAAGAAAATATAATAAGGAAAAAAATACTTTTGGAGATAATATGTCTTCCAAAATAATTGGCAAAGGTACAACTACGATCAATGACAAGATGATGGCCTGAATGACCAAATTTGTCCAAGACTTCTGTTAACAAGTTGAATTTCCTGACAGAAATATTCCTTCCGCAAACTCTGTGGAATGTAGGATGTGTAAACGTCTTTCTATAAATTCCGTTCCCCGCAGCTCTCCTTCCACAACTCTCATTTCTGCAACTTCCAGGATGCGACTTCACAATCTTTATGTCCGCAACTAATTATGTACGAAATGGTCTATTCTGCATGCAGGGTGCAGGATCACAATTTCCATATTTCCCCGATTCCACAAACTCAAACTTTCCGCACCGTTAATTCTTGCGAGTTGATTCTTAGCTGTTGATCTATTTCCAGATGCGGAACATATTGTGACCATCGATTTCCATCGTGATCTTTCTCTGCCATTCGATCTCCTCTGAGATCTTTCTTCATAGATCACCAAATTGATTATTGACATGATCAATTTCTCTGCAACTTAGAAACTAAGAATTTATATGGAATGAACGTAGGATGAATTCATAATTCTACAGATTTATATATCAACATGGAATTCATCAAAACACACGAAATGTAATCCTCTCTTCTTTATTCAATCAGATCAGAAACTCAAATACAGAGAATTTACTTCTTCACTCCTTCTGTGCACAGTCTTTGTTATCTCATATCTCGCTCTACTCTGTTGCACTCTTTCTCTCCCTTTTTTCATTCTATTACATTCAAATCATTTTATAACACTCAGAAAAACCTGTCAGATCCGACTAAGTTGGATATGAGGACCTAACAAAAGTAAAACCTATCGACAAAGATCAATCCTTGAGTAATCCATGTAGGGATCAAGGAGTACAAAGGAAAAGTTTCCACTTAGTACAATCAAAACTAATTCTATCTACTTATCAGCGAACCCTATCTAGAACTTGATTACAAGGCAAGCTAATTCATCAGTCAATGAACCTCGAGCTGGATGCTAAGTTGATTCATCAGTCAATGAACCTCGAGTTGGATGCTCCTACATCATACTCCTGGGGAAGAAAACAAATTTTCATTAAGTCTTCAGGAAGTACATTGTACTTGGAAATTTCTTGCTCTGTCATCTAGGTTGCATCTTCAGTAGGATGATTTCTCCATTTGACTAGGTATTGAAAGAAAGTTTTTTTCTTGATCTTCCTTAAGATTCTTTTGTCAAGGATGGATTCAATCTGAGGTTGTTCTTTTTGTGGAATTTTCCCTTTCCAATCTATAGCTTGATCATCTCTATCTAAAGTTACACCATCTGGTTGGATACCTGCATCTCTAAAAGGATACAAATATGAAACATTAAAAATTGGTGAAATATGAAAGTCAGAATGAAGTTCAATTTCATAAGCATTTGCAGAAAACTTCCTTAAAACTTTACGAGGTCCAATATTTTTAAGCTTCAACTTATTTTAAGTTACTTTAGGGAACCTTTCCTTTTTAAGATAGGCCATTACTAAATCTCCAATCTAAAAATTCACTTCTCTCCTCTTTAGGTCTGCTCTCTGTTTATACTTCTATGCACTTTCCTGTAATCTCTTCTTAATGGTTCATTGTAGCCCATGCATACTAACTGCAAGGTCTTCACCCTATGCACTTCTCTTTTCCTGTTTTCCCAAATATCTAAGTTCATATACACCTCTTGGATGCATCCCATATACAATTTGAAAAGGACTCATACATGTACTTCTAATGGGTGAATCGTTGTATGCGAACTCAGCCTGAGCTAAAGCCAAGTCCCAATGTTTTGGATGTTCATACACCAGAATTATTAGTATATTTTCCAAGCTTTTATTTACCACTTCAGTCTATCCATCAGTTTGAGGGTGATAAGCAAAACTAAAACTGAGATTAGTCCCCAATTTCTTCCATAGAGTTCTCCAAAAATGACCAACAAATTTTGTATCTCTGTCAGACAAAATACTCAAAGGAAAACCATGCAACTTTACAATTTATGACAAGAATAGATTAGTAATGTTTGTTTCATCATTAGTCTTTTTGTATGCAATGAAATGAGCCATTTTAGAAAATCTATCTACTACAACATAAATTGAATCATGACGTCTCTGAGTTCTAGGTAAACCTAAAACAAAATCCATGCTTATTGAATCCCAAGGCCTAGCTGGAATAGGTAATGGTTGATACAATCCTATGTTCTGACTTCTCCCTTTTGCATGTTGACAGATTCTATATCCTTCAATAAATTTCTTCACATCATGCTACATCTTTGGCTAAAAATAAAAATTACTCACCAGAGCAAAAGTCTTGTCTTGCCCAAAATGTCTTGAGAGACCCCCACTATGTTTTTCTTGAATTAAATTTTTCCTCATTGAACATTTTGGAATACACAACTTACTGTCTTTGAACAACAATCCTTCCTATAACATCTAATCTAACCACTGGCTTCTGTTATGGGTAACTGGATTTTCACAGGAAGTATAAATATCCTTGAAATCTACATCCTTTTTATATATAGCAATCAAATTTTCAAATCCCAAAGTACTGACCTTAACTTCCTGCATTACCAAACTTATCCTGCTCAAAGCATCAACAACTTTATTAGACTTACCACTTGTATGTTTGATAACAAAGGTAAAGTTCTGCAAAAATTCTACTCATTTAGCATGCCTCTGATTTAATTTAGGCTGGCTGTTGATGAACTACAAAGCATGATTGTCATAATACAAAACAAATTCTCTAGGCATTAAATAATTCCCTAGGCATTAAAGAGCCTACACAACAACATATTATTCTTTATCATACAAAGAGTACTTTTTGTTAGGATATTTAGACACTTAGGAGTTAGTTAAGATTAACTTGTGTAATATATATGTTAGGTAAAAGTGTGTTTCTTTAGTATGCATTAGTATGCATTTGTAAATATTCTAATCCGACGGTCACAATATGTTCTAGACATAGAGTGATCTGATGGTTCAACTTCTCTTAGATCATACTTACCATTGATCCGTGGCTTAACACCCGATTGGTCTATGATCTCTATTTAAAGAGCATAGAGGGTCCTTGGCTAGTTGATCGATTATGAGAAGCTCATGTAACTTTCTTTCTTTTTCATAATAAATTGCTCCAAGTAGCTATTTGGTTGGGGCCATGCACTGTTTCCCTCTCGAGGGTTTTAACCACGTGACAAACATCGGTGTGTTGATCTGTGATCTATTTGTGTGAAGCGGTTGCTCAAGGTGTTTGGTCTTTTGGGAGTACCCTATGTACTCGAACATGGTATCAGATCTGAGGTCTCAGGTTTAATTCCCTCGAGCTACGCTAAAGGCAGGGTGTTGGAGTATCGGGTACCTCCACACGGTATAACTGCCCTCTAGGAATATAAAACAAGTGGTTTAACCACCACTCCTGGTGATAGGGCCTTGTGCTGGGTTTCAAATGTTCACCAACATCTACAGGTTTTGGTGTAACAACAAACCTTACATGGTATTAGAGCGTTTATGAAGAGTCGCTTTCGGTTTTGATCAAGATCTGGAACCGGTGTTGCCGAAACTTTGAAAGGGTTTCTGGTTCTAGATTTTATGTACATTTTTGGCCTATGGGAGCTATTCCATTGCGTCCAAAGTTCTGTTTCCATTGGGATATAGTTTTCGTTTCACCGAAAACCGTTTCTGTTTGCTCCAGAAACACCAATTTCGACAAATCTGAAGGTATAATGTTACAGTGACGGATTTTTTTTAATCTCTCATATTTTATTAGTTTATTATTAGATCTTCTCTGTTTTAGTCTTGGACTGTTGCCTTCGCTGACTGCGTCTGATATTTGCTGTGCACCTTGCGTGATCGCGGTGAATTAGAAACAGTAAGGAAAAGTTTTTTTTTCTTGCCTTCTCGGTTACGTATGCTCTTTGCCGTGCACCTTGTGCGATCACGACAAATCAGAAACAACGAGAAAACTTGAAATCGTAGACTTTTCAGGTAAGCTAATCAAGATCTAACCCCATTGTGTGGAAACAGTCCTTTTTGTTTTTGTTTTTCGTTTTTTTGTGATTTGCAAGAAAACAAAGCAAGTACGGAGAACGAGAGAGAAGAGTAAAAAAAAAAAAAAAACCTCCTTCCTCTTTCCATTATTTTACGTACATTTTAAACTTAGCTCACTTGGTCCAAAGTTGCTTTATTACTTAATAGGTTTTGAGTTCAAGTCTTATTAAGCTAATTTTTAGTGCATTCAATTTCTATTTTCAAGTTATTTTATTGTAAAAGCGCATCTCACATAAATAAAATAAAATAAAAGTGAGTCACTTAAGTCTTTTAATTTATTGCCGCACTATTTAAAAGTCACATTATTGTAAAAGTGAACATCACTTATTCTACAAACGTGATTCACTTCAAAGCAACTTTACTGTAAAAGTGATTGTCAAAGGTTGATCTTGGGAAGATGGGGCTTATTTTTTTTAGTTGGTCAAGTTAATATTTGCCACGTCATTATTGGGGACATCTTCAACATTTTCTTTAATCAAGCATAACTTCATCATCCAGAATCCGTTTTAAGTGCCGTTTTTTTTTAAAATAACATATTTTTTCGAGCTCTTTGCATCCAGACAGTTAGTTTCTATTCTTTCAGCCATTATTTTATAGTATGGCCGCCCCATATGATATTATACTTAAAAGTTCTAACTATTTCTCATGAAAATCTCCTACGGAGGATGCTCTGTGAAGTATGAGACTTTTCAGGATAACCTCAGGGAAAGAAACATAACCCAATGATGATGATAATAAAATTAAATGGGAAAATAGATGTGATGAAGCTTGTGGATTGATTGGGATGTCAATCTCTACTGATTTGCGATTCCACATATCTGGAATTGATGAACCTAATCTCGCTTGGGAAAAATTGGAATCTGTGTTTGGTAAACACAATGAAATTCAGGGTCATCAACTTGAGAATGAGTCGTTTTCCTTGAATCCAAATGATTTTTCATGCATTCAAGACTATTTATCTAAGTATAAAACTTTTAGACTTTTATGTGCAGAATGCAAGATTAAGAAAGAAGACAAATAATGTATTTATCACATTCTTTCAAAACTTGGACCTGCATATTTTGTTTTTGTATCTACATTTTACTCCATGAAAGAATCCTTGACTGCAGCTAGCTATCAAGAGCCTAGCCTTGAATCCTTTTGTGATTCCTTAATTAGAGAGCAAGATAAGCTCATTCATCTTGGAATAATTAACAATGAAAATACATCTGGGAAAGCCTTATTGTCCCAACAGAAAGAAAAGTCCAAGCCTCCCAAGAAACAGAATTTTCGCAATAATAAGCAAAACAACAAGGGTCCCAAACCTTATCAGTCAGCTCCTTCTTTAAAAAATGACAAAGGATCCAAGAAGATGGCAGCCTTGGAAGCAGCAATGAAGAAGCACTACATCAGCCTAGATTCGTCTTCAGAATCTACCTCTCATGGACATGCACTTTGTGCTTCTGGTTACTCTTATACTGCATCTTCTTCTTCTACTTCAATTGAATGGCTCATTGATTCTAGAGCATCTTATCATATGGCTAACGATAAATCCATTTTTTCTACTATGCATGAATGTAACACCAAACAAAGATTTGTTGGTGATGATAGATCTCTAAGTGTTGTAGGATCTGGAACAGTTCCAGTAGAAAATGGTCATTTCGGTGATGTACTATGTGTTCCAAAAATTTCCTGCAATTTGTTATCAGTCTATCAAATTACTCATGCAGGTGAAGGTAAAACCGTGACGTTTACACCTCACCAGGTTGTAATCAAGGATTTTAAGAATCCTCAAAATGTCCTTGCTACTGGAACTGTTGATGATATTACCAGGTTGTACAAATTTAACAACTTTGGGTCATCACCTTTTCCTTCAGTTTTTGTTGCTCATAGTGATAACTTGAGCAAACTTTGGCATGAGTGATTTGGTCACTTAAATTATCGCTCATTGCAACAACTATGTAAAGACAATATGGTGACTGGTCTTCCACTGGTATCTCGCAAGGATGGTGTTTGTTCCGGTTGTGTACTCGAAAAACATCATCGGGACAGTTTTGACAAACGTGCCTCTTGGCACACCTCGGTTTCCTTGGATCTTGTGCATAGTAATTTATGTGGCCCTCTTCCATCTGCTTCCTTTTCTGGGTTCAAATATTTCTTAACTTTCATTGATGACTACTCCAGATGCACTTGGGTTTACTTCCTAAAACTTAAGAGCGAATTATTTAACATGTTCTTGGCCTACAAGGCCCTTGTTGAAAAACAATCTGGTCATCAAATTATTAAGTTAAGATCTGATAATGGAAGAGAATATGTTAACAACAAGTTCACTACTTTTTGCACTGAACAAGGAATCCAACAACAACACACTGTTCCATATACACCACAACAAAATGGTGTAGCTGAATGAAAGAACCGCACTTTAAAAGAAATGTCTAATTGTATGATCCAATCTAAGGGACCAAGTCTTCAATATTGGGCTGAGGCCATAAATTGTGCAAATTACATAGTTAATTACACACCCACTAAAGTTTTACAGGGTATAACACCGGAAGAAGTATGGAGTAAAATTAAACCAGATGTAAGTCACTTTCGTGTGTTTGGTTGTGAAGCATGGGCTTACATTCCAGATGAAAAACGGAAAGCATTGCAACCTAAAAGTGAAAAGTGCATATTTTGGATATTCTAAAGATGTAAAAGGTTATAGACTTCTTCAGCCACATTCTCATGATAGAATCATTAGAAGAGATGTTAAATTTGATGAAAATCTCTTGGCCTACGAGCCTAACTTGGCGGGTGTGCCATCTTTGGCCTGCGATCTTGATTTAGCGATTGTACCTCCTCCTTCTTCTTCTTCTTCCAGCTTCCTTCACAAGTTTCCAACTCCAGTTTCTGATGATGACAGTGAGGATGAAAATCCACCTCCGCCTGCTCATGTTCCTCCAATTGCACCAACACCAATACTTCTTCGATGGGTCCGTTCAACATGTGAAGCAGCTGGTGATCTTGCTGGTGATCCTAGAGATCAACATCGAACACGTTCTTAGTTTCAGTGAGCCTCTTCTCTTTTGGCTCAAGTTTTCGAGAATCATGATCCAGAAACTTTTGCAGAAGCTTAAAAAAATCCAGAGTGGGATGCAACTATGGATGAAGAATATCGTTCCTTAATGGAGAACGATACTTGGGATCTTGTTCCTCTTCTTAAAGGAAGAAAAATTGTTAGATGTAAATGGGTCTATAGAACTAAGTATGCATCAGATGGAAGTGTTGAAATACTTAAGGAAAGGTTAGTTGCCAAAGGTTTTTCCCAAGTTGAAGGGATTGACTACAATGAAACCTTTGCCCCTGTAGCAAAAAATGAACTCCATCCGCCTTGTTCTTTCCCCTGTAGCCTTACATAACTGGGAAGTCCATCAAATGGATGTCAAGTCTTCCTTCTTACATGATGATTTACATGAGGAAATTTACATGGAACAACCTCTTAGATATGTTCCAGATAAATCTAGCCTTGTTTGTCTCCTTAAGAAATCCTTATATGGCCTTAAGCAATCTCCTAGAGCTTGGTATGCCAAAATAGATAGCTTTCTCCTTGACACTGGTTTTTCTAGATGCCATTTTGACCCTGATGTCTATACCAAGAAAGTAGGAACCCATCTCATCATACTTGTTCTTTAGGTTGATGATCTTATCCTTACTGGTAGTGACCATAAACTTATAACCCATGTGAAATCTAGTCTTAAGCAAAATTTTGAAATGTCAGACTTAGGACATTTGCATTATTTTCTTGGTCTCCAAGTCTTGCAAACCAAAGAAGGAATCTTTCTTTCCTAGTATAAGTATGCTTGTAACCTTCTTCGTCGCTTCCACATGGAATATTGTAAACCAATCCCTTCTCCCTTCCAGTCTGGAGTCAAACTTTCTGCCACTTGTACTTCCCCTGAAGTAGATGCCACCTTGTATTGTCAGCTTGTTGGTAGTCTTTTATACTTGAATCATTCTTGTCCTGACCTTTCCTTTGTTGTTGGTCGTGTTGCCCGTTATATGCAAACACCTCATGAAAGTCACTAGAAAGTAGTAAAAAGAATACTTCGATATATTCGAGGTACAATTCAATTTGGGATTCATTACAGTACAGGGGGAAAACCTTTTTTGGTTGGTTTCAATGATTCAGATTGGGCCGACGATCCAGATGATCGGAAGTCTGCTACAGGTTATGTTTTCAGTATGGGATCTGGACCTGTCACTTGGGCTTGTAAGAAACAACAAGCTCTTGCTCTTTCTTCAGCGGAAGCAGAATATCGAGCCCCAGTTAATGTCAGTTAGGCAGCTTTATGGCTTTGACAGATCCTTTCAGAGTTTGGATTCGAGTAGCAGTAGCCTACTCCACTTTGGTGCGACAATCAAAGTGCCAGCAAGCCTGCCAAATATCCAGTTCTACATCAGCGCAGCAAACACATTGAGATACACATGCACTTCATCAGAAATCTTGTTCATGATTGTGTTATTGAAGTGCTCTATTGCCCTACAGATGATCAAGTTGCAGACATCTTCACCAAGTTTCTTACAGAAGCGAAGTTTTCTAAACTTCGGTCTATGTTAGGAGTTCATGAATGTGTCCTTAAGGGGGGATAGGCTCTAATGCCTCCTTCCTTCTCCTAATAGTGTCACTTTTGTAAAGCCTTCAATCCTATCCCAAGTTGTTCTTAAGGGGGGATGTTAGGATATTTAGACATTTAGGAGTTAGTTAAGATCAACTTGTGTAATATATCCGTTAGGTAAAAGTGTGTTTCTTTAGTATGCATTAGTATGCATTTGTAAATATTCTAATTTGACGGTCACGCTATGTTCTAGACATAGAGTGATCCGACGGTTTAACTTCTCTTAGATCATACCTACCATTGATCCGTAACTTAACACCCGATTGGTCTATGATCTCTATTTAAAGAGCATAAAGGGTCCTTGGCTAGTTGATCGATTATGAGAAGCTCATGTAACTTTATTTCTTTTCCATAATAAATTTCTCCAAGTAGCTATTTGGCTGGGGCCATGGACTGTTTCCCTCTCGAGGGTTTTAACCATGTGACAAACATTAGTGTGTTGATCTGTGATCTATTTGTGTGAAGCGGTTGCTCAAGGTGTTCGGTCTTTTGGGAGTACCCTGTGTACCCGAACACTTTTACTTAGCTTCATTCAAATTTTCACTGAAATATGCCACTGGCCTCTGCTCTTGACTTAAAACTGCTCCCACTGTTGTTCCATTAGCATCAGTCTCCACTTGAAATACTTTATCAAAACCGGGCAAATCCAAAATAGGCTTCTCAGTCATTTTATTATTCAATAATTTAAAATTTATATCAGCTTATTTGGTCCATTTGAAAGGCTGTTTACTTCCCTTGAAAGTATCTATTAAAGGTGCACAAATCTGATTGAAATTATTAATGAATTTCCTATAGAAACTAGCAAGTCCATGAAAACTTCTTACCTCATAATAATTTCCTGGAACTGTCCAATTTAAAATTGCTTGTACTTTATCAGAATCCATTTTCAGTCCTTCTTCTGAAACCTTGAACCCCAAGGAGACCAATTTTTTTCTCAAAAAGCTACACTTCTTCAAATTTATCAGCAACTTCTCCTTCTGCAAAGTCCTCAACACTAACTTAAGTTGCCTTAAATGCTCTTCTCTGTCCTGACTGATAGTGATCTTGTTGATTTCCCTGGAGTCATTACACATTCTCCATCCACCATCTTTCTTAGGACGTAACATTGTATGTACGACACAAGGAATCAAGCTCTCTTTCACCAAACCCTTCTCCAATAGCTCCTATACTTGGTGTTTGATTTCTTCATTATCTAGAGGGGTTAGTCTGTAAGCTACTTTGTTAGGTAAAATTGCACCAAGTATTAAGTCATTGTGATGACTAATACTTCTTACATGAGGCAATTCATTTGGAAATTCATCCACAATGATGTCGGCATACTCATCAAGCAAAGTTTTAACTTCATATGGAAAATCATCTAAATTTGTAGAAGTTAAAATTACCTTTGGCTTACTAATAAGAGAAAAATGTAGATCCTTTTCTTTCTGCCCTTCTTGTAACAGTTCTTTTCCATACATCAGCAAAATGATTGATCATGAACTTCCCTGAACAACTTCATCTTTCAAGGGTGATAAGGTATGTCTTTTCCCATCTTTTTTAGAGAATAAGTATTCTTCCTCCCATCATGAACCGCTTTCCTGTGATACTGCCAAGGCCTTCCTAAGAGTATATGGCACACATACATAGGAATTATGTCACACAATATTTCATCCATGTAAGTCCAATCTGAAACTCCACATTACACTGCTCATTCACCAAGATCCGATGTCCTTTCTGTAACGAGAACACTTTGTAAGGAGTCGGATGTTTCATCCTCTTCAATCCGAGCTTCTCCACCATCTCTGTGGAAACCAAATTATTAGTACTACCACTATCAATAACCATTTTACAACACTTACCTTGTGACTTACATCTTGTTTTGAACAAACTTTTCCTCTGAACCGGTTCATGTACTTGTTTCTCTGTATTCACCAAGACTCTCTTCAACATAAGAGCCTCTCCATCCTCTGGAGGATTATTCACCTCTATTTCTTCTTTTGACTCTTCCTGAGCCTATGTAACATTCACATTTCTTTGACCTGTGTATTTATTTCTTGGACAATCCCAAGACATATGTCCAACCTATCCACAAGTATAACATCTTACTTTGCTATTTCTACATCTTCCTCTACTTCCTTCGAATCCTTCCCTCTAGAATGATTGATTGCTACTGCTATATATTTCAGCTTCACATTTAGAAGTTCTACCTCCTCTGTTTGGAAAACCTTTGCTTCTTACCATGTTCTTTCCTCTGTTCCTATAGTTTTTCTTTCTTAGTAATTTTTCTTCTACCTTTAAAGCTACCTGATATGCATCTTCTACAGTTTTCAAATTTAATAGACTGAGTTCATCCTGTATATCATATCTCAACCCATTGATGTACCTACCTACTCTTTCTAGACCTCCCTCTGTGTTTCCAGATCTAATGTTCAGTCTAAAAAATTCTTCTGTATATTCCTTTACTGTCATAGCCTTCTGTCTAAGGTTCTGTAACTGTCTACGAAGATTTAACTGATAGTCCTTAGGCATAAATTGACTTTTAATCTTATACAACATCTTATCCCAAGAGTTAATTTTTTTCTTACCTCTTCTTTCTCGATGGATCTAGAGCTCATCCCACCAGATAGATGCATGCCCTTTTAACCTGGTAGCTTCATAGCTTACTTTCTTCTCATCTTGTATCTCTTCAAAATCAAAGTATTTACTCAGAGCATTAATCCAATCCATAAGTTATTCAACATTTAAGTTACCTGAATACATAGGTACTTCTATTCTTGTTCTGCCACTGGTTTTCATCAACATATTCAAGATTTTGACTTCTTCAGGATCTTGTTCTTCTTCCTCAGAGGATTCGGATTCGGCTTCTTCATCACTGTCATCTGAATTGTCTAGATGTTTCTTTATTTCCATAGATTCTAACATTTCTTCCATTCTTCTCATGTTTCTTTCCATTTATGTTTTTGCAGGTTGTCTTCCTCGACCACATCCTACATGAACGCCATGTGCACGTCCCCTTCTCGGAGGCATCTTTCTTCACAAATTCAATTTATCAATTGAATTACTACGCATAATGTTTGTTCTGCTCTAATACCAAAAATTATGTCTCGAATGACCAAATCTGTCCAAGACTTCTGTTGACAGGTTGAATTTCCTGACAGAAATATTCCTTCCACAAACTCTAGGGAATGCAGGATGCGAAAACGTCTTTCTATAAATTATGTTCCCTGCAGATCTCCTTCTGCAACTCTTCTTTCCACAACTTGCAGGATCCAGGATGCAGCTTCACAATATTTATTTCTGCAACTAATTATGTACGCAACGGTCTATTCTGCATGCGGGATGCGGGATCACAATTTCCATACTTCCCCGATTCCGCAAAATCAAACTTTCTACACTGTTGATTCTTGCGGGTTGATTCTCAGCCATTGATCTGTTTCCAGATGCGGGACAGATTGTGACCATCAATTTCTATTGCGATCTTTCTCCGTCGTTCGATCTCCTCTGAGATCTTTCTTCGTAGATCTCCAAATTGATCACCGACAGGATCAATTTCTTTGCAACTTAGAAACTAAGAATTTATACACATAATTTATATGGAAAGAATGTAGGATGAATTCATAATTCTATAGATTTATATATCAACATGGAATTCATCAAAACACACGAAATGTAATCCTTCGTTCTTTATTCAATCAGATCGGAACTCAAACACAGAGAATTTACTTCTTCACTCCTTCTGTGCACACTCTTTGTTATCTCATCTCTCGCTCTACTTTGTTGCACTCTTTCTCTCTCTTTTTTAATTATATTACATTCAAATCATTTTATAACACTCAGAAAAACCTGTCAGATTCGACTAAGTTGGATCTGAGGACCTAACAAAAGTAAAACCTACCGACAAAGATCAATCCTTGAGTAATCCACACAGGGATCAAGGAGAATAAAGGAAATATTTCCACTTATTACATTCAAAACTAATTCTATCTACTTATAAGCGAACCCTATCTAGAACTTGATTACAAGGAAAGTTTTTTTATCAATCAATGAACCTCGAGTTGGATGCTAAGCTGATTCATCAGTCAATGAACCTCGAGCTGGATGCCCCTGCATCACAAGATCAAGGATGAAAATGTGTTGCTAGTGGAAGACCTAAAGCCTAATGTACTTAGTGTAATTCAAACATGTGATCAAGGGCATATCTTCACTTTTGACTTTGAGTAATGTGAAATTAAGAAAAATGACTCAGGAAGACCTGTTGGGACTGCTGTAAGAAACTCAAGTAATGTATACATCCTAAAAAATGAAGAATAATGCTACATGAGTATGATTTATGGAAGCTGGTTATGGCATATAAGGTTGGGGATTTTAAAATTTTACAATCTTATGAAATTAAGTAAGAAGGAAGCTTTAATGGATTTGCCAAATATTGTGAAGCCTCTAAATTCAATCTGCAAACATTGTCAACATGGAAAGCAGACTAAATCCAGTTTCAAAACAAAAGAACATACAACCACACATCCATTGGAAATAGTTCACATTGATCTTTGTGGACCAACAAAAAATAAAATCTTGAAATGAGAGTACTACTTCATGTTCCTTGTAGATGATTATACAAGAATGGCTTGGGTTACCTTTCTCAAAGAGAAATCAGAAGCCTTTGAGAACTTTAAATTTTTTAAAGAAAAAGTTGAGAATGAAACAAATTTGAAAATCAAATGTCTAAGGTTAGATAATGGAGGTGAATTCACTTAAAATTGAATTCAATGAGTTTTGTGAAACTCATGGAATTAAAAGACAATTTTCATCCCCAAAGACTCCTCAACAAAATGGCATTTTGGAAAGAAAAAATAGGACAGTCCAAGAAGATACTCGAACTATGGTAAATGAAGAAAACCTTCCTGATGTGTATTGGAGGGAAGAAATATATACAACTATTTATGTACTGAACGTAGGACAACTCATAGTTCATAATGACAAAACCCCTACCAACTATGGTATGGAATACCTACCCAAGTCAAACATTTAAGAGTGTTTGGGAGCAAGTGTTACATAAAAAGAAATGAAGATGATCTTGAAAAGTTTGACTCTAGAACCGATGAAGGAATATTTTTAGGATATTCATCCACCAAGAAGGCATATAGATGTTACAATCTAAGGATACATAAAATCATAGAAATTCCATATGTAAGAGTGGATGACATAAAACCAATAAAAATAAAAATCCAAGATGAAGATATAAGAACAAACAATGAAGAGGAAACCTTGCAAAAGAATGTAGGTGTTTATGAAGAAGAAGATGAGGAAGAAGAAAAGGAATAATTACAAGAAAATGAAGATGAAGATCCTCCATGATATGATACAAAATCCCCATCTAGAAGAATACAAACAAATCCTCCTGAAACACAAATCATAGGTGACAAAAATTTCGGAGTCAGCACAAGAAGGAGATTGTTTAGAGAACAAGCCCTACTTTCAGTGGTAGAACCTAAGAACTTTGTAGAATTCGGCAAAGATGATGATTGGATCAAAGCCATGGATGAAGAATTGGATCAAATTGAGAAGAACGAAACCTGGGAACTTGTCCCAAGACCCAAAGACAAGAAAATTGTAGGAACTAAATGGGTCTTCAAAAAAAAAGTTCAATGAAGATGGCCAAGTGATAAGGAACAAAGAAAGAATAGTGTGTAAAGGATGTTCTCAAGTGGAAGGTATTGACTTTGATGAAACTTATTTCGTTGTAGCAAGGCTTGAATCAATCAGAATGTTTCTAGCACTCTCTTGCTATAAAAACTTCAAAGTATATGAAATCGATGTCAAGTTTGCATTTATGAATGGGAAGCTGGAGGAGGAAGTTTATATTGAACAACCTGAATGTTTTCTCTTATTAGAAAATAGAGGCTATGTTTGCAAACTGGAAAAGGCACTCTATGGTCTGAAACAAGCTCCAAGGGCATGGTTTTCAAGGTTGGACAACTACTTAAAACAACAAGTTTTTAAAAGAGGATCCACTGCAAGTAATCTCTATTTAAAAATCAAAGATAAGAATATGATCATTGTTGTTGTTTCTGTAGATGATATCATATTTGAAAGTGATCTACAAATCATGAGTGTAAACTTTTCTTCAGACGTGAAGAACAAATTTGAAATGTCTTTGCTAGGAGAATTAACATTCTTCTTCAGCTTACAAGTTTCTCAACCATATAAAGGGATATTTATTTCTCAAACCAAGTACATTAAATGCATGCTTAAAAAGTTTAAATTGGAAGAGTCTAAACTAGTTAGTACTCCTATGGTCACTGGTTGTAAGTTAAGCAAGGATGATGAGTCCTTAGAAGTAGATCATACCATGTATAGATCTATGATAGGAATCCTGCTATATGTTACAACCACTAGACCAGATATAATGCAAGTTGTAGGGTTGGTTGCTAGATTCCAATCAGATCCCAAGGAAACACATGTGACAACAGCAAAAAGAACTTTCAAATATTTGAAAAGAACTATGGAGTATGGCTTATGGTATCCTAAAAATCAAGAATTCACCTTAAAATCATTCACAGATGCAGATTGGGAAAGAAGTGTTGATGATCGAAAAAGTACCAGTGGAGAAACAATCTTTTTAGAAGATTGTTTGGTTTCCTAGTTAAGCAAGAAACAATCTTCCATTTCACTATCTATAGCAGAAGCTGAATATATTGTTGCTGCATCATGTTGTACTCAAGTCATTTGGATGAAGCAGACATTGGAAGAGTTTCTTGTGAATTATGAGAATCCAATAGTAATTAAATGTGACAATACCATTTCTATAAATATATCAAAAAATCCTATCGCGCACTCTAAGACAAATCACATTCCAATAAAATATCATTTTCTAAGAGACCAAGTGTCACAAAAGGTTGTCAAATTAGAATATATTGATACTAGAGGACATATTGCTGATATATTCACTAAACCACTACCCAAAGAAGCATTTGAGCATCTTAGACATAAGTTGGGAGTAATCCCCTTACAATGAGTAAAAAGTAGTAAAGGAAGCATGTCAATGGAAGGTATGTTTATAGGGGGAGTTGTCAAAAGGAAGTTATTAATGTCAAAGGGGGAGAAAATTGAAAATTGAGAAATAGTTTCCATCAATTCCAAAGGGGGAGAATGTTGAGTATGGTTGTCATTGATGTCAAAGGAGTTCAATAATGAAAAAGAAATAATGTAGGACATGATGACATGGAATATAGGTTGAAGTTGGCATAGATGAAATAAAAATGCTGTGCCTCATGCTCTAGATGCTTTACCTTCCAAGTTGATGGAAATAAGGATCCAACTTAGGTCTAAGGATCGTATACAAAAGGTTAAGAGGACATTTCTTAAATACAAAACAATAAGGAGGATTGATCGATTCTATGATCAGTGAATTAAGTTTTTAAATGACCATGGTACAGGGTCATTGATTGATCATCGATCCCAAATAGGATCGATGGTTATCCAACACTAAATAGAGTTTTAAAATCTTACATGAATGAACGATTGAGGATGAGGCGAGGTAGAGATCGATGGTCTGGATTGAATCCGACACGAGAATATAAGATCTTGTTAATGTTCAGGAGGAATTACAACATTGCAAGTTAGATTAAGACAATCAAAGGTCTACAATCATAGATTGATCATCAATGACCGAGGAAGGATTCCAGAGGTCGAAGGTGCAAGAATGTTAAACATGCAGAAGGGTAATATGTGCAGGTTAAATCGACAGTCAGATCAAGATCATTGTCAAATCAACGACCGAGGAGGACTCTGTAGTATGAAAAAGTGTGCAAATTTTAGCAAATAGCTTGGACTCCAGAATCGTTATTAAGTTTTCTTTTACTATTGTACAATAACCGTTGATCTAAAGTAAACCTAGATCCAACGGATTTAGCTATTCTACTATGTCAAAATGCATGGAAGATAATAGCAAGGTTAGGCCATAGAATTGGAAAGTAATCGACGTTTCATGATCTCAAATCAACAGATGAGGATGATCGCCAAGTAGATAAATGGTCGTAAGCTAATCTGCTAGGTGAAGTTGCACAAATTTAATACCACTCTTCGGATGTAGAATTGTTATGAAGATCAGTTTAATACCGATTCAAATCCACTGTTGATGTGGGTTGATGAGGATCCAACGGTTCTGAGTCATTTCACTAGTGAAAGAAGCTCGATAGTTAGTTAAAGCCTCCGATGCGAGATTATTTAAGATCCAATTTAGTGGTCATTTTACATTCGTTCCATTAAACAAAAATTTGGCGATGAAGATATTTGGAGGTTAATTTGGCAGAACAACTAAAATTGGAGATAAGTTAATTTTAGGTAACTCTGCAAATCTAAGTTCCATTAAAACTAAACTTAATGATGAGGATCGACATTCGAGAAAGGACACAAAGAATTCCTGCAACGATTCAATGAAAATACATGATAATTCAAGTAAATATATGCTGATATTTATGCATAATTCAAACCAGGAAGGAAGATGTCCCTATATTCCAGATCTATGTAGCAACAGAAAACAAAGACCAAGGAAGTAATAAGAAACCAATGAAAGAATTAAAGACATAAGAAGATCTAGAAGTCTGATAAAAACATAATAGGGGTGGCAGGGTGGTGCTAGGGAAGGCTACATGCCTGCAAGGGGGTTGTATCCTCCTTCCAGTGGTAGCTAGTAAGTAGGGTGTCATATCATCCTTTCAGTAGCAACTGATAAAACTAGGGGGTCGTAGCCTCCTTCCAGTTGTTATTGGTAAATAGGGTGTTGAACTATCCTTGTCTGTAGTAGCAAGCATAAACTATTTGTAAATATACTTTTGCAGTAATAGGAAGTATTGGTGGTTTTCCAAATTGGGCTTCCACGATAAATTTGTGTTCTGTGTATCTTGTCGATTATTTGTGTTAATGAATAAGTTAAAAGTGGTTTTAATTGTTAAAAGTTATCAATGTTGATTCACCCCCCTCTCAATATTGTCCAATATTCCAACATTTCTGACTTGCCAATGAACATAATGTATATATCGCTTTTGACAATAAATAAGGGTTTGAGGTGACCACACAGTCAAAGTATCACATGAAGAACTAGGTGAATGCATGTGTGAGCAGCTTATAATTCTTGTTTATCTGTAATAACATTTTCATAATTTCTTTCTACCATGATGTCATAAGTTTTAGTTGTTTTTAAGACGGAAGAAAGAGGTTTTGAACTTGAGATGTTAAAAACAAGTGCAAGGTCATGATGCCTTATTTTCCTTTCTTTATCAACTCTAAGGGATTTTTTTTGAATTCAAGGGTGAATGTTAGTTTTTTGCAGTTCACCTTCTCTAAACACCTATCAAACACTAAACATCGCCATGAGAGTTTGAGATTCCAAAGTAACCAAAACTCTACGCCTACTTTCCATGCCCCTTTAAATGCAAGATGAAGGAGTTGATAGAGAGATGACTCACACCTAAGGTAGGGAGCATGTACTGGAAGGCTCCCTATCATTTTTTCCTTCCATACATAGTCATCTAATAACCTAATAATGTGGTGGTGGTAGGTAAGACTACGTTCAAGTCCATCCATTAGGGCGAAGGGAGAATGTACTTTCACCGAAGGTATGTTATGTTTTCTGACATGCTTTTCACACTTTCCCATATATTTCTATGACTAACATATTCATGTGTATAGATTACCTTCATGACAACCTGAGTGGGGAGTACTACCATTGTTTGGGTTTCAATTGGATGAACCCGAGACATTGATAGAAACATAGAGCCTTAGAAACCTCTTGTTTTCAATGGTAAAAGAAAATCGTGACCTATTGTACTTTAATGACTTCAAATTCTAGTTTGAATAAAATTGTTTTTGGGCATACTTGCATCCTTTCTCCTGTTTTTTTATCATTCAACTCTACCTTTTATTTTTATTTTTCAATTAATTTCGGATTTTGTTTAGTATGTCAATATTTCATACTGTGTATATTTTATTTTTCCTGACTTATACATATTAGGCTAATTTTCACTTTATAGGCGTTTAACTTTCTGATGCGAGTTTTTGCAAAAAAATCTAGCTTCAATATTCAATTTTCAATTCTCTACATTCTTGTACAAATCGTCAAATTTTTAAGTTTGATTTTCATAAAATACTCAAAGTGCAGTGTAAGGTTATTATCTCACAAAGCAATTGATAATTTGATGCACATAATTAGTAGAATTATTTGCATTTAATAAATTTGAATTTGAATGTAATTAACGTACTAATTCCACACACACAAAGCAACTAATTAATTTAAGATGTACATCATAAATATTTTAAGTATTTTTTCTATTAATGACTAATGCCATAGGAGTAATTTTTCGAAGAATTATTTTATAGTGTCGTTTAATTTAAATTTGTAAATATTTTGTAGCTAATTTTTATAGTTTATTTCATTATACAACCTTGTTCATTTTCATAATTAACACCTTTTTCATTTTAATTCAATCATTAGTGTTTAAACGTAAATTCAAATTTCACAATGCTCAATATTACAATTTTCTTCCCTTAAGATATTTTCAAGTACACTTTCATTTGACTTAGGATGCAATTGATTATGCATTTAGTTTCATCAACTAATCTTGTGAATCCAATTCATTTGAGGGATATAAACAAAATATGGGTTTCCATCCCCATCTTCCCCTTGATCATCCCTCCAAGGGTGTTTTCAATGTTGTTTCTTGAACCATGATGATTTGAGCATCAACCTAAGGCGCCTAAGTTGTATTCTTATGATGACGAGACTAAAATATTATGAAAAACTCCTCATGAAATAATGACAAGTTTAGAAGAATATCATTATCAAATTGATAAAAAATCTAAAAGGTGTTACTATCAAATTAATAACTTATAGATAAATGTTAGCCATAATTAAATACTTCTCTTTAGTGGTATCATGCAACAAAAATCATGGACATTAAGATTGACAATTCTGAATTTGTGTATTTCAGATAGATGTAAGCCATTCTTAGATTGAGAATGTATGAATGCTTTGGAGAGCCCCCCTTGATGAGACTATCCTAACTATCAAAAATTTCCAAATTTTGTATATCTTATTATGTAATAAGATAGATAAGATTCTAAGTAAGATTACTAAGTTTCCATTGGTACATCTTGGTCATCCACATCACATGTATTCATATGACTCACTAAGAAATTCACTAAGGTATAACGTCACAATCCATTTTTAACTATTTAAGATTTCTTATAATGGAAGAGTAAACCCACCAGGTCTAACTTTAATTGAATTTACTTTCTTACAGCTTTGGTTAACCAACTATAGTTTGTTGTTCAAATGATAGTTTCAACTCAATAGATTATTTTATAGTCAATGCATTACAAGAATAGCTTCAAATTTTGAATTAATGATGTCAACAAATGGTTTAATATTATTTTTTCTAATACATAAACAAAATTCATTTCATATAAATTGTCAAATTTGGACCTCTAAAATTCACTAATTTTTTTTTGCAACCAATCACATGTTTCCTCAATAATACTACAATGAAACCTATGGTTTTCTACTTAGTGTTGTTGTACCGCAATTGATATATGTGGTTGTCCACCTACAATGCCACCTATGAGATATTATGCATCACAATTAATAGCTCTCTTACTAAGAAATTAGTAAGAAAAAAATCTTTATAATTAGAAAGAATTTCCAAGTGTCTTCCTAAAAATTAGTACATATATCAAAAACATAAAAATAAAAATATAGGAAAATGTTTAAATAAATTTTCTAAGTTGATACGAAATTCAACAAATATAGTATGAATGGGCTCAAGGCTAGTATCTTCAATGTTTTCTTCATCTAAGTACTAAAACTCAATTACATAACCAATTTGCACATATAATACCCCACTTTACTTTTTTTTCTAAAAAAAAAAATCTACATAAAATTAGGTAAGAGTTAAATTAAAAGCACAACAAATATTGTGTACACTCTAATTGATTGGCATTTCAAGAGATATATTCTTGGCCATGTCTTAAGATCCTCTTCAAAGCTTTCTAGTTTTCTAGTTGCACCAAAACACAATCCAAAGTACAACCTCCATACTATTGTTGACTCATAAATTTCGACTTAGGTGAATACCTTATCACACTCTATGACGAGTTGGAAATCATTCTCTATTGCTATTTTTGGAAATGGATAACAAATTAATATTAAAAATAACAACATCAACTAAAGATTCACTAATGTTAATGTCAAATGCAAACCTTTATTAATTTATATTAACTCTTAAATTATTAATATTAAAAATATCAACATCAACAAAAAGATTCACTCATGTTAATGTCAAATGCAAACCTTTATTAATTTATATTAACTCTTAAATTATTAATTTGAATCCTGAATCATGTTAATGTCAAATGCAAACCTTTTTAATTTAGAGCTTAAATTATTAATTTGAATCCTCAAAATTAATGTTATCTTTTTGTGAATAATAAGTTATAATAATTTCTTTATAAAAAAGTAATATTAATGAAATATAATTTTACAATTAGTGAAGAGTTAATGATTTCCTTTAGTGTTATGATATAATTTTAAATTTTTCTATGTTTAGGCTACAACTTAATAAACATATAGAAAATTAAACTTAATAAGTATTTTCACATGTTTATATACAAATAAACTATGGATAATTGACCAGAAAAAATTCAAGTGCTACAAGCTTGCCATCCATTTGGACTCTGTTCAAGTAATAGCTAAATTAATGAAAACATTACATCCTCTTACATTCCAACTTTCATGAAATACATTTAAAATTTTCAGGAGGCTAACCTCTATCCAAAATGAATCTAAATTAATCTCTTTTCCAAACTTTCTATAATAGGATTTCTTGAAAAAGTTTGAAGTTAACAACCAACTTGAAGACTAAAGGCCAAAGACTACAAGAAGGTGAAAATAATCGCTTGATGGTTGTCACTCCAAGGCACCATTATAGTAAAAAATGTTTCCCTAATGCAAAAACAACCGAGAGATATGGAAAGAGAATTATGCCAAAGAGAATGGACAATAGCAGAAAATTAAAGGACTCATAAGGAGAAGTTTGTTCAAGGATCCAAGGATGAAGGGATGTTGGGGCTGTCCATGATGATTAAAGATGTTCTTTGAGTGAAAACAATCTCAAAAAATAGTGCGATTGATTAAGGATACATGAATCTACTTGTATTGGTCTAGCTCTAAATTCCTAAGCATAAAATCAAACCCAATTTCTTTATTGTTTTTCCCATTTGGGTTTCCAAGGTAATCTTGGTGTCAAATGAGTTTAAATGCTTGTGTAGTTGATATCAATTTGGTTGCATTGATGGCAATTTAATTAATATCTCTAATTATAGGTTGCTAGATCACTAGTTTAAGATATAAGCCTAAGCTATATTTTAACCACTTATACTTTCAAATCACCCCATCTCAATTGCTATGAGTGTTGGTCTAACTAATTCAATTCCCAATAGAACTTGATGGCATCTACAACCAATTTTCACTTTTCTAGATCATTGTGATATTCATTTGTGTGTTTGGTGTGTAAATTAGATGCACAACACCCAAAATTTCCTAAGATAACATTGCTTACACATCATTTAGTTTATATAGTACAACAAATTTCTAGCTCTTAATTTGAATGGTCAAACAGTGTGGTCTATTTAACCACAACCTACAACACCATTTTTCATTATATGTTTTTTAGACCTTGGTGGCAACAAACTACGACCATCTATATGGAGGCATGTGTGTATGTGGCTATTTTGTCAACAAAGGGATTATGACAATTACAAAAATACTAATTTATAGCTCAACATGTCACTTATGAGAATTAAATCTAGGTGGCAAGTATAACACTCCTTCTCACAACTATCTAGGCTATACTCGATTGAGCTGCGCGTGTGTGTGTGTGTGTTGTCAATCAGGTGTAGCTTGAGTGGCTAAGAAGAAAGTTGTTATCATCCTCCACCTGGGTTCAAATCCCACTTTTGACATATTTTTTTCTCTCAGTGAGCTAATTGTTGAATGTTGATTGATCTTTGTTTCTTGAAGAATTTGATTTACCCTGGGTACCATCCTTAGAATAAGGGGAAGTGCTCAATGACTGGCCTCAAGACATGCATGGCAAAAAAAATATGTGAGTCCATGTGCGTGAGCAGACATACGCACACACTTTTCGATGGCTACAATGATATTAAAACCAAAAATGAAGCATTGAATCTTGTTCATTGAATTATTTATACTATGAACAAGCATATTTATCATTAGTTGAAGCATTGGGCATGAGTTTTGTTATAAAATAGAATCTATATATACATATTCAATTGACATTATTACTTTGATACAATTCTAAATGCACATTAGTTATTCCTTATAGCCATTGTGGAGATTTGTTCACACCATACATTATGTCAACGCAAGCCAACATTTAGGCTTGCCTGTACATGATTAATAAATTATTATGTGAATGGGCAAAGAAATGAATGAATGAGTGTTGTGTATGCACACAAAAATAAGATAGAGTTTATTGTTAATTGGACATTGTAGAAGTGTAGATTGCATTATTACTTTGAAATTAAAAATTTGTGAAGGTAAATTGGAAATCTTATTAATTGCTTGTTTTAAGAATGGGAAAAGTTATTTGAGTGCTATTTTAAATGGAATTGAAAAGAAATTGTAGTGAACTTGTTTCTCATTGTTGGGCAATAGTTTGGCCACCACAACCAAATAACCAAGAAAAAACACATTTGAAAACATAGATAGTGATTCATCCATGTTATTTATTAGTAGCAGAGAAGCTTTGAACTCTGCATTAACAACATTTCATAGACTTTTACATCTTAAATTATGTAGAGCATTAATGATAATCATATAAATGAGCCATAGTCCTACATTTTATAGATAATATTGGTAGAAGAATGGTTGAATTCATGACCTTGAATAAGTTTCCAACACTTTGAGGAGAAAGTAGATAAATTATGGATAAAACACCCCTTATGAGTAAAGTATTGAAAAGAGAAAGGCTGGAAAATTTAAGGGCCCTCAATGTGAAAATCCAAGAGGAGAATAGACATTTGGAGGAAAGGATAGAAAATCCAAGAAGGACCTTGAGACTTTTAAACAAATGTTTCCCTTGTTAAAATAAAAATTCGTTGAATGATAGGATACTCTCAACATTGTCATGGAAAATTGGGAGATCAATAGAAAAGTTCATATCTTGCAAATGGGAGAGAAATTAATTAGTTGGATGAATGACAAGAGCATAGACTTACTCAAATGATGGTTCATATGTACCAAGAATTGGTAGTGAAGGCGAAAGCATTGGCCAAGATACAATTATCCATCCAAGAGACCAAGGAATGACTAACGCCTTCCATTACTACAAAAAAACCCAACACCATGACCGAGAAAAGAATGCTAATCTCACCCTCTAATGACCTTTCTCATTTTGTTTTATAAGATCACTTTGGTAATTTTGAAAATCATACCAGAGGTATAGGTTCAAATATAATGATGAAAATGGGTTAGTATGGCCAAGGGATAAGAAAGAAAATCCAAGGGATTGTAAACCCCATTATAGGCATGGGTTTTGGTGGAAAAGGGAAGTGAGTGAATGCAATATAAGAACCCCAATATAACCATTTTGAAGGGAAGAAGAACTAGAGAAAATACCATTTTGGTTAAAGAAAAGGTAGGAAAAATTGGAGTGGGTAGTAACCGTTTCTTTAGCATTCTTGTAGTAGCTTGAATGAGGGAATCCAAGGGATGTTTCTACCATAAAAATTTGCTCCAACACATGGAGGACCAAAAAAAAAGCTGGGAAGCACAAAACGAAGAGGTATGGAAATGAATTTTTGACTTGTTTTTGCTATAAGAACAAAGGATATAAGGATGATGATTGTTGTCACTCTAGTGAATGTGGTATGAGAGGGAACCAAGTGACTACATGTTGGAAGAATCACACCAAAAGAAGAACTTGAACAAGAATATAATGCTAAGCAACCCATGCAATTGTAGGAATTTTTTCGATCATTCCAATTCAACTAGACATTAGGATGTCTAGTGTTAAGGGATTCATCCAAAAACACATACCTATAATCACACAACCAATAGACAAGATTAGAGAGTTAAGGTTAAGGGAAAAGAAGATATTTCTACACTTGCAAACTAACAAGCAAAAATGCTACGAATTGTTTTTTGTCAATCGTGGATGTAATTTCTACAAGGTTTCCAAGAATATAGAGAGTGTTGATGAGAAACAACATGCTACTCTTTGAAGTTGAAACATTTGGGGACCTAAATCCAGTTAATGGTGAGGAGTGATATGAAATGGACTTGAATTTATATCTCAACCAAATTTGTAACAAAGGAATCCTTGGAAAAGTTTGAATTTGACAATGAACTTGAAGAAAAAATACCAAAGGCCACAAGAAGGTGAAATGAATCACTTGAGGATTGGCCTTCCAAGGAAACATTATAAAAAGTAGTGCTTTCTTGATGCAAAAATAACCAATAGATATGAAAATAAAATGAAGCTTGGGAGGAATAATGCCTAGTAGAAAAACATCAAATGACTTGAAAAGAATAAGAATCTTCAAAGATAAAATGACGAAGAAATGTCGACCCTATCCATGATTAACAAAAAAAGCCTGTAAGCCAAAAAAATCTACAAACATATTGCTAGTGAGTAAGAATACATCAATATTTGTTGATTGTATGGATCCAATTCTAAATTCTCGCGCATAAAATAGAACCCATCTTTATTTAGTTTTACCATTCGAGTTTCAAGGGTAATCTCAATGTCAAATGTTTGGATGTATTTGTGACTGAGATCAATATATTTACATTGCTAGTTTAATTAGTTAGACATTGTAATTGTGGATTTCTTAATCATTGGTTTAATCGTGTTCTCTATTTTAACTATTTTCAAATTCCACCTATCAATTGCTATGATTACTAGCCCGATGAATTCAATTCCCAACAACACTTAATGGCATATACAACCAATTTTCCTTTGCTTTGTTAGATAAATAGGACATTCCATTTATGCATTAGGCCTATAAATTATATGTGCATCACCCAAAATCGCCTAAGATGCTATTGCTTACACACTGTTCAATTGATACATTACAATAAATTTCAAATTGCCAATTTGAATGGTTAAACCAGGTGGTTTGTTTAACCATAAGCTACAAAAACAATTTGCATTACATGCTTTATCTAATATTTGGGGGGAACAACCTACAACCATCTACATGAGGGCATGCAATTTTATATGTTTATGTAATGATGGAAAAAGAAAATATGAAGCGTTGCAACCTATTCATTGAAGGTTAGGCTATGAAGGATTGGGCATGAGTTTTGTTATAAAACACAATAATATATACATATTCTATTGGAATTTAATTACTTGTCTGCAATTTTGACTACACATATGTGATTCATCACAAACATTATAAATCTATGTTCAAACCATACATTAAGTCAACATAAGCCAATGTTTGGGCATGTATATACATAAATTAATTAATTATCATGTAAATGAAAAAGGAATGGATGAATGAGTGTTATGTATGAACACTAGAAACGATCACTTAGTTGTTAATTGTTAATTTGGCACTCTAGAATTGTAGAATGCATTTTTACTTCCACCTTATAAAATTTTGACGATGGAGTAGGCATCTTATTATTTTCACATTGTATGAATAGGTAGAGTTATTCAAATTCTATTTTAATTGGCATTGCAAAAATAAAATAGAGTGGAATTGCTTCCCACTTTTGGGAAATGGTTTGAACATCACAAACAAGTAACTAATAAGTAGTGAAACAAATTTCAAAAAATAGTTATCCATTCATGCTTATTAGTGATTAGTAGCATCGAAGATTTGACCTCACCATTCACAAAATTGCAAATATTTTTACATTTTTAATTTTTTTGAGCCTTCACATTGATGAGATAATTGAGACATATACTTATTTTTACAGATCAGACCTCTTACAATCCTTGGAACTCATCTCAATGATTGATTCACACATTCTAGGTTATAACTATAGAAAATAGAAGAAAATTTAACAAACTAAAGACCCATACCTCAATACCAATTTGAAGTAGCGGTTGCACCATGGATCCAAAAATTCATCCTAGAGTGGATTAAATGTAGTTAGGTTTGTGCTTAGACTCTTCTATCAAACACCCATAAGCAGAAGGAAAGAAAATAATATTGATGACACACGATATGTCGTGAAGTGAACCAAATAGTGATATAAAGAATAATATTTTGGTATTAATAATATTTCTACTATACACAACAATGTTACATTTATTGTGTCGACAAATATATCATTGTGGGTCTAGAATATTACTTATTGGATACATTAAGGAAAATGTTGGAAAATTTTGTAAAACTCAAAAAAATGGAAAACAATCATTTCTTTTCGTTTTTTAAAGGATCTAAAGTGACAACAACATCAAACAAACACATTTCTATGTAAATGTGAAAATACAATTGATATATAAGATGTAAAATGATACATCACACATCGATTTTGAATTTTGATATTTGTCTTGAGTCCTAAGTCCTAGCAAGATAATTCAAAATGATATCAAAACAAAAGTAAATGTATCTCATGAGATGAATCATCATGAGGCATTTAGTTGCTACAATGATAAATGCACTAAGAAATCATTGATTCCATATATGGATAAATGTCACCACTCTTCCTATGGAAGTAATAGGTGCAAGTGATAGGGATGGGCCTAAGGTGGAAGTTACTATTATTGGGGTTGAGGTGGAAGCTATAATGGCTAAGGTGGAATCCAAGTGATATGTCTTCTCCTAGTTTCTTGTCTTAGTGGAGGTGGTGGCAACAACAAACTCTCAATTGTCTCCTCCAATTGTGTCTCCATTGGATATGGAACATCCTCATCCAATTCCCCCTCCTCCTTCAACACATCTACATCCCACTCCAACCACTTAGGTTCCTCTTTCATGAAAGGGATCTCATACTCGACTCTCCATGGACTCGTGGTGTCAATTACATCTAATGAAATGTCATCTATGTCAAGTGATTTGTGAATTTTATTCAACCACAACTGACTTGATATTGTAATAAACATAAAAAATGCCATTAAGGCAGTGGACATCTAACCTATATGAAAACTATATTGTCATTACAGGACAACACAAAACTTAAAATTAATGAAATTATAAAAAATTGAAAATTCAATTTGAACATTCTAATGTTGTGCTTCTCAAAGTGTATTTTTTCAAAGACACTGCATTTGCACTCACACCTTGAAGAGATTCAACTTTGAATAAACACATGAATGACACATTTTTGTAACTCTAGGGATCTTCTATTGTATTTTCTCCACCAAAAATCTACAATGAATAGATAGAAAGTAATGGAAATGAATTATAGTTCCATCGAGTAACAAATATATAGAAAGGAAAGACATTGAAATTTAAAATATTGAAACAAATTTTACTTGAATATTTACTAGCATCCTAGTGTTCTTGTATTAGATATCCATGTCATAATGAAATTCCCCAATAACCAACTTATATATATCCATTTTTTTTGGAGATAACCAAGCATTCAACAATAACTAACACCAATGCCTTGAACATATCAGAGGAATCCATAAAAAACCTCAACATCAAATCTAAAACCACATGAGTAACAAAATTTGAGGTTGAAGTAGATGACTAATGCATGAATTTCACAATGGAGAGTAGTGTTCCATCACTCATCAATCAAACTCTATATATGAGCTTGTTTGGGGATTCCCTCTTATCCCTTGTCCTAAAAGCATTAATGTATAACTTCCTTGGACCTATCCATGGAATCATACAAATAGTAAATTGTGGGTTTCTAACCATTAACCAAGTGAAGAACCTTTCCAAAGGTTCAAAATTGACACACGCCTCCTGCTCTCCCATCCATAAATGATGATTGTGTCTCATAAGTTGGGATATGTATTTACCATTTGATTTAGTGTTGCATATGAAAGCATTCAAATCATCTAAAAGAAAGATCCTCTACAAGTTCAACATAGAATTGTGGAGAGACTAAAGACAAATGAAGCTAGTGTCAACATGCTTCATTGCAAGATGCATTAACTCCTTGTTCCTTGTGAAATGTATCATGAGCGTGAGATCATATATATATATACATGTTCCTAGTTGATTCAAATATTTACTTGATCCAAGAAAGTTTTCCCATGTACTCCAACAAAAAATCAATGCAATGGGAAACAAAAGGATTCTAATACAAGGTCTAATACCTTTCCATAAGCAACCAACTAGAAGCAAAATATTTAGTAGCATTGTCTGTAATGAATTGGACAACATAATGTACACCTATCTCCAAAATGAACCCATCTAATAGATCAGATAATAATTGTGCATCTTTAACTTGTCTATTTGCATCAACTTTTTTTATTATTATAAAAATTGTCCCCCTTGGGACAATATACCAAGAAATTGAGAGTGCGCCTACCTTTCCTATTTTTCCAGCTGTCTTACATAGTCTCCTGTTTGATTTGTCCAACTATCTAAAAGGAACTTGTACCCCAAAATATAATATCAACAACTTCATACATTGAATGGTATAATGGTCTATTCTTGGTAATGCTTAAAGGGATGCCACTCCATTAAAAACATTTGGCCATAATATTTTTGGTCTCTTACTACTCCTTATTTTTACTTATCGACCTAAGAGAAGGTTTTCCCCTATGCATTGATCTAAACAAAAACAAAGGTGGGTATGTCAATGGAATTGTGGAAGGTGTGGAAAAGGAATGGGTTTCACCCACCCTTGAGAATATTTTGTTTCCCATGCCTCGTGCTTCTTCTCTAGTTGCAAGTTCAAGCATTAATTTCTCATCCTCATCTCTCTTCCTAGAATTACCAAGAAGGGATTTATTTACAATATGGATAATTTTTGAGGTAGATGAAGTGAAAATATAAACTTCATGCCTTGGGATTTTGACAAGTTTGTAATTCAAATGGTTGGAGCCTCAATTGGGTCAACAGAATCCCATTGGGAGTCCAATGGCTTTGGCATTTCATACGGCATTGATCAAACCTACAACACAAAACAAAAATGGAAATTGGCACAAAATAATGCTGCAGTTAAAAATTAGATCTAGACAAGTGTTAAATCCTCTTTAAAAAAACAACAATAAAATATATATCTATTGGGAATTGAAAATCTTATACTAAATCTTGAATAACAAAGAAAATGCGAGCATAATTTTTTTTACATATCTAGGAATATGGGTTTGATATATCAAATTCAATTTCTACTCCACAATATCTCAACTAATGGAAATGAAAACACATGTTTTCCCCTTGTTTCATCGATGGAAAAAGGACACAAAATCATCAAATCTCTATCCCCTATCTCTCTTTTTCAAAATGAGGGTAAAAGGACCAAATTTTCAGTTATAAGGCATGATAGATGTCAACAAACTTCCATTGACTATTAATATATATTGAAATATTGTGATATTTTGAATGCATCATTATACTTTTTTATAATGAAAATATCATAATATTTTGTGCCGATAATATTTGCATGGAGTTTAACACACAATGTATTGTGATACTAGTGATATATCAATGATAAATGTAACATTGATATACAACAAGGTGTTTTGCTTTCTCCATCGAGAACATTTGAAGAATTTTCCAATCCATCCATAACTCAAGGAAATGCACGGCCTTTCATTGATTACAATGTCATTTCAACTCTCTCGCAATACTCTTCACCTACTACATGACACTTGGTATTCCATAACCATTTGAAATGCATTATTGTTCATCATAAACCTATCAATTTGTCTTCTATGCATATGCATCCATTATCTTATGCACTTCCAATTGATCATCTATGTGTATTTTGTCTCATTAGATTCTACACCTACTATTCCCATTGCTGCATATAAATTGGATCATGCATGTGTATCTTCTCTATGTCTAAACCAATGTTATAAGAAAAGAGCCAAACTACCTTTACACCAATGCCCAAATGTGTAACTTGGATCAACACTAGTGCTTGGAACTTTGAGATATTCTAAAAGAACAAATCTTGACCCACCAACATCCTCCTCACTTCTTTATGTTTTTTCATGCATCCAATGGACCTCCAATGGTGGGGTATATTATCCTCTAATTTTCCTCTTACTTATAGGTTTTGTATCCCACTAAGGGATTTAAAATACATATTCCCTGCCAAGAAGCCTCCTCTAACACACTATTTTCCAAGATATTTACCTTCCAATGAATTATTCTCAGGAGCTACAAAAACATAGATCTCGTTAACCAAGTTTTCCTCTATTTCTATGTCAACAATAACTATCAGATGATGGGAATACTAGTCCACATTAATACATGCCTATGTGGACAAGCTACCCCTCCTAGAATCCTCCACCTCACCATTTGAAGAGCTGTGACCCCTCCCAAATTCCTCCACCTCACCATACCTATGTATTCAAAGTGAGTGAGGCTTAGGCTTGTAGATGAATTTTCGAAGCCACCCTCCTTTAGAACTTTATGACACTAGGAAGTCTTAGGTTCAGGTCCAAGTGTTGGCCAATGGTATACTTGCACTACCTAGGTTTTGTTTAGTAAGATAGTCAAATAGCAACACATGAGGAGGACATTGGTTTCATTTAAAGGCACGGGCATTCAAGTGGAAACTAGGAGTTCATTGATGAATGGCTATATGACTTACACTAAAGCAATTATGGAGATCGAACCTTTGAATTGAATATAAAAAATGTGAACGATAGATCAGATTAGATATGGGATAAAACCCACTTTTCCTAAGAAATCCTTACCCTTATTCATAGTCCTCATAGACATTGAAACCTCGAGATCTTGGATTTTCTTCCTAGCAAGCTAGAATACAAAGGAACTTGTGGCATAAAGATATTGACCCAATCATATATTTTTTCGAATATTCCAGGAGTTGCTCTTTCTTGTCCATCCACTAAGTGGGTCCACTTGGTTTCATATGATGTCTAAAGATAGTTAGAATCTGTGAAGACCCTTAAAACTAAGTGTGGATATGATAACATGGATAAGTCAATCCACAAGGTAACGCCCATATGAAAAGAAACAAAACAATGTTCAAAGTGAAGAGATTGCATACTGCTATAATGTGGAAATATAGGAAACATTCATTGTACAGTTAGGAATCGTGGTATATCTTATAGTCTCCTATGAGTTGAAATCGTTCAAGGCATGCCAATTGAAAATGGAGTGGAGAACACATTTTGAAAGGGTTCCATGGATATTTAGTTCTGTAATCTCTTCAAGGACCATGGATTGAAAATGTTTTTTCAATTCTATTTGGCTTCATAATTGTATGTTGTAAGTTCCATGGAAATTAATACTAGTAACTCTACTAAATAACATATATGGACCGTTCAGGCTTCATTCATATATGTTCTAAGTGACCAAAATGACCCTCAAGGTGATTTACATATGTTATAATGGACAACTTTCAATAGTGGTGCTCCATAGCATATGAAAAAAACCTTATGTTTCCCTATGTACTATCTAACACCGATTGCTCAAATTGTAAGTTAATGGCCACACCATCATACCATTTTGAATAATGCTATATTACCTACTCTAATAGATTAATTCCATGTCATAGGCCATGCCATGTGGATAATGCCACATGGTTTCCTGTTTTGTTGTTAATCCATGTTGTAGTGTTAGATAGTCATTACACCTGATTTAAGGGGCTAGTGTGGTTGTTAATCAACATAGAAATATCATCGTGTTGGCCATTGCAATCGATGATATTTATGCTCATCACATTTTATTCTTGTCACTTTTGAGAACTCTGTTAATAACTATGAATCCATGAAGGATTGTTTTAGTGTTATCCATAATGATGTAATATTTGGCACAAGGCTCAAGATCTTCCTTAATTCCAACACCCATTTCCAAGTATTTGGGAAAAACTATGCCAAATATCCTCCCATGCAAATGTCTCTCAGTAACTCCTTTGCCAACGACATTGTTGTGAAAACATTGAACATCCAATGTCAAGGCTATATGAGCCCCCACCTCGACAATATGTTGCATCGTTGCAACAACGCCAAGGAGTGTCTAATTAGTGACAATAATAGCACATCACCTAAACACATGAGCATGTGAAACTTAGGTGCTTGACACATGGTGACACACTTAAAACATGAACTATGGCATGGATATTGATGTTGTACTTCGTGTCTAAATGTGTAACATTAAGCTAGGATGGATAGATAGTATATATGTTTCTCATGTGATAGATAGTATTCTAATATCTTCTTGACATATATGTTTCTCATGTGATAGACAGTAGAGAAGAGACATTCTTGTGATATATGATGGTGAATAACAATTTGGGACAAGTTAGTTTATAAAGCATTACCCACACCAAAAGATTTTTTGAGGTGTTGGAATTGGAATGTAAGTCCCCGAGTTGATTTGACATGATATTCCTTACTTTGATATAACATCATTGATATTTTTGGTGTCATGCATCATGATCCCTCATTTTCTTGTAGTCATTATTTATATGATGGTAATAATTGCAATTATTACAACTATATTGACATATCTTGACATAACCCATTATTGAGAGTCCATTCCACATTAAAACTCTCCTAATTTTTTGTATGAGTGTTGTGGATAAATCCACTTGCACAATAATTGCAAGACAAAGACAAATTATATTACATTACCTATACCAACAAATTTGTCAATCCAAGAGTTGGAATTGGGGAGCACCCTTAGTTGATGTGATAGCATCCCTAATTGCTTTGGTACTAACAACACCAATAATTTCCCAATCATGTATTATCGTCTCTCTTTGGATTGTGATTGTTATCTAAGTTATCCCCACAATAATTGCAAGCCTTATTATTGCAATAAAATATCCCATGAATGACATTTCATTACACATTAATGCTCTCATTTTATTTGTGTATGCATGTTTGTTGTGAATAGTCCCACTTACATAATAATTGTGAGACATAAGTAGTTTATAAAATCTTATCTAAACTAGAATCTTTGTCAACCTAGAAGTTAACTTTAAAATGTGAATAATTAATATAATAATAATATATTTCCTCATTGTAATACTAAAATCACAAATAATATCAATATCATGCAATGTGGACCTACCTTGACATAATGTCCATAATTATGACAACTTGTAGCGGTATCTTATTATATTTAATTCCATATATTATTAAAAATGTATTCATTTCATTCTTCCATTACTATTATTCTTTCAAGATATTTTCTTTACTTTATTTTTAACATTTTATTTGATATTCTTAGATATTATCTTTAGTTTATTTTTATTTGATATTCTCTCCTTAATATTTTTATTTCCAATGATCATATTTTTTCTTAACTCATTAGTCTACCTTTATATTCCCAACATATTATCTTAAATATTAAAATATCATTTTAAAAATAATATAAAGTGAAATATGGGCATTTATTAAATAATTATGTATTTTAACAGTGTTTTGTATATATATTTTTTTCTTTTTTCTTGTTTGAAGAAAATGAAACCTATCATAACTTCTTTGTCAATTTGGCTTCGCTGCTGTTCACAATTGCAAGTTGACTCATCATTATTATTCAAAGAAAACCAACTACTTAAAATAACTCATTGACAATCAATAAAAAGGCATAATTCCATTATTGTCAAATGTCTTTAGGTATTGGGTTGTTAACTTATTCTTTACATCTAAGGAAGACAAACTCATAGTCAATTAAAAGTAGTTTTTGGTGTTACTCTATGACCAAAAGAATGGTTTCAACCCATTACAATATTCCCACGACACCCAATATCCCATGTTCTCCATCATCATTAAAATTACACAAAAGTCATATACAATCAAATATTCACCAAATGTTTTCTTCATACATAAAACCATAACTATATTTAATTACAATTTTATCTCATAACAAAAAAAAAATCCTATTTTCTTAACTTTATTCTATTATTTATAAAACTATAAACATAATAAAAAAATTATTAAAATTTATTTTTCAATCAACCTAGAAACACATTTCAAAGTTTAAAGCCATTAACAACAACTTGAAAGTGTTTCTCATATACACTTTTCATAGAGCTATGAGGTCATCAACAACATAGAAGTATTTTTTACAAACACTTCTCGCGGAGCTCTCTCATATCGTTGGTCGGTTTACTCGAAGGGTTATTTTAATCTCACTTTGAGTTTGGTTATTGTGAGAACTGGATTCTCAATTTCAAAGATTTACAAGTGAGAAAATTATTTTAAATTATTGATTTTATATTATATTAATATAATATATATAATAATGATTTTACTTAAATTTTACAAATTATTCAAGAAGTTAAGAGGAGACACAATTCTAAGAGAGTTTTATTTATGCTCACTATTCTATTTTAATGTGGGCATAGGTAGGGTATTCTGAGAGAGTTTTATTTATGCTTCACTTTCTTAGTATCACAAAGGGTACACATTATTTTTTCCAATGGTTTTATAGGTCTTGTCCAATGGATGCTTTCATTGTGAAGCTTGTGAGAATTTGTTCTTATTTTATAAAGATCATTTTTCCTTTTTAAGTTAGTTATAATAAAAATAGTTTCGATCTTTTAACTTGGAATTAATGATCTTGTTATAATAAACGAGATTTCTCTTTTTCTCTATTTCTTCGTTTCAACACTTTTTTGTTGTTGTAAATTTAGTTGTAATAGTTCTTTTCATGGTATCTATATTTTGTAGAGTAATCTACCCCTTTATCCTCTCACGATTCATCAAATAATCAACATATTTATGCCACACTCTTTTAAGCCCCAAGTGACTTTTACTATAATTTGAAGCAATGTTAGGAAGCCTCGTATCCTTCATGTTAATTATCTTATGCGTGTATTTATGCACTTGATCATAGCCTTACTCTAAATGGGTAGAAGTCCAACCTCTAAGAGGTGGATTTGATACAACAAATTGCTTTTAATTTTGATATTATAAACTAAAAAATGCTTATGGATTTGCTTGATTTCCTCTAGGTTTCTTTAGAAATGTTGCAACCCCAAACTTCACAATAATATATTATCATATGTATTAATGGATTTGCAATCAATATGGGTTAGGAAAAATGATAAATATTTTAGGTTCTCATGTGTATGACAATAAAATTCTACCCAAGTCTAGCATGTATCCTATTTCATTAAGAATAATGCCAAAAGATGCTTTCTTTGTGAAAAGATTCTTTTTTTGATTGGTTGGAATTCATCACATGGTTTTAGAAATATTATTTTTTAATGTGAAGTACGTAGATGAACCATGTTAATAATGGAAATTGAAAAAGTATTTGGCTAGAAAATTTTTAATGGAGATAATTTCCCGACAAATCAAGACCATTTCCGGCAAAAAAACAAGGTTAATGTTGGTTTAGCTTGAGTTAGGATGCGAAATGTCTAAGCGAAGGTAGGTTTAAGAGTAGGTTAACTGTCTTGATTTTCTAAATCATATTAAATAACCAGCGTATTCCAGGAGTGAAACTTGCAAGTAAATTCGTTTTTAATTCCTAAGTGTTTAAGAAAACGGTGGTGCAATTATGTGATGTAAGTGGTGGAGCATTCATTCTTGATCATGATCTTACGGTTAATAAATTGAGAAATTTCACCGAAAATGGAAGTGGTTTAGCATCCATTTTCGATCACCCATATGGAGGGGAAGTAAAAAATCAGGGAAGAAATCGAACTGATAATAATTTTTGAAACTTAATCAGAGTGGTTGAGCATCGATTCTTGATCACCGATCTGGCGGGCAACTAAAAAAAATTTGTGGAAGAAATTAAATTGAGAATGTTCTTAGACAAAAAAAAAATTGGCGATGATACATTAGAGGAAATTTCAACTCAAAATGGGCCTTTTAACCATAATTCAAATTCCATGTCATCATGTGTTAGTCAATGAAATTGCTTTAAATTTGAAATACCCTATAGGTCTTAAACATTTTTTTAATATAAATTTGGGGATAGGTATCATAAAAAAACTACTTTTTTCGTTCGTATTTTCGACATATCTCCCTGTGTTTTTACTCAAATTTTGATCGAGAGAGATCGTTGGATGCATAATTAAATTCTGCATCCAACAAGTACCCACACTGCATACTTTTGACGAGCCCCGCTACCCCAAAAACAACAAATATTTGAAAAATATGTAGTGTGGGTACTCATTGGATGTAGAATTTAATTTCGCATCCAACAAGTTCTCTCGATCGAAATTTGAGTAAAAATATAGGGAGATATGTTGAAAATGCGAACGAAAAAAATAGTTTTTTTCTTTTCTTCCTCCAAAATTAATAAATATTATTTTATTATTTTAACTATTATTTTATTATTTTCCTTAGAAGGCCCCTTTTGAGTTGAAATTTCCTCTAATGTTTGGCAGAACAAAAACATGTCAGTGTATTCATCCTCACATTTGGCCATCAAGACGACTCATGCCAAAGACAATTTGTGAAAATTCCACAAAACTTCATTCAAGCAAAAAATTGTGTCGAAGGTATGTCATGCAGGTAAGCAATAAACCATTCTATCAAGGCATTGTAATCTCAATAGGTATTAAAAGTGCACTTGCTTGTTACTATTGATCAATAAAAAACAAGAAATATCAGCAATCAGAGCATGTACTTACTTATGCTTATAGAATTTTTGAAATAGTTTCTTCTATGTCTATCCCATTCATAGGATATTTTGAAATGATAGTGATGATAGTAAGAAAAATCATTAGGCGATTTGTTGAGGAAGTGTACATTTTTGTGCTAATCATGAAAATTTGGCTTCATCACAATTTGGCAGAGGTGATTCATGTTTAAGTATGCTCATATATATATATATATATATATATATATATATATATATATATGACTCGAACCATATTTCATACATGGGGTGTACTTGGATTGGTCAGGTGTGCATTTTTGTGCTGGACATGAAAAATTGGGAAACCATATCAACAACTAATATGGTAATATTGGATTTCACTGTAGATGGAACATTTTACAGAAGGAACCATAAACCCGATTTCCTGAACTGGTTAATTTCATCGGTTGAATATACAGTTGAAAACTCTGTTCATTGTATTTATTTCCTTGCAATAAAAATTTGAGGAATGATAGCAAATAATTTCCATGATTTTTTTTATTTATATCTCAATTTTGAATTTAACAATGATTATATAAAATGACTGGTTGAGTCTCTAAATTTCTGGAAATGATGTTTTAAATCATCCACCTACAATCTTATGCTTTCAGAAAATGGTGGAGCATTTGTCTGTCAGGGTGCAAAACAGGTTGAATGGGTGATTTGGAAGGAAAATATATAGTTGATTAGAGACTTGTTTTCAAATATGAGTCGAAGGACAAGTGAATAAATCATCCACCTACAAATTTATGCTCTCATAATTTTTTTAGCTCTCATAGGTGAGAAATTGCAGGCATTTCCTAAGGCCATTTAGGCCAGATTTAGGTGCAAAATGGGTTGAGTGGTTATTTTGGCAGGCCAATATTATCTTGAACATAGACTGTTTTTCAAAAAGGAGGCAATCAAAAAGTGCGTAAATCATCCACCTATAATCTTATGTTTTCATAAATTTTTTATCCCATATAGGTGAGAAATGTTGGACATTTTCCCAAGGCTACTTAAGCCATTTTTTCAATACTTACCAAATTTGCAAATGGCGAGCATTTTTCTATCAGGGTGCAAAACAAGTTGAATGGGTGATTTGGAAGGAAAGTATCTCCTTGAACATAGACGTTTTTTCAAATATGATTCAATGGACAAGTGAATAAATCATCCACCTACAAATTTATGCTCTAATAATTTTTTTATCCCTCACAACTGAGAAATTGCAGGCATTTTCCTAATGTCATTTAGGCCATATTTAGGTGCAAAAAAGGATGAGTGGCTATTTTCGCAGGCCAATATTTTCTGGACCATAGAGTTTTTTTAAAGACTAAGCCAATGGGTAAGTGCACCAATCATCCACCTACAAGATGATGGTTTCATAAAAAAATTATCCCTCACATGTGAGAAATGGTGGGAATTTTACCAAGGCTACTTAAGCCCTTTTTTCAATACTTGACTATCTTTTCCAATGAAAAGCATTTTGTTGTCAGGGTGCAAATCAAGATGAATGGCTATTTTGGAAAAAAAAAATATCCTTGACAAGAGACTTGTTTTAAAAAACGAGTCGATGTACAAGTGAATACATAATCCACCTACGAATTGATTCTCTAATAATTTTTTTATCCCTCACATGTAAGAAATGGCGGGCATTATTAGGCCAGTTTTAGGTGCAAAATAGGCTGAGTGGATATTTTGGCTGGTCAATATTTTCTTAACCATAGACATTTTTTCAAGATTGAGCCAATGTTCAAGCACATAAATAATCCACCTACAATATTATGCTTCCATAAAAATATTATCCCTCACAGGTGATAAATGGTGGGTATTTTCCCAAGGCTCCTTAAGCCCTTTTTTCAATACTTAACCTATTTTCCCAATGGCGAGCATTTTTGTGTCATGGTGCAAAATAAGTTGAATGGGTGATTTCGAAGAAAAATATACCCTTTATCAGAGACTTGTTTTCAAATATGAGTCAATTGAAAAGTGAATAAATCATCCACCTACAAATATATGCTCTCATAATTTTTTTATCCCTCACTGGTGAGAAATTGCGGGCATTTTCCAAAGGCCATTTAGGCTAGTTTTAGGTGTAAAACTGGCCAAGTGGCTATTTTGGTAGGCCAATATTTTCTGGCCCATAGATTTTTAAAAAAAATTGATCCAATGGGTAAGTGAAAAAAACATCCACCTACCATTAGGGAAAATTTGGGGTCTAAAATGGGCCTTATAAGAAACTGTGCCATGGATGAGCTAAATTGAGTTGAATTTTTAAAACAATAGAATTTCAATATCTTTGGTCAACCATTATGGTTGAGTTGGACACATAATGCTTATGTGTCATATTTTTATTTGACAATAGCTAACTCCATATCAACCTCACCTTGGTCAAGTTCTTGAAAAGATCACCTCAAAATAAGATAAATAAACTTTAACTAATAAATATAGAATATTTTATTTGATCACTACTTCCAACTCCTCTAAAACATAACCTTCGCATTAATTAAAATTGCAATGGAAACATTTTAAAATACTAAAAACATTTATCAATCAATTTTTTAAAAATAAAACTAAATAATATTTAATTTTAAATAGACTTATCTTGAAATACTAAATAAAAGATATTTAGTATTTTTAATATTATTAAATAATATTTAAAAAATAAATATATTTAACTATTACATCCAAAAATAAATAAAACATTTAAATACTAACAAAATAAAAAATAAAAACTATTTTTAATGTTACTAAAATTATAATAAAATTTGATTTTACTTTTTTTTCTGTCTTACCTACCTATCCATTAAACCACAATTTTTTTTTTATTAATATAGAAAATAATATGAATATACATAGTTTATGGTTTTTTATTTTATGTTATGTAATATTTTTTATTTGAATTAATATAAAATTTATATTAAAAAATAATAGTGATTTAAAAAAAAAAAAATTTAACACTATTATAATTATATTTTTCATTATAAATGAATATATTTGAGTTTTACATTCATTAAATAAATAAAAAGTAGTGGTCTATTCATTTAAAAAAATAATAATATAAAATTCAAAAGTTTCCTATCATTTATTATGTGTGCACAAGAATCTAAATATTTCATTAATATTTTTAACCAATATCTCTTAACTCTACATTAACTCAATATAGTTGTAACTACCATTAATGAGACGATTTAGGTTGACTTTCATTAGATTTAATCTCACATGGCATATTTGTAGTGTGATGTGACTTTTTATTATTATTTTCCTTAGGAGGCCTATTTTTGACCCCAAATTTCCTCTACTGAAGATGATGCTTTCATAGAAATTTTATCACTCACATGTGAGAAATGGTGGGCATTTTACCAAGGCTACTTAAGCCATTTTTTCAATGCTTTACCAAATTTTCAAATGGGAAGCATTTTTTGGTTAGGGTGAAAAAGAGGCTAAATGACTATTTTGGAAGGAAAATATCTCATTAACCAGATACCTGTTTTCAAAAATTAGTCAATGGACAAGTAAATAAATAATCAACCTACAAACTTATGCTCTCACAATTGTTTTATCCCTCACAGGTGAGAAATGGAGAGCATTTGACCGAGTCCATTTATGCTAGTTTTATGTGCAAAACATGATGATTGGTTGTTTTTGGTAGTCCAATATTTTCTTGACCATAGACATTTTTTTTAAATTGAGCCAAAGGTCAATTGCATTAATAATCCACCTACAATAATATGCTTTCATAAAAATATTATCCCTCACAGGTGATAAATGGTGGGCATTTTCCCAAGTCTACTTAATCCCTTTTTGCAATACTTAACCAATTTTGACAATGGACAACATTTTTATGTTAGGATGCAAAACATGATGAATGGGTGATTTGGAAGGAAACTATATCCTTGATCATAGGCTTCTTTTCAAATATGTGTCAATGGAAAAGTGAATAAATCATCCATTTACAGAATTATGCTCTAATCATTTTTTAATCCCTCACTAGTGACAATTTACGGGCATTTTCCTAAGGCCATTTAGGCCAGTTATGGGTGCAATACTGGCTGAGTGGCTATTTTGGAAGGCCAATATTTTTCAGCCCATACATTTTTTTTAAATGGTCCAATTGGTAAGTGAAAACAACATCCACCTACAAGATGATGCTTTCATATAAATTTTATCCCTCACATGAGAGAAAGGGTGGGCACTTTAACAAGGCTACTGACGCCTTTTTTCAATACTGAAATCAATTTTGCCAGTGGTGGGAATTTTTAGGTCACAGTACAAAATAGGTTGAATGGTTGTTTTTGGAAGGAAAATATCTCCTTGTACAACATATGTTTTTATGTCTGAGATTAATAAAGTATGAAACTTTATTTACTATTTTTATACGTAAACACGCACTCTATATTTAGGATATATATCAAATATTATAGGCACATTTATGATATATTTAATATTTCTTTAATTAGCTAAATTCAATATGACATCTAATGCCAATATTGAATGTTTTTGTTTATTTTGTAGTGTAACTCATCAATGGATCTTTCAAATGATCCCTCTCAACAAAATATTCTTCTAAAAAGAGGACGACGTAAGGGTTTAGATTACTCAAATATTCCAACTTTGGAACCACATGACGTTGTCCTTCAATTCACTCATGCTAGACGTAAAAATACTACTCAATGTGTTGCTCATGGACAATGTCAACAATTTGGAGATAAAAACTCCATACCACATAATGAGTTGAGATTTTTCCCTCAAACAACAAGCAATCATCCAACCCTTGTTCAAATTCATTGTCCTCGATGTAATTAACCTTTGACAAACAACAATTTTGTCGGACAACAGAGGCAACAATTGTCTCAAATGTATTTGAAGGGAATGTTAATGTTCAAAATGAAAATGTCTACGACAGAATGAACTCTATTATAGAGAATGTGAGTGTCCCAAATTTCCCTCAGAGAACAATTTTTTTTCCTGCTACCACTAGAATGAACTCTATTTCGAAGAATGTGAGGGTTTTAATTTATCTCAGAGAACAGATTCTATTCCTGTAGCCACTACAATAAGCTCTGTTTAAGAGAATGTTCATGTCCCAAATTCCCGTCAAGGAACATTTTTTATTCATTCTTCCTCTACAATTCACTATGTTTCAGAGAACGTGAGGATCCCAAATTTCGCTCAGAGAACATATTTTTTTCTTGCTGCCACTACAATGAGATCTGTTTCAGAGAATGTGCATGTCCCAAATTTCCCTCAGAATTTTTTTTTTAACCATGCCACCATTTTTTTTCTCTGTTCAAGTGCCCTGTGACTTGTTGGGAGAACCTTTGGTCTGAGAAACCACGGTCTAGGGACATCTAAGCCGTCAAAATCACCCGGGGATCGCCCTCAGCTTGGACCTCACCAACCCTTAGCACGGTTTGATTTAAATGTTGCATCCCAAGAGCAGTGGGTTTTGATCTTGGGATGCTAAGCAAACGAAACCAGTCTCGGTCATCTGCTCTACCGAATTTTTACTTTAACCATGCCACCATTACACTGAACTCTTATTTGAAAAATAAAAATATGTACCAGAGAATGAACCCTGTTTTGTAGAATGAGGCCCTAGTTTTTCCTCAACAACCAGTGATTGATGCTACTGTTGTTACAAATCACTCTGATCAAAGTGAAGGTTTTGTTTCTCAACAACCTAGGGAGCCTTTGACTGCATTTAATCATGAATGGAATCAAAGTCTAGAAACCAATGGGAAGCAATTGGAACAAGAATCTCTTAGGAACTTGGATGCTACTAGAAGGCATGAAACAACTGAAATAATTGCATTTCATGAACAAATGGATAAAAATGCAACTGCAGAAAATCAAAGTACTACAATTGGTCAAGTTGTAACAGAAATACGAGAAGGGTTGTCAGCAAATCAAACTACACATGCTAAGAGAATATCACTAGGAAAACGCTTAAGGACATCCTTATTGCATCTTAAGAAGAGGTTGAGATGGTATAACCACATACTAAATGAGGGGACGACAAAATTTAAAGAAATTGGGAGATGGTTTTCTGGAAAATCACCTCAAGATGTATATGAAAATGACATTATTGTTGGAATTGGGTAATTTATGATTAAAAACTATAATGAAGAAACTAAAATTGAGGATGTTATTGAACATCTAGATGGAATGCTTGATAAACTTTGATCAATTGTTGTGGCAGATATTTGTAAGGATTTTATGCCCAGGAACATGGCTTTAGTATTTATCGAATCAAGCATGACTCATAAGGATTTGCAATCTCTAAAGAGAATTGATGCTCATGGTGTACTAAAGGGGGTTAATCTAACATCGGTTTGTAGGGAAATGAAAGAGTGGAGAAAAGAAGCTGAGGATATTGATATGGGTTGGGAGAGAATTGATGGTTTCACATATGGAGTTAGGGTCAAACAAGTAAAGTCATATACTTCCTTTATGGTTGAATCATATGAAAAGAGGTCTGGAACTATAGTCAATGAAGTTTCTTTCAAACTTGGTATTGATGCTCGCGTACATTATGATCGAGGTGGGAAGGTATGTGAGATATTATTTGAGTTACTAGAATAAAATGGCTTGATGTCTTGTGTAAGCCTTGGAAAATGGGATGGAAAAGAAGAATATAGACAAGTTTTAGCACATGATGATGATCCTGAAAACGAGGAGAACTTAATGAAACAAATAAAGAAGCTTTCACATATGGCATCAAAATGGTGGATGGTAGGGTTTTCAAAACTATTTTGTTTGAGTGTCATGATCTAGTGGCCATATGCAGTTTAGTATGCAAGAATATTGTTTCTCCAATGGGAAATTTTTTTTTCCTTGGTGCACATGCCATAAAAAAAGCAATACACACAGTTGCATATGAAATCAAAATTGAAGAAGGAGATACTATCCGTATTGTTTTTGAATGGTATGCAATGTCAACATACTTTCTTCTTGTAAGCTATGCAAATTTATTACAAGTTTTGAAATTTTTGTTGGTATCTTGACATTACTTTCTTAATCTAACTATGTTCTTAAACATTAGGATTTAAATCCCGCTTTCGAACCAAGCAAAGGATGGGAAGAAAATTCAGATGAACATATTATAAACATTCAACCAACCTTATCTAGTAGAAATATGACTATTGTTAATACTTATCCCATTGATATAAGAGATGATGAAAAGGTACACACTTTCATGATTAGTTCTTACCTATAAATTAAGCTTCTTAGTATTTCACTAATTCCTACCTATTAAAACATGTGGTTCCAATTACACTTGACTTTTGGCTCAATGTCCAAGCTTGTATATTGTTCTCTCCGTGTTAGGATCATAACAATTTTGAAGATGTTTCGTGAAATTCAAAGAATTGCACAAGATTATGACAAGGTTCATCCCACGAGATGCATGGAGAGAAAAAAAAATCTTCAAATTTGGGAGGATAAGGAGAAAATTGGTGTTCGATGTAATCATGAGAACCATACCATCATAAAAGCCAACAATACAATGATCTTAACTATGTGCAATCAGATGGATTAACATGAGACAAGATCCTCATTCGACATGAGGAAATTTTAAAGGTTTAAAAATTATGTTAACTTATCAATTATTTTTTATGCGGATCTTGACTAATAATACATGATGATGTTATTATGTTTTGACTATTGTTGAATGGCTCTTGGTGTTATTTAATTTGAAGATAAAACTTAGTATTTATTCATACGCATTGAAACTTATGTATTGTTTCTAGGTTATTGAAGGCCTACTAGATGAAGAGAAGAATAAAAAGTTGGTGAGGTTGTGGAAGTGCTATAAAAAATTTCACATGTTGAAATTTCAAGGGTGTAGAAGGGATTATGTATATGCATATGAGAAAATGTACGTCAGTATCATCTTATTATCTATATTGAATGGTAGTACCATTTTATACATGATAAACATTTTGAGCCACTATCCTTGCTGGATTGGCTTCCTTGCAACTGAGTTTATTTGGTTATGTTCTTGTTGTTAAGGAGATGAGATGGTTATTTATATGCATGTCCAAGGGGCCCATGATTTTGAGTTGAAACGTTCTATTTTTAATTATACGTTGGGATAGTTAAGGAATGAAGTAATGGAGCGTAAGCATAGAGAAATGCAAAATTTGAATAACAACTAAGTAGGAGGAAGAGGAGTTCATATGGAGAATAGAAGCACATTTGAACATGATAGAATATGTCTTGTAAATGAGATGAGAGTGGAATTTTTCAAGCTTGTCATGAGATCATAAGGTACTTTCCAAAAATTTAGACAAAGAAAATTATTGCCTTCAAATATTAGAAGTCAACTTCATGTTGAATATGGCAAGTCAAAAAATCATTTGAATAAGGAAATTGCAACACAATTGGCATCATGTTTCCCTAATGTTACTTGTCAACAAGTGGAACAACTATTTAACTCATGGGAAAAAAAATCTAAGAAATCATTGATTGCACCACAAACATTAAGTTTGTCCTAATTTGAGATGTTATCTCGTTCGATTTTCATTTATAGTGTGAGGAGTTATAATGTTTGTGTTTAATTATTAATATGTCCTCCGATTCCAATAACTATCTTCCAAGAACAAAACCAATCAGAAAATATGGCGAAGAGGCTTATCAAGAATCACATCACTTTGGAAAACACATGGCAAAAAAATGTGTTAAAACAAAAAAAACAACCGGTTTTTCCCTCCAATAGTTCATATTATATTCATTCAATTGATTACATATGCACACGTATTTATCAATCTAGTTGATTTGTGGTTGACAATACAACTTTTGCTTGAACACTAACTTTGTCCACCTCTCTGATGTCAAGAAATGAGCCAGGACGGAGTGATAAAACAAAAAAAATGCAAAGGGACGTTGATTATGATACCACAGTGATGATTGCAGACAATAACAAAAAAACGTTTTTTGTTTCATCCTTAACAATAGAGGCACTGGAGACCTGTCAAATGAAATAATTGAATGGAGCAACTAATGTTGATATGCCATTGATGGAATCTATGATTCACAATAGAAGGTGCGTTTCATCCTCAATAAATGGGGCAAAGAAAATTGTTAAGAAACAAGAAACTCAATGGACAACTCTTGGAATCCAAGTGATGGAATATAACAATCATATTAAAACTGGTGTTGTCAAAGCATTAAGTAAGAGACAAGTAAAAACGATAAATTTCCAAGATGATCAACAAGCAACATTGTATGCAAAGTGGTGAAGAACATAACATTTGTAATGATATGGAATTATTATGGTATTAATCTATTAAGAGACATTTTTTATGATATTTTGAAGATTGTTGGATATAGATTTGAAAAGGTATAATATTGTATGCACCTATAAGCATTGCATTTACCTTTCTCTATGGAAAAAAACTTGGAGTTTTTTGAGAAAAAAACATTTACATAGATTTCGTCGTAAATTCATTCTATTGTGGTGTGTTCCCATACAGTGTAGTTATACGTTATTTTACCCCATAAAAGAGCAATATAATTGTTATTTCATAGAAATTAAATAGAGCATAATTGTCATTTGTTATTACCAAAATTCACCAAGTATATACAATATATGAAAAAGGATATTAAACGTATTTGGACAGTTGCAAATGATCTAAACATTCCCTGAGTGTATAAGCAATGTAACACATTTTCTATCACCCACTAATGTACAACATAAGCAATGGAATAAATTATCTATCACTCTCTAAAGTACAACAAGAGAAAAAGAAAGACAACTAAAAACGAGCTAGAATTTAGAAAACTCCATCATGCAAAAAATGCATTTTTCATTATCTACCGATATATACATATATACAATGATTTAAACATGTCTAGCATGTTTATGAGATGGATGCAATAACTCCTCTTGAGCAGGAGACAAATATGTATGGTATATATTTCCTTTCGTAGAATACTCTGATTCTCCAGAAGCTGTAGGAGGCTCCATTTGTAATTTGGTTTCAAACTCTTTAATTTTCTATGTATTTTTTTTTAAATTTGCAAGCAAGACACTATTTTCTTCCACTAGCCTCTTCAACTTATCCACATTGTTCTTATACTTCTTTGATTCTTCTTCTTTATTGTAATGGGGATCTCTCCCCTATTAGGTGCACATGCACCAACCTTAGCTCATCCAGAGCATAAGGAAGAGTTCAATGGAATAACAAGAAACTAAACAACTATAGAAACAATGATAAAAAATATTTTTTAAGGGTTTTTTTCATATATAAAATAACTACTGCATAAAATAAAAACAAAATACCTTTTTCCTGCAATATGGGCCACCGTAGACGCCCTCGGAAGTGGTTTCAAAGCTCCATGGTTTGGTTCTTCAGTCTTCTCCATGGACAATTGTCAAATGGGGGATGGATCCAAAGTGGGTATGAAGAGATCTCAACGTACACCATGGGAAATGACGTGGCGGGGAGAATAATGGTAGGAAAGTATATGGTATTCCTGAGAGAAAAATGGCACAGCGTAATCACAAGCGAATGAAAAGGTGTTTTGGGAGATCCCTTCACAATGTATTTATAGTATGGTCTTAGGGTTTTTTAATCCAGGGTGATGACCCATGGTTTTTATCTATGGTATTTTTACCCTTTCTCATTTTTAGATTTTTTTACACCTTTTGGGAGAAAGTGGGGATAAACAATAATGAATGCTCACTATCCCTTTATTTATGGGAAGGAATAATGGTGTTTGAGACCATTTTTGTGGAAATACAATTGTGAAGATCAAAGGTAAGGTAAATATGGTGGGAATATGATGTATGTATATGATTTAGACCATGGAGAGCTAGGTGAACACTTTTTAGTGTTAACAGATTGCCCCCTGATGTGTGAGGGCAGGAGCTCATCATATGGCTGATAGAAATCATACGATCATGGGAATAATGGTGACAACAATGGAGAGATTGGAGAGACCCGCAGAGAATTGGAGCTTCCTCGTTCGAACTACGATGGCTTTTGGTTTTTTAATGGTTCTAAGAAATGGATGAGATACATATAATGTGTGGCATGTATATGGACAAGGAGAGCATACCCATGCTCATAACAATGTCAAAAGAATAAATAATTGGATCAAGACTCAAAACATGAGAGCCGATCAATACATATACAAATGATGATGCATAATGGTGGCCTCAATGGGAGGTTCAATACAATCTTGATCTGAAGAACTGATACATAGGAACAATGGCATTCTCATGGAATGCAATATCATCACAACTGATGCTTCGCTGGATTTGGAAGTGTACATAATTGGAGGGACTCAATGACTGAGAGTCAGAATCTATGTGGTACAATGTATATCATCAAGTGCTAGAGATACATGGAATCATAACACTAGGATCTCTCGAACATTGTCACCAATGCAGCCCGTAAATCACAAGGGACATGAGATTGTATGGGTCCCATAGATACACTCACCAATGTGATAGATGTAGGTGACAACCGGGGTCTTTGACCAAATAATGAACGGACCAATACCCTGTATGAATCTCAATGGTGCAATGATATAGCTGAAGTCAAGCACATGAGACACAACCAACTCGAAAGGCACTAATGACTCATTTCAAGTGGTGCAAGGAAATCATCAACGAGGTGGATGAAACCAAGATACAGGGACCTATGGGTATATCCTATGGAATAAATGTGCTAACGTCGACAGAGGGAGACCTACAACTAATCAAGGAAATGATGTTTACTTGACTAGAAGCACGAGGGGGATAACCAAAGATGTGGAACAATCTGGGGACTGACACACTGAATGGGGGAAAAGGGGGAGGGAAGTATGGGGGAATCAAACTTCCTTTGTTCAGAGCATGACGATAGGGCTGACCTTGAAACAAATGAGACTAACTCAAGGGAAAGGGATCATAGCTATAATACTAGGAAGATAACTACAACGGGAAATATTGAGGGAGGTAACTGGAGTAGTGGTATCCAAGGGATCCAAGGAAGACTCATCGCATAATACTCTGAACAAAGGCGACCCAATGGGGGGAAGCTTCCATACTGTGATATCATATGTGGTGGCACATAAAGACACCATTTGGGCCTTCTTCATGGTTTAAGGAGCACAAAGAAGGGATATAAGTTAGCTCAATATGACATGATCTCGTGGATTTTTAACGATCCCAAGAAAGTAAATGCTCGATGGTGTTTTCATTTTTAGAGAGTCTGAAAATAGAAAGAAGACTCCAGTGTGGTCTCTTTTTTGTTAATAGTCTCCTAATCCCGAAAAAGGATAAAAGTATACAAAGGAGATCTCTCCCAACCTTTGGGGAAGGAATACTTAATAGATGATGGATGGCAGCATCTTGATAATGGCCTAATCACTGCGTGTCACCACACTCCTCTAGAGTGGATCCCTCCAATGAGGAGGATCGCAGTCACTGTTGAGTGTGTCAGAGCAGTGATATAGGGTGATGTGCCTATGGAGGAGGAGGAGGAATCCGATGAGGAGGACGAGGACCTAGAGTACGAGGAGGACGAATCTGAATAGCAGCTAGTGATGCTACCCCCCCGATGCATTGGTGCATGGGGAATTTTGTACTATATGTATGATCAGCCGAGAAAGCTTGTGGAGCTTCTTATTTTGTACTTAACATTATGACATGATATATATATGCACGTGGATGCACTTTTTTTGAGTTTTTTATGAGTCTTTTATATGATGATGATACCTATATGCTGTATATGACATATGTATGCATGAAAATATGATGATGCATTATACAATTTATTTCCTATATGCAATGATCGATGTGCCACTCTAGAATGTCATTAGCCATTTGGTATGCTATACTACTGATACTTCTGGGAACATGCATGAATGTAATGGATTAAAAATGTCAAACCAAATGTCTAGTGCACAGGAAATTTCTAAAGAGACACGGATCACGTACATGGTAGCAGTTATTCAACTGGGAGACAAGCAGTTGGGAGTCTAAGAAGACATTAAGGTGACGAATACCCAAGTGGAGGGTAGCGACCAGGAGACCAATGACACCATCGTACTCATCCTGGTTGTTGGTAGCAATACCAACACACATTTCCTCAATATGGATCAACTCATGTGATGGGGAATAAATAACCCATGCAGCCAAAGCGATATTAGGAGACCATCTACTTGCACTGTCAGCAAAACCAACATAGCAAGGTGTGGTAGGATCCATCTGGGACAATCAAGGAAACAAACTATGAGACTCATGATAAGAACGATGCAAAGAAAAAAAGAAAAACTATGACACAAGTGTATTCATGGTGGGTGACTTCAGGCATAGAACCTCTTGAGGTAGATCCCATTGTGAGGATTCTTCAAGAGGTGGCCGTCAGAGTCAACCAAGATGTATTCCCCCTTGCCAAGGCACCGATGGATGAGATATGGGCCATACCACATGGAATCAAACTTTCATTTCCCTAGCTTGTCATTGTCCTGATTGTACACGAGGACTAAATATCCCTCGCTAAAGGTCCGAGGGTGGACATGAGAGTCATAATGGGATTTTTCCTGAGTCTTGGATACTTCTATCATCTGGAGAGCAGCACAGAGGTCCTCATTGGTTCTCTCAAGCATGATTAAATGTTGTTCTAAGGGTGAAGTGTCAGGGAGGAGTTTGATGGCAAGGCAGAGTGATGAAATCCGACACTTGATGGGAAGCACAGATTCCACACCATGGACCAAGTGAAAGGGGGTAAAATTGGTGGTGGTTTTGGTTGATGTCTGGTCGTCCTAGAGGGTAGAGAAGAGCATGTGGTGCTAGTTTGACTTGTTTTTGTCTACCATCCACTGGATCAGGGTTTTGAGGATATTTTTGAAAGCCTCAAATTGCACATTTCCCTGAGGGAAATAAGCAGAGGAATACTGATGCTCAAACTTCAACATAGCGGAAAGCTCTGTCCAAATAGTGCCCTCAAAATGGGAACCATGGTCTCAGACTATCTGTTGGGGGACACCAAAACATGAAATGACGTGGTTTAAAAAGAACCATGGCGCAATGAGCCTTATAGTTGAATGTAGGCATGGCCTCGATCCATTTGGTGAAATAATCAAGGACCACAATGATGTATTTATGGTCGCCGACCAACGGAGGATTATAGGTCATGAATTCGATCGCCCATTTGCAAAATGGACCGACTATGAGGACATGATGTAACGACGCAAGAGATGTCCTTGCTTTTGGAGCAAAGAGCTGGAAATTGTGACAGTGTTTGATTGCATGGATGCAATCGAAAAAATGGTGGGCCAGAAATAACTGGGACGGATTATATTTTGGGAGGTGGCCAAAGCAGAGAGGTGTACGTCGCAAGCTCCACTATGACAGTCATTCATGACATTTTTAGCCTCATCGTGGGTGAGGCAACGACGTAATATGGTATCGATGCCCCGGTGGTACAAGACATCACCAATCAAGAGATATCGAGCAGCTAGGTGTCGAATGCGACAACAATATTTGTGGTAAGATGGGGCCCAAATTTTTGTGTGCATAGGTACATGAAAATTCTCCCATACCATGGGTCTTCCGTAGAGATGAAAAATAAGGATTTGTTAGGAAGAGTGATTGCGATTGGTGGTGAAACAGACGAAGGAGGGAAGTCTATCTTCAAGTTGGTTAATGTCAAATATTTGGTGCTCTTTGGGGCAACGAATTCTAGATCATACTCCTGGAGTACAATGATCCACTTGGAAGCATGTCCTTGGACAAGGGGCTAAAGAGATACCTCATGGGGTTGGAATCAACCACGACTCGAGTGTGACTCAAAAGGATGTAATGGCGTAGCTTCTGAACTGAAAAGACAATGGCGAGGGCCATCTTCTCTTCATGTGAGTAGCATAAAGGTGGTTTGGAAATCTTATGAGTTACATAATAGATCACATGCTCTTGACGATCATCATCTTCTTGGACGAGGACTCTAGCGATGGAATTGTCAGAAACCGACACATAGCGGATAAACTCCTTTGTGAAGTCGGGAGGGGACAACAATGGAGCAGAAGTAAGAGCTTGTTTCAATTTGCCAAAGACATATTGTGCATGCTGATCCCAAACAAAAGGAATGTAGGTATGAAGCAGGTGTAAGAACACATGGACCTTTGTCACATAGTACATAATGAAAAGACGAAGGAAGTTCGCCTTACCTTGAAGACTCTGCAGTTGGCGCAAAGTACGTGGGGGAGGAAGATTAAGAATGGCTTGAACCTTCAGTAGATCCACTACGATCCCTTTGTGAGATACAATGAACCCGAGTAAAATCCCGACAGGGACACAAAGAGGGTTAAAGTGGACTTTAAATTTGCAACATCGCCAGAATACTTGACGTAAGTCTTCTAGATGTTGTGAATGCTTCTGAGAGCGAGTTGTGAGATCGTTTAAATATACCATGATAATGTGGATAAGGCCGTGGAAGAAGAATGTCATGGCCCACTGAAAAGTGGCTCCAACATTTTTAAGACCGAATGACATAACGCGATACGCAAATGTGCCTAAGGGGTGGTAAAAGCAGTTTTGTACTGATCCTCTTTCTGGATTTGAATTTGGTTATAATCGGAGAAACCATCCATGAAAGAAAAGACTTCATGGTCGGCACAGGAATCAATGATTTGGTCAATGAACGGAGTGGGAAAGTTGTCTTTGGGACATGCCAAATTCAAGTCACGGAAGTTAGTACAGACATGAATGGTACCTTATTTTTTGTTAATGGGAACAGGAATGGAAACCCAAGTGGTATGTACAATGGGGTATAGGAAACCTGCTTTGCGTAATTTCTCGATCTAGGCTTTGGCAATGGGAGCCTTTGATGGGTGAATGGGTCTTTGCTTCTGGCGTATGTGTGCAACATCAGGCCATGTGTTGATACAATGTTCGATGATAGATGGATTAAGCCCAAACATCTCGGTATAGGGCCAATAAAAAATATCACTAAATTCTTGAAAAAGTGCTTTATAAGAAGCAACTTCTTCAGGGGAGCAAGATGCTCAGAGTGTAATATCTTCAACTACCTCGAGTTTGGTTGATATATTGACCTTGATGGTTGGTGAAATGTTATCCATGTTTCTCTCTTCGCGTCAGCTGCTGAAATGGGGTTCTTGAACCAGTCTACTTTTACATGGATGAAGTCTTTGGCTTCGAATGAGTACTGGTTCGATGATGAAGGAGGCTCATTGGGGATAAAAGATAAGCGATGAGGCATATCATCCCACAGATACTTAGGGGCAGAAAGAGCTTCAAGGATCTCCTCATCATTGTTAAAACAATGGGTGGAAAGAGTGAAGGGATCCTCTACAACTGGGGAGACGAAAGGAATACTGGAATTGGAGATCGTGTATATTGTCTTGGTTGTGTCCGAGAAAGAAACCAGAGGGTGGATCTCCTCAAGGACGGTAATGTCATATTTATGGGAGTGTTTCTGAAGGCCGTGAAGGAGTGACCGATACTTAGGAAATTTTGGGCAATGGTGAGAATAGTGACCATATAAGCCACAAACAGAACAAGGATGGTTGGTTCACAACAACTTGTTGTTAACCACTGGTGGATCTGGGATGGTGACTATTGGGGTGCCATTGGTTTCATCTATATTGTCCATGTGGGTACGAAGGAGAGGCAACTTGGGAAAAATTTGTGTCGCATGGCCTTGGACCTTGCACAAAGCACAAGTAGGAGCTGAGCGTGGCTCAACCGTTGCTTTGCCTTCCTTTCCCCCAAACTTATTTGGAGGAGGAGGAGAAGGAGTATAGACAAGAGTAGTATTTGGTGGAACCATAGGGGGGTGTGACATCATCTCAATGGGCTGGACATGAGTCAACACGACCAGGGGGGTCAGGGGTGGAGTAGGTGGCTTGAGGTATTACACAAGAATTTCCAATGTGAAATTAGGCAAGTTGAGAGTATCCATGAGAGGATTTCTCACAATGTTGGATGGTGGAAAAAGGAAGGGAATCACATGGACCGGGAATGAACCCTAATAATTCCTAGAGGGTTGTGGTTGGGGTTTCGACTAAGGTTGCGAGGAGGTCGAAAAATTACCAAAAGTGATAGTGCACATATTTGATATATCAATCGATGAAGACGGAGGTGGTAATGACAAAAAGGTGTCCATCATAGGAGCGTTCGAAAATAATCCTAGGCCAATAGCAGACAAGGATGGAATGGACATACTGTTAATGGCAGTGTCGATAGTGGGGAGGACGTGTCCCGGTATGGTCATCCCCTTCGAATCATAGTACATCAGTTGTTCGATTGTCACAATCTTCCCATCATGAGGGAACATCAAGAGTCAAAATACGGTAGAGGAAACGACTCGCATTACATACATGTAACTATGTCCTAGGAGGAGGTTGTAATCGATTTGGGTGTTGACAATATTAATGTCAATCAACACTATTTTTCAGGATAACTCTATTGATGTATTTGTAACTTTGGAATGTATTCACTTGTATATATTATATTGTACCCCAATGTTCCTATCAGAAGAATCATTTGTATTTCATCGTACCCCGATGTTCCTATCGGGAGAGTCATTAATATAATAAAGTCATGTAAAGTCAATGAGGTTAACCCTCCATTGTAAGTTGGGGCAATAGTCCCCACAATTGAGTTAAGGTTAACCCTCCTTGTTGATCGGGGGGTAAAGTCCCCATAGTTCTGGGGCACTAGGGTTATTAGACTCTCCTAGAGAATTCAACCCTTGTAAGTAATTGTTAAGTGAGGTCGACTTGTTGGAGTGGAAATAAAGTGAACGGAAGAATATAAATAGAAGAAAGGTTATCCTAATTTCTACATAGACACACACTCACTCAATTGCGGCACATGAGTGAGAGACGAAGTGCTCACACAAGTGAGAGAGGGAACAGTTGTGGAGACCATCTTTTCTATCTTTACGTTTTACTGCCACCACTGGTGCTCATTCTATCTCTGAGGAAGTTTCGGGGTTTTCTCCTTTATGGTTTCCAGAGGAAAATCTTTGTGTCTCTTGGCTCTTGTGATTGTTGTTGTGCATGTTATTCTCTCAGATAAGTTCCTAAGATAATACTGTCTAATTGATAAAAATCTGGGAAATATTTTTGGTTGGGTAAATCTCTGGGAAAGACAAACCCTAATTTGACCCCGGGTTGGAAAAAACCCTAAAATACTAAAAATGATAGTTTTGGTACATTCACTATATCTCGGGATTACAAATGTCTCAGGGGACAAAATTTTTATATGACAAAGATAAAATCCTTCTATACCCTGTGTAAAAATTTCAGACTCGTCTTCTCTATATTCTGGGAGATATGATTCCTCCAAATCAGGGTTCCTGCCTCTTCCAGGATTCCTCCCTAAACAGGACACCTAGGGAGAATTGTTGTATCTTGGGATAGGAAGTTCCAAATGCAATTTCGCAAGTTTTTGAGATAGGGAACGGACTGTACCTTCTATGGTAAAAGTTTCAAACCCCGAATGTGAAAAAGTGACACGTGGAGGTCCGCACAAGTTCTCTATATTGAACAGTCTTGAAAGATGTCACCTTGGGAAAAATCTCATAAGTCCCAAATGTTGAAACCAATTCTACTAAAACCTATGGTGTTGGAAAGAGGACAGACTAGGCTACCTCAGTACGAAATTTCAAACACAGAGGAGCAGCAATTTCGGAGATACTGCAGAAGCAGTATCAGGAATTTTTGCAGAAGAAATTTGAAAACTAGGGATTCATGTTCCAAGTGATTCCCTCCATTGTTTTCAAGAAAAAAGTACATTGGATAGATCACCTTGAATAGGTATATATTTCTATCCAATCATATCCAAAAGATTCCAGGTTTTGAAAATTAGGGTTTCTCTGACAAACCCTAGATCAACCAGATCTAGACCCAGGACAGACACCTTAAATCGGTAAGATCTAATATTTTGCTATTTACATTTGAGGTTCTCATTTCAAGATGATTAATCACACCAGCTTGATGACAATTGGTGAAGATGACAACTTCCAAGCATGGAAGTATATGATTTCACTGGTTCTTGAAGAAAATGAATTGGACACCTACATAAGTGGAGAGGTTCCAGTTCGAGAGGGAGATGAAGCTAAAATCCTTACACAAGAAGATCATTGTTGATTCAATTATACCACAAGTGTCTTTCCTAGACACCTAAGAATATGTTTTATTCCTTTTCCAAGCTATTTGAAGAAAATAATATAAATCGGATGAAGTGTAGGAACTCTGTGATCCTTCAAGAAATTGACTTGGATCAGTATTTCAGTAAGAAAGGTCTAGGAGATAGAGGGAGATGAGGCTAAGGCTAGAGCCAATAGAATCATTATAGATTCTATTATAGATCATCTCATCCCTCATGTGTCATACCTAAAGACACCAAAAGGAAGTGTTTGATGCTATGACGAAGCAGTCGAAGAAGAATAAGATACTATTATAACCACCTTGAATGGCCTCCCAGGATCATGGGATTTATTCATTTGAGGAATGTGTGCCAAAAGGAAGTGATTACTTTCAGAAGACTCTAGGAAGAGCACACACAATATGAAGCTCAACCCATAATAAGAGAAAATGGGAGAAATTGAATATCAAGCACTCAGAATTCAAAGAAGATCCCTCAAGCGATGAGGAATATGAAGAACTCAATCCATCTTAGCATTTGGATAAGAAATGATGTTGTTATAGATGAAGAAGATGATGAAGATGAAAGAAGGAGTCTACTTGTGAAACAAATAAAGATAAGTATTTAATTGTCATTTCATGATATTGTTTTGTTATGCGTTTGTTTATATTCAGTTGATGTTTTATGCATGATAGAATGTTTGCATTAATGACAGTATACTACTAATATCCATGTCATGGGTAAGTAGCTCATACAACTCTTCATTGATACTTATCTAGAATGAAACCTCTTTGCTGACATATTGGATTAGTGCACAATCTCAATGATGTCTTGGTAGAGATGGAAGGCATCTAGAAAGTTTCCGTGAGATATGGATGAATATATTGGCTAAAATAGTTGCATGATTATATCTTAATGCAAAAGAATTTTTCATTATGAATACACCTTATGAAATGTTTCTAACCATACAAATGCATTTGACTTGTAGGAAAGATCACGTACAATCACCTACAAGAAAACAAGGATGAGACTTGTTCCGAAGAACAAGTGACGATAGTTCAAGAAAGAATACAAGATGAAGACTAATATGAAGATACTTTCAAAGAAAGAAAGAGGCCTCAGAGACACTAGTTATGTGACACTATTGAGCGACATCATTGATGCAAAGACTTCCAGCTATGAAGAAGTAGCTAAGAAGAAAGAGAAGGAGAATACCAATTCAAGAAGGATGATTTCTAGGATGCGATATCGAGACCTGAAGAGAATTATGTGGGATACAAGGAAATATTCGTAGCATGAGGCTTCTCACAGAAAGAAGGCATAAACTATGAAGAGACATTTGCAGCCATTGAAAGTTAAGACACATGACAGGCATACTCATTTGTAAAAATTAAAGAAGGCCTTGTACAAGCTCAGAAGACACCCATGGGACAACACTTACATGAGGAGCTTGAAGATTACCTAGAGTGATGAAGATCTTAACCTTTGCTACAAGGTTGAAGATGAAATCCTATAGAGGATGAAAAGCTCACAGATGGGTGCGAGAAGAACTTTTGAAAAGGTTCAAGATCGAGGATCTTGGTATCCAGTGACCCTAGATGGATACATAGAATATTAGTAGCAGAGGAAGCTACTTGTAACTCCAGTACATCATGTTTCAATGCATAGAGTATGAAAGGTAGAGGGAGAATGATGCTCTGCTTCAGAGGGAGTAACTGCAGAATATCTCTAGGATCGACATGGTACGACAGGATGGATAGATTACTGTGGCTCTAGGATTTACTGAGAGTAAAGCAGATTCCAAACTTTGCTTCAAGGTTGAAGGTGGAAGTCCAGTGATGCTACTGTTATATGTCGATTACTTGTTCCTGATAGAAAAGAGGAACTCATTAAATTTGCAAGAAGAAGACTTGTTGCCAAGTTCGAGATGAAGGACTTGGGGATGATGCACTACTTTCTAGGCATGGAGGTGTGGCAGCATGCGGATGGAATATCCCTGGGAAAAGGGAAGTATGCAGTATAGATCCTAAAGAGGTTCAGGATGATGGATTGCAAAGCCATGACCACACCTATGGGATCGAACCTGAAGCTATTGAGTGTTGCTTCATCAGATTCGGTTGATGGCACGATGTATCGTCAGATGATTTGTTCCTTAATGTACCTGACGAATACGAGATCAGATATTTGCTTTGTTGTGAACATATCGAGACATGTTCACCTGATTGAGACAAAGCATATTTTGAGGTACCTGAAGGGTACATTTGACTATGGGCTCAAGTATGAGTCGAATCAGAAGATTAACCTAGAGGGTTATGTGGACTCAAATTAGGAAGGCAGTGCCATTTATAGGAAGAGAACTTCAAGGTGCTACTTCAGTATGGGATCAGGTGTGATCTCTTGTTTTAATAGAAAGGAGTCCTGTATGGCGCTGAGTATAGCCAAGGAAAAATATGTTTCCACTTGCATTTTTTTGTATGATGCAGAGAGGAGAAATGAAGCTCCAATATGTGATCTAGATCAAGATCTCTGGAAAGAAGGAGTTCTGGCATAGCCGGTTAGACAGGTTGTCTGAGCATAAAATCCTGGTGAAGCTCATAGGTTTCTCAGACGTAAATGATACTGTAGGTTTCCTCGGTTGTAATTGGTCCTAGAGAAGCTCGCAAGTTATCCTTGGGCGTAATTAGCCCTGATGTGATTCTATGCTAGAAATGGCTAGAGTGAAGTTTGAGTACTTCAGGGAGAAGCTTGGTGTTCTCCAGATCAAGGTTCCCTCCAAGGGGAATTGATGAGTCCATGAGCCTTTCTGACATGGTGGTAGGCTAGGCCTCCCATGGTCGGATGTAAGCGCTAAGCCTTTCTGACATGGTGGTAGGTCGGGCCTCCCATGGTCAGATATAAGTGTTGTGCCTTTCTGACATCGTGGTAGGCGAGGCCTCCCATGGTTAGATATAAGTGTTGTGATTTTCTGACATGGTGGTAGGATTGGTTCCTCCCATGGTCAGATGTAAGTGCTGAGTACTGCATCTAGTATGAAAAAGGAATGACTTTGTAGGGGAAATCCTTGCAAGAGGTAAGATACTGCATATAGTATGAAAAAGGATTGGATCTATAGGGGAAATCCTTGCGAGAGGCAAGGTTTTGCATCTAGTATGAAAGAAGACTGGCTCTGTAGGGGAAATCCTTGTGAGAGGCAAGGTGTTGCATCCAGTATGAAAAAGGACTGGCTCTATAGGGGAAATCCTTGCGAGAGGCAAGGTGTTGCATCCAGTATGAAAAAGAACTGGCTCTGTAGGGGAAGTCCTTACAAGGAAAGGTAGTACATCCAACATGAAAAAGGGCTGGCTCTATTGATGAAGACCTACGTGGAGGCTAGGCCTACAACCGACATGAAAATGGGTTGTCTCTGTAGAACTTCCTATGATGAGTAGAATTGAGAGATAACACCTTTGATCGAGATAGCATAAGCAGTGATGATGATGATCCAATGATGATCCAGACTTGATGTTGATCTAGTGATGATGTTGATCTAATGATGATACAAACTTGATGTTGATCCAGTGATGAACCAACTTTGATGATGATCTAGTGATGATCCAGTGATGATCCAGCTTTGATGATGATCCAGAGAAGAAGACTTGTGCTGGTGAATTGTGTAAAGATAATACCTTCCTAGTTAAGAGGGAGTGTTGATGTATTTGTAACTTCGGAATGTATTCACTTGTATATCTTATATTGTACCACGATGTTCCTATCGGGAGAATCATTTTTATTTCATTGTACCCCGATGTTCCTATCATGAGAGTCATTAATATAATAAAGTCATCTAAATTCAATGAGGTTAACCCTCCATTGTAAGTCGAGGCAATAGTCCCCACAATTGAGTTAAGGTTAACCCTCCTTGTTGATCGGGGGTAAAGTCCTCATAGTTCTGGGGCATTAGGGTTATTAGAATCTCCTAGAGAAGTCGGCCCTGGTAAGTAATTGTTAAGTGAGGCCAACTTGTTGGAGTGGAAATAAAGTGAACAGAAGAATATAAATAGAAGTGAGGCTATCCTCATTTCTACGTAGGCAGACACTCACTCAACTGGGGTGCATGAGTGAGAGAAGAAGTGCTCACACAAGTGAGAGAGAGAACATCTGTGGAGATCAAATTTTTTGTCTTTGGGTTTTACTGCTGCCATTGGTGCTCATTCTATCTCTAAGGAAGTTTCGGGGTTTTCTCCTTTATGGTTTCCCGAGGAAAATATTTGTGTCTCTTGTCTCTTGTGATTGTTGTTGTGCATGTTATTCTCTCAGATAAGATCCTAAGATAATACTGTCTAATTGATAAAAATATAACAAACTCAACAGGGACATTTGTGAGAACGCCTTAAGGCTGAGCAGAGCGACCATCACAGGTGCAAAGAGCGGTGGTTGAAGGTTGAAGGGTGGGGGAACTAATTTTCTACCAAACAAAGGTTGACATAACGTAGGTGGATGCCCCCTCATCAATGATACATTGATGGATTACCAAATTCCGGATTGTGACTGGAAATTGGAAGGCTATAGATGATGGCATCCTGGGTTCTCCTTGATTTAGTTCGAAAGTGATCAACCTGGAATCAGAGGGATCGAAGACACCTAGTGCAGAAAACAATGATTTAAGTTGCGAGGGAAAAATTTTAAGCACTTCAAGAGAAGACATGGCTGCAAGGGAATGGGCCAAGTCATCAACTATATTGTAGTTGAGGACAGCTCTGGAAGTGGCATTGTTGGTGACATGACGCATAGGGAACCATGGGTCTCTGACAATCCCATCCATAGGGGGTCTTGGTAAGTGCAACAACATATCAGGAGTGGTAGAGGTAGATGTCGTTGATGGGTCAGCAGTTTCTTTAGTGGATCCATACTGTCATAAGGTGATGGACACCAGCCTCAACAGGTTAGGCTGCAGTCGTGGTGGGGCAAAGGGTTGGGTTTCAACCATTCATTGGTGTGGTAGGGGTTTTTGGAGCACCATATGTGGGGGACCTAGTGGTACTGGGTTTGGCTGGGTTGGAGTAGCCACATTGGGACCACATTGACTATCATTTTGGAGTAGTTGTTGGACATGAGTCAAATGAGGGAATTGGTGAGTGTAGTGGCTTAAGTGTTACAGATGGCACACTAATGGTTATTCTGTAATTGTGGGTTCTTCCCAGGTCAAGCAGGACGCTGGGGATTCTGTGCAGGGTGTTCGGTGTCATTGTTGTTCGGAGGGTTGGCCTGTTGGCCACCTCCTTGGGGTTGGTTGTTTCCTCGATTCCTACATCTCTTGTTATTTCCCTGCCCTTGTTGGTTATTTGGGGTCGGTTGGTTAGGGAGGTTATGTTGTGCATAGACCTATCCCATAGAAAAAAGAGGAGTCGAGGCCGGAGTCGGAGTGGGTTTCACAGGTGGTGCATAATAGACTGAAGGAGCTGGTGCGCTGCAAAACTGACCATTTGGTCAGAACACGAATGTGCCGAACAAGTCGGTTCATTAACATGAGGATTTGGTGTGAAAGGTGCATAGGAAGGGGTGGCTTCGCACTGAGCTGTTACGCAGGAATAATCATGGGCATAACTGTGAGGCGCATATGAGTAAGTAGCACCGGATTGAGCCGTCACATGTGAGTAATCAGGGGCATAACTTGGTTGGGAAACATTATCGATCTTACCAAGATGGGTTGGCATCATGGGAGAGGCCGAGAAAAAATAAGAGTGTTGGGTAATACATCTGATAACTCCATCACCAGCATGAGATTCCCCCAGCATATCTTAGCGTGAGGTGTTGGCCCGAGGAGCATCGGGTATGACAAATACAAATAACCTGATTTGGCGTATATCAGATCAAACTATTGAGCCTTAAGGATGACTTCTTCTTCGATTTGTTGTCGCTCATATGAGACGTCCTTGGCTATGGGTGGGAGTTTGAGGAACCAATCAAGGAATATGTTCTCTTCTAACTAGATCTAACACAAGCTACGAGGACGGTGCCATTCATGAACATGATCTATGATATGAGAAGTTTTGTTCTAGCGACATGATAGTAGGATCTCCACTCATTCGACATAACAGACGGGTAATTGGAAGTACTGGAGGAACATCAAAGCGAGCAAGGAGAAATCAGGGTACGTAGCATGAGGAAATTCGATATAGCACTTTGCCGCAGCACCCATGAGTTTGCGCTGGAAAAAACTCAATCGAACAAAGTCATCCACAATGTTGTTAGATGAACACCATAGGTGGAATGACATGATGTGATTTTGAGGGTCCTCTCTTTCCTTACCCTCAAACTTAGGGATGTCCAAGGGAATCTTGGTAGGAATAGGAGGCCATTGTGGGTGGTGACGAATGGGGTCACTGGTTAACCGTGCCAAATATGGCAGGTTGAGACTAGACATAAAAGGTAAGCTAGAACCAAGAGAGGCTCAGGAAGGTTCAACAATGGTGTCGGTGATAGGAATGTAGTTCCCATGCATCACTGGGGGTGGATGAGGTTGAATTATGACAGTAGGAAAAGTCACTGGTATGGAAGGAATAATCAAAACTGATGTAGAAGGGCCACTGCCCCCCGGTAAAAAAGGTGGAATGGCAGTGACACTGGTGGCTGGACCAGAACCACCACTAATGGGTAGTGAACCATCAGCAGTGTGTGTAGTGACAAGGGGCCCACTAGGTCTAGGGCTTATAAGCCCAGTGGAAGGGATACCTATGATAATAGGTGGAATGGACGTGAGCCCACTACTGACAATCCCCCCTTGAAAGGGGTCAGGATGTGCACCAGCCATGGGGCTAGATGGAGCAGTGAACAAGGTGGGTTAGAACTGATAGGAATCTGAATAAGACTCAGAGGCCATGTGTGGATCTGAAGGTGGCGAGTTACGTCGAAGATGGATTTGATGGTGACGGTTCAAAGAACCGAACTAGGGGTTGTTCCCCCTAAGCCTATGTGAGTAGTGTGGTGGAGTTATGATGACTATATAGAGTGTTGTGTAATAAATGAAAACTCAAGAGTATCAATCCCAGGCTCAAAAACCCAACTACAACCGAGTGTGTAGAAGGAGAGCGTATGAAATGGTGGCTCATAGGCCAACAAAAATCTCTAAAACCAAACTGTGACAACGGGTCACAATAAGGAGATTCTACAATAAAGTGGCCAAAAATCCAACAAGTGACACTAGCTATCAAATAAAAATAACTCACTAACGTATGGGGTATGAGTGAAAGAAATCTCCTAACTACAAGATGGAAGCTCCTCACAAATCATATTCTCAGTATGGTGATGAAATGCTAGTCAGACAATATGAAATGGAAGAACAATATAGGCTAAGATAATCCCACTACTGAGAAGGACCTCTGGGTAAAAGAGCCCTAGAAGAATGGGAACTAAGCTACCTCGTTCATGATAGGTCTGTTCGGTTTACTGACGCTTCATCCCTTTGGCCCTCAACACCCGGTATACGTCAGCATGCACAAGGAGGACTATGAAGGTTTAGCCTTTAGTACAAGATGGAGTGCGGTATTCCATCGTGACTTCTGAAACCCCTTTGTTGTAGCTTGCTCTTGCTGAGCAGGGAGCCTCCCGACAAAATGATTATGACTGTGTCAACAAATACAAGAGTATTTTGGTCCCCTAATGGACAAAATCTATGTCTTAATATGTAAGAGACAGAGGGGTGTTGTTTAGATGCCTATCCCCAAAGTCCTAACTTAGCTACAATATTGTTTTTTTCTCAAGCGAGGTTACAATGTTGGTTGTATTAAGTTATTTTTTAAGGCTTGCTTGGGGCCATGAACCAATATTTTCAATTATATGGTGTGCAACGTGTGTGACTGATGTGTATTGCAAACCCAAAAATCCACGACGAATATGTTCCAATCTCACTATCGGGATGCAAATATAATGCAATAAAGAATAGTAAAGAACAATAAATATGCTACAAAATAAATTTTTCTTCCATAAATAAAATGTATTTAAAAAAATGAGCTGTAAAAGGAACTAATCAAACGTAGAAAACATGCATGGGGTCTCAACCACCAAGCTCAACTAGAACGGCTCACAAACCAAGTAAGTGGGATTGTAAAATATACCAATGGGCTGCAAAAATATCAGATTTGGACATAAAATAGGTCAGAACAAGGTTTGGGACAGACAGGTTGCACCTGTCAGTGGAACAGGCGTGATCTGGTTCGCATGGAATAGAGGAACAATCACGATCTAAACAGAAAAACAGTCGGCGAATTCATGTCATGCAAAACATGGGGTTAAGCGCAATGAGGTCGCTTGAAATGAAGTCACAGTAGCGACTGGGGTCGCTCCGAAATCCAGGACAGGAGCGAGACAGGTTTTTAATCCAAGTTGCTCGTATCGCGGATAAAGGTGCCACCTAGGTTGTACTTATCGGGTAGAAAGGCACGACTGGGTCATGACTTTCTATCGTATATATGCGACTCAGGACAAACAAGAATTAAAAAAAAAACAGAGAGTCGGCTAGGGTCGAGGGGTAGGAACTAACAAAATACTGGTTTGGATCTATCATGAGAGGGGAAGATCTGTGACGCCTGAGGGAAGAAGAGAGGAACAAACCAATGGAAACCTGGAAAAAAAAATCTGTATGGATCGACCAAGTGGATTCACCAAAATTGTAATGGAGATTTCTCCCCTATTACGTACAGATGCACCAACCTTATCTCGTCCAGAGAATAAGGAAGAGTTCAATGGAATAACAAGAAACTAAACAACTATAGAAACAATGATAATAACTATTTTGTTAGGGTTTTTTTCATATATAAACTAACTACTACATAAAATAAAAACAAAATACCTTTTTCCTACAAGATGGGCCATCATAGCCGTCCTCGGAAGTGGTTCCGCAGCTCCACGGGTTGGTTCTCTAGTCTTCTCCATAGACAATTGTCAAATGGGGGATGGATCCAAAGTGGGTATAGAGAGATCTCAACATACACAGTGGGAAATGGTGTGGCAACGAGAATAATGGCAGGAAAATATGTGGTATGTTTGAGAGAAAAATGGCACAGCATAACCACAAGTGAATGAAAAGGTGTTTTGGGAAATCCCTTCATAATGTATTTATAGTATGGTCTTAGGTTTTTTTAACCTAGGGTGATGACCCATGGTATTTTACTGCCCATGGTTTTTATCTATTGTATTTTGACCCTTTCTCATTTTTAGGTTTTTTGACCCTTTTTGGGAGAAAGTGGAGATAAACCATAATGAATTCTCACTATCCCTTCATTTATGGGAAGGAATAATGGTGTTTTAGGCCATTTTTTGTGGAAATACAATTTCGAAGGTCAAAAGTAAGGGAAATATGGTGGGAATATGATGTGTGTATATGGTTTAGACCATGGAGAGTTAGGTGAACACATTTTTGTGTTAACATTTCTTACCTTCCAATTCTCGTGTTTTATGGTTCAACTGATTAGTAACTACAACCAATTCATCTTTCAGTTCCTTAATTTATTTCTCCTTCTTTTCTACCCTCAACTTTGTCTCATTGGGAATGAGAGGAATCACCATAGTCATACCAACTGGACCCTGTCATTCCTTCTGCAAATCAACAATTTTGGATTTAAGTGTTTGAATTTCCATATCACATCCCAAATGCTAAACTTTTCGGCCCACCAAGAGTTTTGATTCTAGCTCTCTTATTTTTGCATCCTTTTCATCCATCTCCTTTTAATTTTGTTTATATAACGGTGATGAACCAAACACATCACCTATAGAAAAAATCGTTGAGAAGCATTCATGTAACATATTCTCTCGTTTTACTAAGGACTTCTCTTGCTCTTCTAAGGACATTGTAATAGCAGGATTTTTTCTCTTTCCACCCTTACCTGTGCCTCTTTTTGTATCCTCACACTTGTATCCTTTGGTACCCTTACTTTCTTCCTCACCGCCTTTTGTATTGTGAAGGTTTTTTCCTCTCCTTTTCTTTTTAATTGCAAGTGTCTCAAAGATCCATTCTAACATTTTTCCTTTGAGCTTATAAGCTTACTTAGAAATGTTTTTTCTCAAATTGGAAATTCATGATTCTAATTCTCCAACTTTTTGTTCATGCCTTTCCTCCCACTCTTTCATCTTCAACGGGTAATCTTCTATTAAGTGTTCCTTTTTTTTCAATTTCTCCTCCAATTCATGTAAAAAACCCATTTCTGTCTTTAATGGTGGTATATTGAGAACACGTGGTATTTTTTTCTACTCTCTCTAAGTTCATTTTGTTCAACTTTTTATTTTTCCAAAGCCTCTATAACCATAACCCTCATTGTCTCCATTTCCTTTCTAGTTTTATCATTGATTATGCCAAACTCTTTGGATAATTCTTCATACATTTCTTCTTTTCCTTTTATAATTATGTTCACTTTGAATTGATTATCCGCAATTGTATTTTGCAACCATGCTATCTGTTTGAGGAATTATTTAATATTATTATCTTTTATCAGGCACTCTTCCTCTAAATTTCCTGCAGAGGAAGCTTGTTTCTTGAAATGATTCATTTTATCATAAAATCTGAACACAAATATAGTATCGAAATTATATGATGGATTGTCTAAATGCATAGTGGAAGCCCTTGAATAAAAGTTGTAAAAAAAAAGCATACTCAATCACTAATTGTTTTTGAGGAATTATGTTAAGAACCTCTTGAGGAATGGAAAAGTCAGGAGTAGTTTGTTCCATTGCACTATATGTAAGCGCCTTCCACTAACCTCCATCTACATGTCTATGTAGCTCTTTTAAATTTGTGGCATCATGAACTACATCAATGGTGACAAAATACGAAGACTGTTTTGGTGATTCCTATTGGTTCTCATGGGATTGCACTAGAAATTCCTCATTCTATTCCAGAGACTGTCCCGGTAATTTCTCATGGCGATTTGGAGATTGTACTTGCAGTTCTTTTCTTTGATTAGGAGTCTGTCCTAACAATTCATCATTATTTTCCTGGGTATTATATTTCCTATAGTATGTTTTATGAATGGGTGGTTTTCGCCAAGAAATATTTTTCATGTTGGTTTCAATAGCATGGGTCCGACATAAATCAATTATTTTTTTAAGTGTGCCTCAGAAACTAAATTTAACCTTCTTAAATTGGCTCTCTTGCAGGGCATGCTGAATTTTCTTACCCAATAGATAATGTATATCTACAGGTCTATCTTCAACCCAATTTATGACTATCCTCATACATTCACCGAAAATGTCCTGCTTGTGATGGTTCAAAATTGTCCTAAGGACAATCTGATTCAATGATTTGTATATTCCAGGAGGGAAATCCTGCATTCTTAAACCATTCCTTGGAAGAGATACAATTTGCCTTCAAATTTTATTGGCCATCTGATTCTTCTCCACTTTGGGGGTTTTGCAATAGCTAAAAATATCTCCCTCTCTGCATGGAATTTTTGTTGCTTGAGAAACCAAATTAGGGTTGAGATATACCCTTGTCCCAAAAATTATGAATTCCATATTCACATAATCATAATTTAAAATTGCCTCGTCTCAGGACATATTTAGGTGCAAACCAAACTGAAAGGATGTTTTGGCAGGCCAATATAATATTCACTAGAGGTTGTTTATAAAAATTGAGTAAATGTTGAAGTGCACTAATCATCCACTTGCATTATGGTTCCTTCATTCTCTCTCTCAGGTAGGAAATGACGAGCATTTTGTTAGCGATTGAGCAAAATATGAAGATAATTGAACTTTAAAACTTTGATCCATAATAACAGTGCATATAAATCACATCAATAATTCAAATATATAAATCAAACCATAGAACACGGGATATACCCTGGGAAAACCGTCCACTAATTCGAAGGATTAAAAACCCAACAAACGATCTTAGAGTATGATAGATTAGTAGAAGACAATGATTACAACACAATGGAAGATTGCTTTCACTGAGAGCACCAGAGAGAGGAGATCTAATGGAACACTATATCTAACTTTCCAAGTGCATAGCACTTTGATAACAAGTCAAATTAGGTTTTACAACAAAAATAGAATGGTTGCATGTATCAACAACTTGTTAACACTAAGAACACAAATCCATCTTTAATCATGCACCCCCCACTGATCTGGTGTCAAGCTAGAACTCCATAATTTGTTTGGGTACACAGGGTACTCCCAAAATACTGAACACCTAGCGCAGCCACTCACTCAAACAGATCACAGATCAACACACTGATGTTTTGACGTGGTTAAAACCCTCCAAAGGGAAACATTCCATGGTCCCAGCCAAATAGCTACTTAGAGCAATTTATTATGCAAAAGAAAGAAAGTTATAAATGAGATTCTCACAATCGATCAACTAGCCAAGGACCCTCCATGCTCTTTAAATAGAGATCATGGACCAATCGGGTGTTAAGCCAGAGATCAAGGGTAGGTATGATCGAAGAGGAGTTGAACTGTCGGATCACTCTATGTCTAGAACATATCGTGACCGTCGGATTACATATTTACAAATGCAAACTAATGCATACTAAAGAAACACACTTTAACTAACAAATATATTACACAAGTTTATCTTAACTAACTCCTAAGTATCTAAATATCCTAACATCCCCCCTTAAGAACAACTTGGGATAGGATTGGAGGATTTACAAAAGTGACACTATTAGGAGAAGGAAAGAGGCATTAGATCCTATCCCCCCTTAATGACAAATTCTTGAACTCCTAACGTAGACCGAAGTTTAGAAAACTTCGCTTCTGTAAGAGACTTAGTGAAGATGTCTGCAACTTGATCATCTGTAGGGTAATAGAGCACTTCAAGAACACAATCATGAACAAGATTTCTGATGAAGTGCATATGTATTTCAATGTGTTTTCTGCCTTGATGTCGAACTGGATCTTTGGCAAGCTTGATGGCACTTTTATTGTCGCACAAAAGTGGAGTAGGTTGTTGCTGCTCAAATCCAAAATCTGATAGGATCTGTCAAAGTCATAAAGCTTCCTTACTCGGATTAACTGTAGCTCAATATTCTTCTTCTGCTGAAGAAAGAGCAAGAGCTTGTTGTTTCTTACAAGCCCAAGTGACAGGTCCAAATCCCAGACTGAAAACATAACCTACAGTAGAATTTCGATCATCAGGATCGTCGACCCAATCTAAATCAGTGAAACCAACCAACAAAGGTGTCCCCACTATATTGTAATGAATCCCAAACTGAATTGTACCTCGAATATATCGAAGTATTCTTTTTGTTGCTTTCCAGTGACTTTCATGAGGTGTTTACATATAACGGAAAACATGACCAACAGAAAAGGAAAGGTTAGGACAGGAATGAGTCAAGTATAAGATACTACCAACAAGCTCATGATACAAGGTGGCATCTACTTCAAGGGAAGTACAAGTGGCAGAAATTTTGACTCCAGAATGGAAGGTAGAAGGGGCTAGTTTACAATTTTCCATGGGAAAGTGACGAAGAAGGTCACAAGCATACTTATAATGGGAAAGAAAGATTCCTTCTTTGGTTTGCAAGACTTGCAGACCAATAAAATAATGCAAATGCCCAAAGTCTAACATTTCAAAATTTTGCTTAAGATTGGATTTCACATGGGTTAAAAGCTTAGGGTCACTACTAGTAAGGATAAGATCATCAACATAAAGAACAAGTATGATGAGATGGTTTCCTACTTTCTTGGTATAGACATTAGGGTTAGAATGGCATCTAGAAAAACCAATGTCAAGGAGAAAGATATCCATTTTGGCACACCAAGCTCTAGGAGCTTGCTTAAGGCCATATAAGGATTTCTTAAGGTGATATACAAGGCTAGAGTTATTCTAAACATATCCAGGAGGTTGTTCCATGTAAATTTACTCCTGTAAATAACCATGTAAGAATGCAGACTTGACATCCATTTGATGGACTTCCCAGTTATGTAATGCTGCAAGGGAAAGAACAAGGCGCTGGTGCAACTAGAGGAATATGAGCAGGCGAAGGTGGATTTTCATCCTCACTATCATCATCAGAAACTGGAGTTGGAAATATACCAAGGAAATTGGAATTACAAGAAGGCACAATCGTCGAATCAGGCTTGCAGGCCAAAGATTGCACAACCGTCGAGTTAGGCTCGCAGGACAAGATAATTTCATCAAACTTAACATCTCTTCTAATGATTACATCATTTGAATGTGGTTGAAGAAGTCTATAACCTTTTACATCTTCAAAATATCCAACAAATATGCACTTTTCACTTTTAGGCTGCAATGCTTTCCGTTTTTCATCCGGAATGTGAGCCCATGCTTCACTACCAACACATGGAAGTGACTTAAATTTGGTTTAATTTTACTCCATGCTTCTTCTGGTGTTATACCTTGTAAATATTTAGTGGAGGTGCGATTAACTATGTAATTTGCACAATTTATGGCCTCGGCCCAAAATTGAAGACTTAGTCCCTTAGATTGGATCATACAATTAGCCATTTCTTTTAAAGGGCGGTTCTTCCATTCAGCTACACCATTTTGTTGTGGTGTGTATGGAACAGTGTGTTGTTGTTGGATTCATTATTCAGTGAAGAAAGTAGTGAAATTTTTGTTAACATATTCTCCTCCATTGTCGGATCTTAACTTAATGATTTGATGACCAGATTGTTTTTCAACAAGGGCCTTGTAGGCCAAGAACATGTTAAATACTTCGCTCTTAAGTTTTAGGAAATAAACCCAAGTGTGTTTAGAGTAATCATTAATGAAAGTTAATAAATATTTGAAACCAGAAAAGGAAGCAGATGGAAGAGGACCACAAAAGTCACTATGCACAAGCTCCAAGGGAACCGAGGTGTGCCAAGAGGCACGTTTGTCAAAACTGTCCCAATGATTTTTTCCGAGTACACAACTGGAAAAAACACCATCCCTGCAAGATACCATCGAAATACCTGTCACCATATTGTCTTTAAATAGTTGTTGCAATGAGTGATAATTTAAGTGACCAAATCACTCATGCCAAAGTTTGCTCCAGTTACCACTATGAGCAACAAAAACTGAAGGAAAAGGTGATGACCCAAAGTTGTTAAATTTGTACAACCTGGTAATATCATCAACAATTCCAGTAATAAGGACATTTTGAGGATCTTTAAAATCGTTGATTATAACTTGGTGAGGTATAAATGTTACAGTTTTACCTTCACCAGAATGAGTGATTTGATAGACTTATAACAAATTGCAGGAAATTCTTGGAACACATAGTACATCACTAAAATGACCATTTTCTATTGGAACTGTTCTAGATCCTACAACACTTAGAGATCTATCATCACCAACAAATATTTGTTTGGTGTTACATTCATGCATAGTAGAAAATATGGCTTGATCCTAAGCCATATCATAAGATGTTCCATAATCAATGAGCCATTCATTTTGAGTAGTAGAAGAAGATGCAATATAAGAATAAGTAGAAGCACAAAGTGCATGTCCATGAGAGATAGATTCTGAAGACAAATCTAGGCTGATGTGGTGCTTCTTCATTGCTGCTTCCAAGGCTGGCATCTTCTTGAAACACTTAGATTCATCATGATTATATTTCCCGCAATAGTTGCAATGACGCTCAGTCTTCTTTCCTTTTGGTTTGGATCTTTTGTCATTTTTTAAAGAAGGAGATGACTGAGAGGGTTTGGGACCCTTGTTTGGCTTATTATTGTGAAAAAGTTGTTTCTTGGGAGGCTTGGACTTTTCTTTCTATTGGGACAATAAGGATTTCCTAGATGTATCTGCATTGTTAATTATTCCAAGATGAATGAACTTATATTTCTCTCTAATTAAGGAATCACAAAAGGATTCAAGACTAGGCTCTTGATAGCTAGCTACAGTCAAGGATTCTTTCATGGAGTAAAAAATAGATACACAAACAAAATATGCAAGTCCAAGTTTGGAAAGAATATGATAAATGCATTGTTTGTCTTCTCTCTTAATCTTCCATTCTTCACATAAGAGTAAGATTTTTGTACTTATATAAATAATCTTGAATGCATGAAAAAACACTTGAATTTAAATAAATCAACTCATTCTCAAGTTGATGACCTCGAATTTCATTTTGTTTACCAAACACAGATTCCAACTTTTCCCAAGCTTTATTAGGTTCATCAATTCCAGATATATGGAATTGCAAATCAGTAGAGATTGGCATCCCAATCAATCCACGAGCATCATCACATCTATTTTCCCATTTTATTTTCTTATCATCATCAGTGGATTCTGTTTCTTTCCCTGAGGTAATTCTGAAAAGTCCCCTGCTTCGTAGAACATCCTCCATACAATATTTCCATGAAAAATAGTTAGAACTGGTAAGTAGAATATCACAAGGGGCATCCATACTGTAAAATAATGGCTCAAAAAATAGAAACCAACTATCTTGATGCAAAGAGCTCGAAAGATCAGGTTGTTTCAAAAAAAAGGCACTGAAAATTGATTCTGTATGATGAAGTTATGCTTAATCAAAGAAAATGTTTAAGATGTCCCCAATAGTGATGTGGTAGAAATAAAATTGACCAACTAAAAAAAGAACCTCCCGCTTCCCAAGATGAACCTTTGACTATCACTTTACAAGAAATTTACTTTAAGTGAATCACTGTTGTAAAATAAGTGGTTTTCACTTTTCAATAATGTTACTTTAAATAGTATGACAATAAACTAAAAGACTTAACTTAAAATTAGAAATTGCATGCACTTTTTAAAAAGTAACTTAATAAGACTTGAAATTAATACCTATTAAGGAATAAAGCAACTTTGCACCAAGTGAGCTAAGATTAAAAGGTAGGTAAAAAAAAGCGAAGGAGAAAGGGCGCTTTTTTTTTAATCTTCTCTCTTGGTCTTCGTGCTTGCCTCTTTTCCTGCAAATCACACCATAAACCGAAACAATAACAAAACAAAATTCCACGCTTATGGGGTTAGATCTCGTTAGCTTACCCGAAAAGTCTATGTTTTCTCTCTGTTTCTAATTCACCGCGATCGCACATGGTGCACGGCAAAGAGCATACGTAGCCGAGAAAAACCCTTTCCATTTCTACTTCTAATTCGCAGCGATCGCAAAACCTGCACAAAAAATACCATACAAAGACAAGGAAGACAACAATCCGAGACCAAAAAAAGATCTAATAATAACACTGATAAAAATATGAGATTTTTTTTTAATAAAAAATAAAACAAAACCATCACTGTAACATTATACCTTCAGATCTGTCAAAATGGGTGTTTCTGGAGCAAATGGAAATGGTTTTCCATGAAACAAAAACTATTTCCCTATGGAAACGGTGATCCATACACAATGGAACACCTCCCATAGGCCACAAATGCACATGAAATCTAGAACCAAAAACCCTTTCAAAGTTTCGGCAACAATAGTTCAAGATCTAGATCACAACCGGAAGCGGCTCTTCATAAACGCTATGATACCATGTTCAAGTACACAGGGTACTTCCAAAAGACTGAACACCTAAAGAATCCAGTCACACAAACAAATCACAGATCAACACACCTATGTTTTGACGTGGTCAAAACCCTCAAGAGGGAAATAGTCCACGACCCCAGCCAAATAGCTACTTGGAGCAATTTATTATGCAAAAGAAAGAAATTTAAAAATGAGCTTCTCATAATTGATCAACTAGCCAAGGACCCTCCATGCTCTTTAAATAGAGATCATGGACCAATCGGGTGTTAAGCCATAGATCAAGGCTAGGTATGATCTAAGAGAAGTTGAACCGTCAAATCACTCTATGTCTAGAACATATTATGACCGTTGGACTAAATATTTACAGATGCATACTAATGCATACTAAATAAACACACTTTACTTAACGGATATATTACACAAGTTGATCTTAACTTACTCCTAAGTGTTTAAATATCCTAACATAATTATCTCCCACAAGAAGATATGCGCCTTCCATTAATTAACTAACTCTAATTGAGTTGTTAACTGAGCGGAACTGAATGGAACCAAACATAACTGAATGTAACTGAACAGAACTGAATGTCACTGAACAAAACTAAATGTAACTAAACATAACTGAATGCAACTGAACAGAACTAGTGCATATCCATCAATGTTTATTTCCAACAACCACTTGCATAAATTAAGGAGTTTATTCCTTAATTAAATGGACTTGTTTACCATAACTAATACTCAACTGATATCTAATCAATTCGAGTTTACTTGGTGGAAACATATGCAATTTGAATTATCTCTCTATCTATGTGCTTATATTAAATATCAATGCATGGTCCATATGTCTTTTCATTAATTAATCATATCATACTCATAATATCGTTTCTGAACCTATGATCATATGTATTCCCCCGGGTCATATAGTCATATGCTAAAGTAAATCACTCTAGGGGTAGCTATTCCCTAAAGGATACTTGTAGCACCAGTTGACCATGACTAGCCATACATCACATAGTGTATCTACTTTAACGCAATAAAGTACTCCACCTCTCAACATGAGGATATTTGTAGAACTTGATATTACTCACAAGTCTACTGTCTTGATATTACTCACAATACTTTACTTGATATTACACATAAGTTTTACTGACTTGATATTACTCACAAGTCCACTGTCTTGATATTACTCACAAGACTCAGCTTGATATTACTCACAAGTCCATTGTCTTGATATTACTCACAAGATTTACAACATCACCACCTCAATCATATGAGGATATTTGTAGGACTTGATATTACTCACAGGTCTACTATCTTGATTTTACTCACAAGACTTTACAAAATCACCACCTCAATCATATGAGGATATTTGTAGGACTTGATATTACTCACAAGTCTATTGTCTTGATATTACTCACAAGACTGGAGAATGACTCTTGATGCTGTAATCTCAACACTCCCTCTTAGTGAGGGAGACATTCTCTGCCATACCAAGCTTGTCTCGGAAGTGTCTAAACTTCGTAACAAATAGATGCTTTCTCATCACATCTGCAATATGCTCCTCGGTAGATATATACTGAAGTTTTACCATACCTTTGTGGACCATGTCTCGAAGGAAGTAATACTTCATTTCTATTTGTTTTGACTTGTCATGAAACACATGATTCTCAGAAAACTTTATAAAACTTTGGTTGTCACACCTGATCACTTAGGTTCTATATTTACACTAAGAAATCCTCCAAGTATCTTTCTCAGCCACACTCCTTCTCTGCAACTAATACTAGCAGCAATGTACTAAGCCTCTGTTGTGCTTTGGGAAATTGAGCCCTGCTTTCTGCTAGACCAAGAAATCGCAGCAGAACCCAAGATGAAACAGTATCTAGAAGTGCTCTTCTGATCAACAACGTTTCCACCCCAATCAGAATGAGTATATCCAAGCAATAAAACTCCTCAATTGGAGGCATACCTGAGTCCATAAGCAATGGTACCACGGAGGTACCTCAAGATGTGCTTACCTGCAACCCAATGTCTGTGTCTAGGATCAGTCATGAACTGACTCAATATGTTAACTGCATATAAAATGCATGGCCTTAAATGTATCAAGTACATCAACGAGCCAATCAATTGTCTGTATAATGTGGGGTCCACTAGATCTGATCCAGTCTCAGTCTCATGGAGTTTCCTCAAATTGGAATCCATCGGATTGTTTATGGATTTACAATCCACCATGCCAAATATTCACAAGATGTCCACTGTGTACTTCCCTTGAGATAGAAATATCTCATCATTCCTCCACCAAATCTCAAAACCTAGGAAGTAGTGCATAAGTATTTCATCTCAAACTCTGAGGTAAGCTCTCTCTTACAGTCAACAATCATTTTTTCCTCTCCAGTGAGGAAAATATCATCAACATATAGAACCAGTATCAGAGGTTGGTTCTCCACTACTTTGAAGTACAAGTTGGAATCTACATCACTTTTCAAGAAACCCAGTTTCTGAAGGTAACTGTCTATTCTGGCCTACCAAGATCGAGGAGCTTGTTTTAACCCATACAGTCCTTTCTTCAATTTGCAGACATGGGACTCCTTCCCATGTATCACAAAACCATCAGGCTGCTCAATTTAAACTTCTTCCTCAACCTCACCACTAAGGAAGGAAGTCTTCACATCCATCTGGTGAAGCTTCCAGCCTAATACTAATACAAGTGAAATAATCGATTTGATAGTATACCTCGCCACTGGAGCAAAAGTCTCCTCATAATCAATGCCCTCTTTCTAAGAGAAGCCTCGGGAAACAAATCTATCTTTGAACTTGTCCACACAGCCATCTGCAACATGTTTTATCTTGTAAAGCCATCTGGAAGTAACAAATGACTTCCTCTCAGGTCTGGGAACAATATCCCAAACATCATTCTTCGGGATAGGATGATACTCCTCTGTCATAGAATCTTTCCATACTTTTTGCTCTGCAGTCTCTTCATATGATGAAGGCTCAGAGTCACTAATGTTGCTCATCAATGCAACATATCCTGAATATATATCAGGATACATGCGCTTTCTGGAAGTTCCTACTGGTGCTCCATGCTTCTCATCATCTCTCAATATATCACGGCACCATGCTTCCCTCCTCTTTGTAGGAGTTTCATTGACCAGTTCAATTGGTTCATCAATGATAGGTAACTCTGTAGGATCTACTAGATTCTCCCTCTGAATCTAAGAAGGGAAAGAATCATTCTCAGGATTTTCTGAAGTAGGAATCTCAGTCTCCTCTGTCTCTAGATCACATTCAAGCTCTTTTGACCGCTTGAATGCTACCTCCTCATGGAAAGTCACATCCCGACTTAACTCAACATGTCTCTCACCAAGTACATAAATTATGAATGATTTGTAGGTCTTATTGTAGACAACAAAAGTTCCCTTCTTTCCAAAATACTCCATCTTGGTTCTCTTTTCTTTTGGAATGTGAATATACACAGGACATACAAAAATCCAAAGATGTGATATGTCTGGTGTTTCACCAACGAACACCTCTTTAGGTGTTTTCTCATCAAGAACTGCATGCAGACTTATGTTCTGAATGTACACTACTGTACTAGTAGCTTCTGCCCATAAATAAGCAAAAATTTCCTCATCATGTAACATGGTTTTTGCAGCCTCACAAACAGTTCTATTATTTCTCTCTGCAACCCCATTCTGTTGTGGGTTGTAAGGAACTGTTAATTGTCTACATATCTCCGTATCACTACAAAACTCATTAAAGGAATTTGATTCAAACTATGCTCCATTATCATACCTTAGGGCACGGATATGCCTGCTTGTCTGGTTTCTATTAAGACTTTAAATTCTTGGAATTTACAGTAGGTTTCTCTTTTGGCTTTCATGAAGTAAATCCAGGCCTTACGGGAGAAATCATCAATGAATAAAACATAGTAAAGGCACCCACTGAGGGAAGGGGTAGACATGGTTCCACACAAAGTCAAGGATGCCTTTAGATCTGGTATGGCTACTAGGAAATTTCTTTTTAACATTCTTTCCTAAAGCACAACCTCGATAGATAGAATCGTGAACATAATCGAAACTAGGCATGCCTTTCACTATTCGTTGTAAACCAGGAAGTGCTCTGAAGTGGAGATGTCCAAGTCTCATATGCCAAAGCTCACATGGGATGATAGTATGATGTCACATGGCTGAAATAATATTTCCTGGGACCTTGTAAATTCCTCCTTCTCGAAATCCGAAAATAACAACAATATCAAGGTTCTGGTTCTTCGGCCATAAGTATGCTTGATTCTCCATGAAGATCACACGGAAGCATTTATCTTCAAGGATTGATCCGGTGGATTATTCATCTTCAAAAATTAAACTGATCCAATATGGTACAATGGTATTTAATCTATGGTTCAAAGAACATAACATATTTTTTAACTCATAGACATAGATGTGACACAGATTTAGCTGTGACACAGATTTAGCTATGACACAGATTGAGCTATGACACAGATTTAGCTGTGACACAGATTGAGCTATGACACAGATTTAGCTATGACATAGATTTAGCTGCGACATACTTAGCTGTGACACAGATTTAGCTGCAACACAGATTTAGCTGCGACACAGATTTAGCTGCGACATACTTTTCACACTGTTGTGACAGATTTGCTATGACATCACGAAGTTAATGGTGACATCAAACGGTTACGTTACGTGTGATGCTATGGTATGGTGCAACATATATGCGTAACGGTAATTGCAACGTGTTGTGAATCAACCTGTGCGTGGAGTTAGTTGCCACGTTTCGGGAATATGGAACATAGTGGTAACATAATGCTTTTGCAGTGACTTGGCCGAATTGCATGGTTCAGCGTATGGTTGTAACAATAATAATAATAATAATAATAATAATAATAAGATAGCAGCTGAGAGGATGGAATCGAATCGATTACTTATCCCTCCCGTTGAACTCTTAAATAGAGGAGGTTGGCCACCGAGAGGAGGGGATTCTTGATGAAATTGTCATTAATGCCAACATGGATGCCACCATTTTGCTTGAAGCCTTGGTAGACAATGGAGAAGCCCATGAGCTTGATGACCATGGATCACATTGTTGAAGCCTTTGGAGCCTCTGCATGCTTGATGGTATCATTGATCACTCGGTGAAGCCTTGCACATGATTGAGATGCTCTTGTGCCCTTATATATTGTGGATATCTTGGACATGTTCTCCTTATCTCTTGAAGAAGCATTTCATGGTCATGGTTTGTTGGTGTATCCCTTCTTGTTGCACTCATGGTGTCCTTGCATGAATCTCATGACATGATGGAGTCCTTGAAGAATCCCTCACGCACATACAAATGAAGCCCTCTTGAATTTGATAATCACATGATGTATGGTGGAGGAGCCTTTGGACATGCACATGGATACTTGTTTAACCCACAAGCTTGATGAAGACTTGGTGGTGTCCTCATTGCCTTGTTAAGAAGTTCTTTGTGTCATGATGGTAGTGACTTATCTCTTGGTAGAGACCTTGGTTGGTGATGTAGCCCTTGGTGCCATAAAAGTACTTGAAGATGCCTTCAAGATGAATTCAAGTCAAATCTGAGGATCTGCACAAATTGAAGAAATTAAGGGTGAAGGACCATGTCTTTGCAAACAAGACCCTCATAAAGAGATAGTCCTCGTCAAGCTCTCTCCATTGATATGTGAAATGTCAGCTAACTCCTCACGGTTGAAGAGATATTGGATTTTAAAGTTGACTTGGCATTTTTAACCCATCACATGGGACGGCCAGCTAAAGAAAGGGTTATTTAATTAATTTTTATATCATATTTTTCAATCTTACTCCAATTTGTAAGGTCGTCCTCAACTTGAAGGGTCACAATCTAAGGGACACGTCCTTATGAAAGGTCATTAAAAAACCCTATGGACAGCTCTAACAAAATCATTAAAATGTTTGACAAAATGAAGTGTAGGTCGGCTCCATTTACCTCAAATTTCTTATGTCGGCCCTGAATAGCAAAGTCGGCCCAGATATGCATGTCGGCCCATTAAAAAATTCATTAAAAATTATAATTTTATGTATGTCGGCCCAGCAATTTAAGGAAGCAAATTTAGTATAAATACCCTCACGTTTTGTTCATTTTGGTAGTGTGATTTTATGAGAAGTGCTCTGCGATTTTAAGTTGGCAGCCGAAGGAAATCTTTTCGGCAATCAGCGTGGAAATTATCAGCATTTTTATCAGCGTGGAAATTTTTGCTATACTGTGGATAGCTCTGAATTTTTACGGAGACCGAGGGTTATAGCAGAAAGAAAAAAAAGGAGCAGATCGCAGCTTTGAAGTGTAGGAAATTTCGGTGAAGAGTTCTGCAATTTTGAATAAGGATCGGTGGTAGCAAATTTTTTTTTTTGTTTTGCATCAGCGTGGAAATTTCCTGGGACAGCGTGGAAATGTTTGGCACGGTTTTTTAAATCTCTGATTTTGGCAACAGAGGAGAGGATCCGAGCTTTTCACAGGAAGTTTTTTTTTTTTTTGGGTAGCAGTCCAATGTTGGACTTGCTTGGGCTCTAGCTAAGGATTTGGATTGTGTTTTTCTCAGTGGCATTAGCAAAAATACAACAGTCCCAAATTACAGATGTGTACTCCATGATGAGGTTTGGTGACATCTCCTTAACCAAAACAAGTATGAACAGTATGCTCAGTTTTGAAGCAGCAGAAAGCTCGCAAGTTTTTCTTATCCAATGATTGTGCACATACAATGGTATGCATAAGGTGAAGAATACAATGACACACACACAACCCAGATATAAAGGTATGTATATTGGCTATGCATAAGGCGTGAATTGAGAGACATACCTATTACAACTCGAGCAAGTGTTTGAATGAAGAGAATGCTTAGAGATCTCATTACATATCAATGGAATATTAATGGAGAGAGGGCGATGATGTAAAAATGGCTCTTGGAATAGGCTTCAGTTGCACCTTATAGTTCAGTTGGTTGGAGAGAATGAGTATTATAGGAATGACAGGAGGCATAGCATCTGGAAAGAGCACAGTCTCAAGAGAATTTCAAGCCACCGGTATTCCTGGGGTGGATGCTGATAAAGTAGCTCATTCCCTAGACAGTCCGATTTCTACACAGTCAAGTCTTTGCAAGAAAAGCTAAAGCAGTGACATGGTTGACTGATAAGAGGGCAGGAATATCTTTTTCTTTAGGTCTTGGCATAAATGTACTCCTTGATGAGCAGAAGTAAAAGGAACAGATCCAAAAGATTTTTTTTGGCATGCCTGAGGATGTCAAGCAATCACAGGCTTGAAGTCATCAACAACAGCAGTGAAGCAGTAATGACACAACCCAGCAAATGAACTAGCAAACAGTGGGTTTCTCCTCGAAAAATAAACATCACCAGGATATTGATACACTGTTTACTACTGGTATGTATGATAACGTGTGAAATGGTAATTTTAGATGCATGAGTGTTTTGATAGTACATAGAAGACTTGACAGTCTCCCTTGAAAAGTATCTGTCTGAATGTGAGATACTTGACTATGAAAGAGTAAGGGTGGCATATGTATATTCAGCCTGTAAAGTTGATAATGTTGACAGCTTGTTCTAAACAATTTGACATGAAGATAAGACTGTGAATGAATTGATGACAAGGCAGTGACATGTGTGTGAACAGTCAGTGAACACATACAGTAATGAAGTATGTCTGACTTATGCAGTGATGTGTGAAGTAGATCCATATGATGCCTACACCTATGAGTTAATTGGCTTGGAAATGATTTGAAGACAGACAGCTTGATAGAGGACATCACCGAATTGACTTCAGTGCACAAGCAGCTGTACAGCAGTATGTAAAGGGTGGTGAGTGAAGAATGAATGACCAGCAGTAGGGTTGATGAACGGATCTTTAATGAGCAGAAGTGAAGCTGTGAAGAAGATGAGCAGAGTTTAATGAGCAGCAATCAGGCAGTGAAGAAGATGAGCAGAGTTTAATGAGCAGCAATCAGGCAGTGAAGAAGATGAGCAGAGTTTAATGAGCAGCAATCAGGCAGTGAAGAAGATGAGCAGAGTTTAATGAGCAGCAATCAGGCAGTGAAAAGGATGAGCAACAGAGGTTTAAATGAGCAGCAGTGAGCTGTGTTACAGCAGAGTTGATGTGATGAGCAAAGAAGATGAATAGCCTTGATGTGACAGAGATGTCACGTGCTTGATGACAGTGAACTTTAATGTAAATGCAAGCTTGACTTGCTTTCTGAGGTTAGGGTACCTCAATCACTTCTTAGCAGGGTCTAAGAAAACCAGGCAGGGTCCTGGATTAAGAGTAGGTGCTCTATTTATCAGTAGGTGCTGATTTCGCCTAACGGTTGTAGCCGAACCACAATTAATATAAAAAGATTACAAATTCATATGATGTGGTGTTCTTCTGTGTTATGGCTCTTGATGGTTTAACTGCTTTTGATTTATGAATGATGATCTGGAAGATGTTTATGAAATGTTTATGATAGAGTAATGAATTGATGAATTGGTAGCTAACCCTGATAAACTGTGAAAAGGTTCAAATTGGCTGCACACTGATTCACCCCCCCTCTCAGTGTCTACAGGGATTGTTTTGGAGCGCAGAGTATTGTTTCTCTGTTATGAGAAGCTTAGAGATCATTTTTGCTGCGAAGTGTCCAGATGCTGTGCTATAGAAGTCGACATTCTCTGTTACATTTTAGCTTTCTTTATCTTTGAATGTTGATTGTAATTTCGAGAGAAAGGTCTTAAAGATTTTGTACAACATTCTGTTTACAGTTGCTGAAGTTGTTTCCAAAACCATTTTGTACCATTTTAAAAAGATTAATTGGATCGGTATCCATTGGAGAGGGACCCGGAGACGTAGCCCAGTGGAGGGGGTGAACTCCGTTATCAACTTATGTTTGTGACGCTCTGATTCTGTGCCTCTTTATATCTGTTTATCAGTTCATTTTCCATCTGTTTTCAGTATTTAATTTATGTTAATGTTGTTCCATTTAATTAACCTGTTGAACGCATTCTTTTAACACAAACTTTTAATGCACACAAGTTGAGGTCCGACGGATCATGTTATGGTATCAGATCTGGTTGACTGCTTGTGCAGGTTTGTGAATGCTTACCAGGTCCAGGTTAAAGCGTGGTGAAGGAGAATTAGTTGAAGAAGATCCTGAGATTGGCTCAAGGAAAACATTCTCAAGAACCATGTCTTCTCCACGGGGGGAAGAAGAAGGACATACATAACGGGAAAAACCTGTTATTTCTGAATCTGAGTTTTTAGAGGCTTTTATGAGCATGAAAGCCATGATGGAAATTATACTCAATGAGCGAGCAGAAAGGAAGAAGAAAGAAGAAGGATCTTCATCCAGAGATGCAGAAGTGAAGCCGGAAGAAAAGGGTAAAGGAGTAGGAGGTGAAGGTGATCCTCCTGATACTAAACAGACTTTTTCTTCTTCTCATACTTCTCATTCAAATAATGCAAGTCCTAATATGCCTTATTTCAAATTGGATGTAAAATTTGAATTACCTATTTATAATGGAGATGTAGATGCTGAAAAATTAGACAATTGGATCAAGCAGCTTGAAGTATATTGCAGGGTGCGGGGCATTAATGATGACCCTTCCAGGATTCAATTGGCCACTTTGAGGATGAGTGGAATGGCTCTTACTTGGTGGGAGAGCAAGATTCAACAAGATCTTCGAAATAATGGTAAAATTATCTCAGTTTGGAATGAATTCATTGAAGTATTAAGAAAGCAATTTTACCCTTTAGGTCACATGCAGCAATTAACCATGAATTGGCAAATGTTTAGACAAGCTAAAGGACAAAGCATTCAAGACTATACTCATGAATTCAGAAAGAGGGCTATTGCATTGAATGTTTCGTTAGATACACAGGAAACTCTTCTTAAGTACATTGGTGGCATGCATTCTTATTTGAAACATGCTTTATTGATGTTTAACCCCAATAATTTGGATGATGTATGTGTTCAAGCTACCCATTTAGAAGCCAGGGGTAAGCATGCTAATGATACTTTTGGGAAGAAATATTTTAAATTTGACAGCAAATCGAAAGGTCAAGATAAGGGGAAAAAAAAGACGGCTACTGTTAAGAAAGAGGGTGAAAATCCTACATGTTCGCATTGTCAGAAGGGACATGATGTCTCTAAGTGTTGGAAACTTCATCCAAAGTTAAGGCCAAAGAAGTACGGAGGAAACAAAGATAAAGGAAAAGAAAAAGCTACTGCAGCAGTTATTCAAGACTTGGGATCCGACTCAAGTGATGAAACAAAGGTTACAGCTGTTGGAATCCAAGGTAAGGATAAAAGTATCTTACTTCCCATTGATGCACAACCAAGTTCTAGTGCAAGTACAAGTCTTCCATCTACTTCTAAGCAAAATGATAAAGATAGAAGTGCACTGTTTCATGTTCGTGTCATTGCAAATCACACAAAGATTGATAGATTGTTTGATAGTGGTTCACAAGTAAATCTGATATCAGAAGAAGTGGTTAAGAAGTTGCATTTAGTTACTGTGCCTCATGAAAAGCCCTATCCTCTAGGTTGGGTTACTAATGATACACGATTGCAAGTTACAAGGAAATGTGTATTAAAATTTGCAATTACTAAAAAGTTTAGGGATGAGGTAGAATTGGATGTAGTACCACTTGACATTTGTGGGATTGTACTTGGGAGTCCATATTTGTATGACCGGAAAGCAGTATTTTATAGAGAGCAGAATAAGTATCATCTTTTTAAATATGGTATGGAATATATTGTACGAGCACATAAGATGAAAACCAATCTAGCAATAGTCTCTGCAGGACAAATGAAGAGGTTGGTAAATGCTAGTAAGAATTTTGTGTTGATGATGGTTAAGATGAAAAATGATGAAGTCTCTAAATCTTTTGAAGGATGTGACCCTAAACAGAAATCTGAACTGATTGAAATTATTTCTGATTATGATGATTTGTTTCAATATCCGAAGGGGTTACCACCGAAGAGGGAGATTCAGCATGAGATACATTTGCAGCAGGATGTGCCACTCCTGAACATAGCCATGTACCGGATGTCTGTAATGCAGAATGAGGAAATCAAGAAGCAAGTTCAGGAGCTGATTGAGAAGGGGGTCATCCGGCCTAGCACTTCTCCTTGTGGCTCTCCTATAGTCTTGGTTCCAAAGAAGGATGGGTCGTGGAGGATGTGTATCGACTACAGGGCCCTTAACAAAATCACCATTAAAAACAGGTATCCTCTTCCTTGCATTGATGATTTGCTTGATCAGTTGAAACATGCAATTTATTTTACAAAATTGGATCTGCGTAGTGGGTATCATCAAATCTGTGTTGCTAAAAATGATGCCTGGAAAACAGCGTTTAAAACAAAACAGGGTTTGTATGAATGGCTTGTAATGCCTTTTGGGCTATGTAACGCTCCTGCTACTTTCATGCGGGTCATGAATGATGTCTTTCGACCATTCATTAATGATTTTGTAATTGTATATTTGGATGATATCCTTGTGTTTAGCAAAACTTGGGAAGAGCATATTGTACATGTGAAGAAAGTTTTAGATGTACTGAAGAAGGAGAAGCTTTATGTAAAAATGTCTAAATGTGAGTTTGCTAAAACTTCTCTAGTATATTTGGGCCATATTATTGGTGGAGGCCACCTGCGAGTGGACCCAGCCAAGGTTGTTGTCATTGTAAACTATCCACGGCCTAACACCGTTACTGAAATCAGAAGTTTTCTGGGTGCGGTTCAGTATTGGAGAAAATTCATTTCTGGATTTTCTTCCATTGCTGCTCCATTATATGCGTTGACAAGTGTTAAAGAAATTTTCCAGTGGGGAGGAAAGCATCAGAGAACCTTCGACACTTTGAAGGAAAAGATTAGCACAGCACCAGTTCTGACATTGCCAGATTTGCAGCAGCCATTTGAGATCGAAACCGATGCCAGCGGGTTTGCCATGGGAGTAGTTTTGATGCAAGGAAGGAAGCCAGTCTGTTACCATTCAGAAACGTTCTCTACTACGGTAAGTAACTATCCGACTTATGACAAAGAGTTGTATGCTTTGGTACAGAGTGTGAAGAAGTGGAAACATTATATCATGGGAAAAGAAACAGTCATACATATTGATCATCAGCCACTTCAATATTTACAATTTCAAACTAAAGTACAACAAAGTAGGCATTTAAGATGGATGGGATTCTTACAACAATTTCATCTCGTAATTAAATACAAGAAGGGAATTCATAATAAGGTAGTAGACATGTTATCAAGGCCACCTATGAATGCTTCAATCATTCTTCAAAACAGTTCATTAACACATGAAAGTTATATTGAACAGTATGCAGAAGATAAATATTTTAAGAAAGTATATGCATCACTAACACATGGTAAACAGGAAGAAAACTATTATGTGCATAATCAACTCTTGTATCATCTTGGTAAACTCTGTATTCTAGAGAAAGAAAGAGTGCATGTGATCCGAAAGGCACATAGTTCATTGATTGCAGGACATTTTGGAGTAAGTAAAACATTGTCGGTATTGCAGAATCACTGTTATTGGCCTCAAATGCAAGAAACTGTAGCTAAATACATAAGAGGTTGTCTTATGTGTGCAACGAGTAAGCCTAGCAATAGGAAATTGGGTTTGTACACACCTCTTCCAGTTTCTTCTCGTCCTTGGGAAAGCATTTCTATGGACTTTTTAGGAGGACTACCTATGTCTAGAAAAGGGCATGATTATCTATATGTTGTTGTGGATAGATTCAACAAAATGTGTATCTTAATGCCATGTAACAAGCAGATCACTGCTGAACAAACAGCTCATCTATTCTTTCAGAATGTTTGGGTACATTTTGGGCTACCCATGTCTATTGTATCTGATCGGGATTCCCGGTTCTTGGGAGTCTTTTGGTTGACTTTATGGGAGCTTATGGACGCTAAACTGAAGAAAAGTACAGCTTTTCATCCACAGACCGATGGGAAAATAGAGGTAGTAAACAGGACAGTGGTTCAGCTGCTCAGAGGATATTGTAGTAAACATCCTAAACTTTGGGATGAGCAGTTGCAGTATATACAGCATGCCTACAATCATGCAGTTCATTCTTCCACGAACAGATCTCCTTTTGAAACTTGTTTTGGTTATCTGCCAAAAACACCGATGGACTTCTCTTTTGGCAAAGATGCAGTGGATGGACATCATGATGCAGATAAAGCGCTAAGGTTCATTCAGAGAATCCAAGCAGTGTAGCAGGAAGTTCAAGAACAGTTGGAGAAGAGCCAGGCAAAGTACAAAGCTAGGCATGACAAGCATCGAGTTGGTCATCGATTTCAGGTTGGTGACAGAGTTTGGTTACATATCACCAAAGAGAGAATGAAAGGTGAAGGTAAAGGGCTTAAGCCTATCAGGTATGGTCCTTTTTAGATCTTGGAAAATATCGGTACTAATGCTTTTCGCTTGAATTTACCTCCATACATGCAAATCTATTCAGTTGTCAATGTTGAGAATCTTAAATTGTATGAGCCTCCTATGATCATGGATGAGGAAACTAACATACAGATTCCTTCAGTTGATGATATGGCACCTGAATATATGAATGAGTTGCAGGATGATGTTATTCTTGACAGAAATGTAAGGACTTCATGAAGGGGGAATGTTGAGTACCTTCGAGTGGGGCTTAAAGGCACGTATCCTAGCAAAGAAAAATGGATGGAGATTGGAAAAGTGAGGGAGTTGTACCCTCACTTACTTGCCGAATAATTTAGGATTTTGGTGGTCCAAAAGCTCTCCAATGGGGAGGAATGATCCGGTGGATTATTCATCTTCAAAAATTAAACTGATCCAATATGGTACAATGGTATTTAATCTATGGTTCAAAGAACATAGATTTAGCTGGGACATACTTTTCACACTGCTGTGACAAATTTGCTGCGACATCATGAAGTTAGTGGTGACATCAAACGGTTACGTTACGTGTGATGCTATGGTATGGTGCAACATATGTGCGTAACGGTCATTACAACGTGTTGTGAATCAACCTGTGCGTGGAGTTAGTTGCCACATTTCGGGAATATGGAACGTCGTGGTAACATAATGCTTGTGCAGTGACTTGGACGAATTACATGGTTCAGCATATGGTTGTAACAATAATAATAATAATAAATAAATAAAAGATAGCAGCTGAGAGGATGGAATCGAATCAATTACTTATCCCTCCCGCTGAACTCTTAAATAGAGGAGGTTGGCCACCGAGAGGAGGGGATTGTTTTGGAGCGCAGAGTATTGTTTCTCTATTATGAGAAGCTTAGAGATCATTTTTGCTGCGAAGTGTCCAGATGATGTGCTGTAGAAGTCGACATTCTCTGTTACATTTTAGCTTTCTTTATCTTTGAATGCTGATTGTAATTTCGAGAGAAAGGTCTTAAAGATTTTGTACAGCATTCTGTTTACAGTTGCTGAAGTTGTTTCCATAACCATGTTGTACCATTTTAAAAAGATTAATTGGATCGGTACCCATTGGAGAGGGACCCGGAGACGTAGCCCAGTGGAGGGGGTGAACTCCGTTATCAACTTCTGTTTGTGACGCTCTGATTCTGTGCCTCTTTATATCTGTTTATCAGTTCTTTTTCCATCTGTTTTCAGTATTAAATTTATGTTAATGTTGTTCCATTTAATTAACCTGCTGAATGCATTCTTTTAACACAAACTTTTAATGCACACAAGTTGAGGTCCGATGGATCAAGGATAGAAACAGAGAGTAGATTTTTATTCAATACAGGAACATACAAAATTTCATCCATATGTAGCATGTCTCCTGATTTTAACTGAAATGATGTGGATCCAACTCCTAGGATTGAATATGTAGAATTATCTCCCAATTCCACCTTGCAAGAAAATTGTTTCTCCTTTAGATTGGAGAGTGCACCCTTGTACCCTGACATGTGCTTGGAAGCACCACTGTCGATCAGCCATGTATCTTCTCCTATGATGATGGATCCAGACAAAGCAGAGACAATATAATACTATCTTCTAGTCTCTTTATCTTAGGGTGTAATCTTGTGTGGAGTTTCTTCTACGGCAGTGAAGGCATGAAACTTTCCTTCATCCTTCTTCTTTTTATTGAACTCTTTTGCAAAGTGACCTTTCTTTCCATAGTAGAAGCATTTAAACTTTGATTTTTCAAAGTTCTTTGTAATATCTTTCTTCTTTGTATGAAAGTATTTATTGGGAGCGAAAGGATTCCTCCATTTCTTAGTCCTAGCCATGAGAGCTAGATTCTCTTCTTTAGTGTGCACTGCTTTGTTCTGGATGCACCCTTCTTCTTGAATGCAGTCATGCCAGAATATTTCAAAGTTTGGATGCTCTTTTCTTGCGTTCATTGCAGCAAGAAAGGTATCCCATGAGGAAAGGGGCCTATCAATGGAGGTTTGAAGAAGATCATCCTCACCCATCTCCACATCGACGCTTCCTAGTTGCTCCTTCACTTGTGAAATCTTTGTGAAGAAAGATGCCACGGTCTCATCCTTCTCCATATTCATGTTGCGCAACTTGTTCTTCAAATATTTGTTTTGAGTAGGAGACTTCTTCTCATAGAGATTCGTGAGTGTGTCAAAACACTCCTTTGTTGTCTTCAATGGAGTGATCACTGACATGATGTTGTCCTTCACGGAGTCATATATTATCCGCTTTTCCTTTGCTTGATTCTTTTTGAAATTTGTCCTTCTTGCATTTGAGGTGGGCTCTTCGATAACAGAGGTCACAAAAGAGTCTAGATCATGCTCTTCTAGAATATTGAACACCCTCGCCTTCCATGTATTCAAGTTGGATTTTCCTTCGAGTCTATATTCTGGTCGGACATATATAGAAGCCATTGCTGTATGCTCTTGCTCAATGCTTCAATATCTACAGAGGCTTAGAGAAAAAGTTGCACAAAAATAATCTTTTCCGCACCCTTGCTCTGATACCATGTTAGTGATTGAGAAAAATATGAAGATAATTGAACTTTAAAACTTTAATCCATGATAACAGTGCAATAAAATCACATCAATAATTGAAAGATATAAATCAAACCATAGAACACAGGATATACCCTGGGAAAACCCTCCATTGATTTGGAGGATGAAAAACCCAGCAAATGACCTTAGAGTATGATATATTAGTAGTAGAGAATGATTAAAACACAATAGAAGATTGCTTTTACCGAGAGTGCGAAAGAGAGGAGATCTAATGGAACACTGTATCTAACTTGCCAAGTGCATAACACTTTAATAACAAGTCAAATTAGGTTTTACAACAAAAATAGAATGGTTGCATGTATTGGTAACTTGTTAACACTTAGAACATTGATCCATCTTTAATCATGCACCCCACACTGATCTGGTGTCAAGTTGTCACTCCATAATTATCTCCCACAAGAAGATATGTTCCTTCCATTAATTAACTAACTCTAATTGAGTTGTTAACTAAGTTGAACTGAATGGAACTGAACAGAACTGAATGTAACTGAACATAACTGAATGTAATTGAACGGATCTGAATGTAACTGGACATAACTGAATGTAACTGAATAGAACTGAATGTAACTTAACAGAACTAGTGAATCTCCATCAATGTTTATTTCCAATAACCACTTGCATAAATTAAGGTGTTGATTCCTTAATTAACTGAACTTGTTTACCATAACTAATACTCAACTGATATCTAATCAATTCGAGTTTACTTGGTGGCAACATATGCAATTCAAATTCTCTCTCTATCTCTGTGCTTATATTAAATATCTCTGCATGGTCCATATGTGTTTTCATTAATTAATCATATCATACTCATAAGATCGTTTCCGAACCTATGATCATATGTATTGCCCCAGGTCATATAGTCATATGCTAAAGTAAATCACTCTAGGGGTAGCTAATCCCTAAAGGGGACTTGTAGCACCGGTTGACCATGACTAGCCATGCATCACATAGTGTATCTACTTTAACACAGTAAAGTACTCCACCTCACAACATGAAGATATTTGTAGAACTTGATATTACTCACAAGTCTATTGTCTTGATATTACTCACAAGACTTTACTTGATATTACACACAAGTTTTACTGACTTGATATTACTCACAAGTCCATTGTCTTGATATTACTCACAAGACGAAGCTTGATATTACTCACAAGATTTATAACATCACCACCTCAATCATGTGAGGATATTTTTCGGACTTGATATTACTCACAAGTCTACTATCTTGATATTACTCACAAGACTTTACAACATCACCACCTCAATCATATGAGGATATTTGTAGGACTTGATATTACTCACAATTCTATTGTCTTGATATTACTCACAAGACTGGAGAATGACTCCTGGTGCTGTAATCTCAACATATTTTTTGAAGGCCACTTCAATGATATTTTCAAAACTTTTCAAATTTTAACAAGGCCATTTTTGGGCATAGTGCAAAACAGGCTGAGTGGTTGTTTGGGCAGGCCAATATTTTCTTAACCTTATTCATTTCTCCAAATATAATCCAATGGTCAAGTGTATAGATCATCCACCTTCAAGATTATGTTTTCATAATAATTTTATCCATCACTGGTGAGAAATTGCGGGCATTTCCCTGAGGCCATTTAGGCTTTATTTAGGTGCAAAACGAGATGAAAGGTTGTTTTAGCATACGACTTTTTATAAAACTTGAGTAAATAGTCAAGTGCATTAATCATCCACCTACATTATGGTTCCTTAATAACAAGTTTCTCTCTCTCATGTAGGAAATTACATGCATTTTCCCAACGCCACTTGAACCAGATTTTCAATACTTGTCAAATTTTAATGAGGGCATTTTTTGGCATGATGCAAAACAAGATGAGTGGTTGTTTTGGAAAGAAATATTTCCTTAACCTTAGAATTTTTTCCAAAAATGAACCAATGGTAAAGTGCATAAACCATCCACCTGCAAGCTTATGTTTTCAAAATAATTTTATCCCTCACTGGTGAGAAATTGCGGCATTTCCATAAGGCCATTTAGGCCACATTTAGGTGCAAAATAGTCTCAAAGGCTATTTTGGTAGGCCATTATAATCTTCACTAGAGAGTGTTTATAAAAATTGAGTAAATGTTGAAGCACATTAATCATCCACCTACATGATGGTTCCTTCATAACAAGTTTCTCTTTCTCAGGCAGTAAATGGAAGGCATTTTCCCAAGGCCACTTGAACCATATTTCAATACTTGTCAAACTTTAAGGAGGGCATTTTCTAACATAGTGAAAACAGGAAGAGTGGTTGTTTTGGCAAGCCAATATTTTGTTAACCTTGTAATTTTCTCCAAATATTATCCAATGGTCAAGTGTATAAATCATCCACTTGCAATATTATGTTTTCATAATAATTTTATCCCTCACTAGTGAGAAATTGCGGGAATTTCCCTAAGGCAATTTAGGCCATATTTAGGTGCAAAATAGGCTGAAAGGTTGTTTTGGCAAGCCAATATAATATTCACCAGGGAATTTTTATAAAAAAATTGAGTAATTGGTCAAGTGCATTAATCATCCACATGCATGATGGTTCCTTTATAACAAATTTCTCTCTCTCAGGCAGGAAATGGAGGGCATTTTCCCAAGGCCACTTGAACCAGATTTTCAATATTTGTCAAATTTTACCAACGAGATCATTTTCTAGCATGGTGCAAAACAGGATGAGGGGTTGTTTTGGCATGCCAATATTTTCTTTACCTTATACGTTTCTCCAAATATGATCCAATGGCCAAGTGTATAAATCATCCACCTGCAAGATTATGTTTTCATACGAATTTTATCCCTCACAAGTAAGAAATCGCAGGCATTTCCCTAAGGCCATTTAGGCCATATTCAGGTGCAAAATAGGATATAAGGTTGTTTTGGCAGGCCAATATAATATTCACCGGAGACCTTTTATGAAACTTGATAAAATGGTCAAATGCATTAATCATCCACCTGCATTATGGTTCCTTAATAACAAGTTTATCTCTCAGGTAGGAAATGGCATGCATTTTCCCAAGGCATCTTGAACCATATTTTGAATACTTGTCAAATTTTAACAAGGGCATTTTTTGGCATGATGCAAAACATGTTGAGTGGTTGTTTTGGAAATCAATATTTTCTTAATCTTAGAATTTTTTTCCAAAGATGAACCAATGGTAAAGTGCATAAACCATCCACATCCAAGCTTGTGTTTTTAAAATAATTTTATCCCTCACTAGTTAGAAATTGTGGGAATCTCCCTAAGGCCATTTAGGCCATATTTAGGTGCAAAACCTTTTTAAAGGTTGTTTTGTCAAGCCAATATAATCTTCACTAGAGGTTGTTTATAAAAATTGAGTAAATTTTTAAGTGCATTAATCATCCACCTACATGATGGTTCCGTCATAACAAGTTTCTCTCTCTTAGGTAGGAAATGGCGGGCATTTTCCCAAGGCCACTTGAACCATATTTTCAATACTTGTCAAATTTTAATGAGGGCATTTTTTGGCATAGTGAAAACAAGCTGAGTGGTTGTTTTGGCAAGCCAATATTTTCTTAACCTTAGACTTTTCTCCAAATATGATCCAATGGTCAAGTGTATAAATCATCCACTTGCAATATTATGTTTTCATAATAATTTTATCCCTCACTGGTGAGAAATTGCGGGCATTTCCCTAAGGCCATTTAGGCCATATTTAGGTGCAAAACAGGCTGAAAGGCTATTTTGGAAGGCCAATATAATATTCATGTTAACTGAAATACTCACCTTCTGTAGACAAAAGTTGTTTCCCTATCCTGAAACATTCAAAGCTAGAGCAAAGGAGTCACAACAACTAAAATTACTTTCCCTAAGATCAAATAGATAGCTGGAATGAACTCTTTTACCTGTCACAACTTGTAGTAGATTTTCCCTTGAAGTGTTTGATCTCCACAGATTAGCCTGCAAAAAGGACACAACAAAGCATATACAAGATTAAAGTGCCAGATTCAATATATGATCCTATGTTGATGACTAAGGAGTTCATCAATTAAATAAGTGATTCATAAACAATATCATTCATGGGAAAAAAAATATATTTCATAAATGAAATAGAGAGAGAAATTACAACCAAGAGAATTAGTGTTGAGAAGTCTCTCCTCAAGCAAAACCTTGTCTCCAAAGATTCAACTTGTCCACCTAATGCTCACTCTCCTTGGCTAGATTTAGTCAGAGTTTTGATGTTGTAGCATAATATTCCCCTATTTACCCATGGTGGGTGAGCCAATACTTATAGCCATTGGAGGATGGGGAAGGTTGAGATTCTCTGTAACGTCCCTATTCAAAAATTCCCAATAAAGGCAGAATTTTGGAAAAATTGTCTTGACTAGTTTTGACCAAGGGGGATTCGAATGGCTTAAGAGGGTCTTGAATTTGGTAAGGACTGATGTGGGAAGTATTATTACTATTAAATTAACTCTCTGATATTTTTATGACAGTTCATAGACATCTACAACTTGAATTGGGCATGATGGAAAAAATGGAAAAATTACTAGCAATCTATGATGCAATTCCCCTTGGGGTAATGGAAGAAATGGCTCTCCAAATTCTATTAGAACCACCCAAATTTCAGAAAATAGTATGGGGAATATAAATATACTTCATTTATTTTCATTTTGTGTGGTTGATATTTCTGCAACTGAGTTTTAAATCTTCATATACGAATGCACAATTTCAGTGATATTTGCATAAGGGAAATGACACTTAAAAGCTCAACTTCAGCTCATAAATGGTGCATATAATGGTTCAGAACAGAGAAAGATGAATATATATCATTGAAATCATTTCAATATCTCACTAACAGCATATAACATTGATCCAAGTCGCAATATACATCAGATACACAATCTCCATTGAAAGGGAAAATCATCAAATGGAAACTAGTCACAATAAAGCTTGGAAATGTGGACATTTGCACATGTATTTCTTATGATTTCTACTTACAGGTGATATGGAGATGATATTACATAGCCATACATCATAAATAAAATCTTTTTCATCAACCATCCTCAGCAATGCGCAAGAATCACTCCAACAAGTGCACCATCAAATGAGAGAGTGGGAAAATGGCACTATTTCTTCATTGATTGACATTTGTACATGAAATATTTCAGTATTTTTACCTGAGAGTATTCTGAACTTGAAATACAGATCATTTAAATTAGAACATAAAATAATGGGGCATTATAATCTTCCCCAAAGAGATTAATATCTCATCCAAAGCGCAATCCCTCCATGAGCAAGAATGTGCAATAAAAACTGGAAATGATTGAGAGAAAGTGTTGCAATAGAAGGAACCGCGAACTTCCCTGTAGGTTAAAACTGAAAATACAACTCTATTAAAGATCCATTAAATACTTTAGTGGCCTCTCCAAACACCAAATTGGATGGGAATCTTTCACCCTCGAAATTGGCGAAGACAAGAAAAATAGTCATCCACTATCTCTCACAATTCACAAATGCAATTTTCTCAAATGATCAAAATCCATTCTCTTGGTTGATTCCTGTATTTTATAAGAATCATTATCCTTCTAAGGTTACCAATCCATACACAAACTCAAGCCAATTCTAATTTGGGTGTGGGCTCAATATTTTCCATGTGTCCTCCCTTTCCTAGCCTTCCATCTTCCCCCATTTTGAGTAGGATCCCATTGAGCTTCCCCATCTCACATGAGAGCCCTCTTGGATGATATATTTAGACCTGAAATGTTAGATATGTCATATTTAAGCCTTTATATCTGATTTTTGTCATAAGTTGCATAGCATCTTCATCATTGTTGTCATAGAGCTAGGGAATCTAGTCCAAGTGTCTCACTAGCTCCAAAATGACTCTTCCTCTCCCATGTAAGATACATTTTCTTCCAAATTTGACCTATGATGTATATGGACAATTGTATTATCCTTAAAACTCATCCAAGAACATTTAGGCTTCCCATGGATTCGAAATTGCAAGAGGAGGATGCCATGTGGCACATAAATTCTAGCTTGTGTGGGCCCCATAGTCTCCATGCTCCATTGCCACTTCAATTTTCTCTTGTATTTGTTTATTTAGCTCCTTTATTAAAAATTTATGCCATTCTAATGTTCAAACATCATTCATTGTCTCCCTTATTCCAAATCCCAAAGCTTCCACCCCCAACCTAGGAAACTAGTAATTTTCCTCCTTGGCAATTATTTGACTCTTAGCATCAATTTTACAAACTCAAATGAATATGGAAAATTTTATTAGGCCATTGTGACCCAATGAAAAATTTGGTACATGAAAAATCCTCCCTTCCCAATATTTCTTGTCCTCAAGCAATTTCAAACATGGGTGTCAAAGAACCTTCTTTTTGTATGATTCTTCGAAGTTGGCACTAAGTTTCCCAACTTTGAGTCTTTGAGATTCCATGAATATTTGAGAGAGGAACCACCATGCTTGTTGTTGCACTAATCTGATTAAAATCACTTTATTAAGTGGGGAATCCATCTCCCATACTGCTTGTTTCCCAAAAAAATTGAAATCAATGGGACTAAATGTTAGGATTATTAATCCTCCCTTGTTCATACTTTCTATTAGATTAATTAGCCTAACTTAGGAACCTTAATTAATTAATTGGGTCCACTAGTACCGTTGGGTCCACTTGGCCTAATGGGGACACATGTACCAGTCATTAAAGTGTGGGGAACACTACTAGAGGTTAACTACCACTTACTGCATGTGCATGCATCAGTTTGGGCGCCTCCTAGACCAACCCCCTACATTTTAGGAGCCACTAGGAGTCCCAGCACCAACCTAGTTCAGTTAGTTGGAGTTAGTACTAGTTAGTCTCATTCATCCCTCGGTTACTTTCAGTTAGTTGTCAAACATCTAGCTAGCACATGTCTTGCATGGATAATGCATGGATGCATGTGGAGTAGGTGCCTTTTCCCACCTAACACACTCAGTTGCACTGAGTTAACTAGGTGGCATTGTTTGTTTGAGTTGGTTGGACATCTGGGAGTTGATTTTGGACTCTGATATTGATTGGGATACCATGACTTAGAGATTCAGTTAGATACACTTATTCCACTTGGTAGATTCAAATTCATATCCCATGCATTCGAATTCTTCCTATGTAAACTATTGTAACACTCGATATTATTATTGTGAATGATACTGTAAATTCGTGAGCAATACTTGTCTGATTCTTGTGTGGTTTGTTTTGTTCAGTTTGTATCTTCATTCTCCATCTATTTGCTGCAAAAATTATTAGAACTATCTTCATGAATATCTAAATGGCATTCAAATTGTAATATGGTATCAAAGCCTTCTCAAGAAGGTTTCATGTTTTTTTCTCCCCATCAAACATCGAAAGGAGCTAGGTTTCCACAGAAGTCCCCTATGAAAATTTGCTAGCTCTGGATTTATTCAGAGCAGTGGAGAAGGCGTGACGAAACCTGAAAAAATGTTCATGCCGGGAGGAAAAGCATGATTCTAACAGTTCATATGAGTGTGTTATTACAGTGAAATTGACAAGTGTTGCATAGCTTGTGATAAGTATTTGTAGTCTTCCAGCTGGAGAAATTATGAGTTCTCAAACTCCTGAACCACGGATCCTCACAACTTCCAATTATCTTGATTGGAGGATTGATATGCAGCTGGCCTTGCGCAAGCATGGCTACCACAAGATCATACATGGATGGGAGGCTGAGCCTCATCAGCCGGTAGAGTGAAACAAGTTCCTAAACCGTTGTGATGAATCATTCGGGTACTTATGTACTTATATTTCCAGAGATCTCCTCTTCCATCTAGAAGGATTAAGGACTCCCAAAGAATCCTGGGAGAAGCTTGATAGCTTGTTTAACAAACAAGATGAGCTTCGGGGACACATTCTAGGGAATGAGTTGGTATCTTTACATCCCAACAGTTTCAATACTATTGAGCAATTCTTCACTAAATTTGAGTCTCTAGTACTCCAGTGCAGACAATGCAGAATAGAGCAGAAGGATGAGCAGAATGTCCTTTCCATACTCAGCAAACTAGGCCCTGAGTATTTTGTGTTTGTTTCCATATTTCATTCCAAGCGAGAAAGCTTTCCTGATTGGAAGGTTCCTTCATTAGATTCTTTTTTCGAGTCCTTAATCAAAGAGCAAGACAAATTGATGAGAATGGGAGTCCTGAAGACATCCAAAGATCAAGCTCTTCTAGTTTCTTACTCTTCCAAAGCGCAAGAAAATGAGAAATCAAAGAAGAAGGAGCTAAAGGCAGCTGATTCGAAGCCTAAACAAAATCAGCAAGCTTTCGAAGGGGCCTCCTACTATAAGAAGAAGAAATTTGAGAATAAACTATGTCCCTACTATGAAAAAGGGTACCATCTTGAAGAACATTGTATGAGGAAGCAACTTGATGAGATGACTTCTCTTCTCAAGCAGCATAGCATTGCTTCCCCACAAAGAGAAAAGAAGTCAGATAATGGACATGAAAGATGTCATGCTTTGAAAGCAGGACTACCTTGGCCTACAACCTATTTGATTGATTATGGAGCCTCCAATCACATGGTGGCCTCTAATGATCTCTTCTCCTCTCTCAATATCAATGAAGGGCCCACTATTCACATGGGAGATGATTCCCAAATTCTAGCAGCAGGAAGAGGCACCATCAGAACAAAGCATGGTGTGTTCAGAGATGTCCTATATGTGCCCTCCCTTGTAGCTAATATGTTGTATGTTTACCAGATGACTCACATCGGCTCACCAAAGCAAGTGGTGTTTGGACCTGACTCAGTGGAGATCACAAAAATATCAACTGGGGAGCTTGTAGTGAAAGAAATTGTTGATCATGCCTCCAAGGCATATATTTTCTCTCACTTCATGCCATACACGGTTCCACCATCACCCCAGATTTCATTCAAAGTTGATGAAGGTATAAACATTCCTTCACTTCCTATTGCAGTTTTAGTTTCAAATCCTGACATTTCAGATTCAGATTCAGAAGAGGAGTCATCCTAGCATGATCCAAACATTGATCTTACACCTCAAAGGGATCTATATTCAAATCCATCATCTACCTCATTCCAGCAGCCTAAATGGGCTAAGCAACTCATAGAAGCAGTTGGAGATTGTGTTGGGGATCCATATGACAAAAGAAGAACGAGGTCCCAGTATCAGAAGGAGAGTGTTGCATTGTCTCAAAAAAATCCTTTTCTTGCTGATAGGTTTTTTATAATGCTTGGGTCAGATCCTCAATCCTTCAAGGAGGCTTTCCATGATCCTAGATGGCAGGCAGCCATGGATGAGGAGTTTGATTCGCTACATGACAACCAAACCTGGGAACTTGTCCCCTTACCTCCAGGAAGGAAGCTTGTACTGTGCAAATGGATCTACAAAGCCAAAATAGTTGTTGATAGGACCACAACCAAGTACAAGGCACGGTTGGTGGAAAAAGGGTATTCTCAGGTCGAAGGCTTGGACTACAATGAGACATTCGCTCCAGTAGCTAAAATGGACTCCATCAGGATGGTATTGGCCATTGTTGCTTCCAAGAGATGGGAGATACATCACATGGATGTTAAGAGTGCCTTCCTCCATGGTGATTTGGAGGAGGAGATATATATGAAACAACTTGAGGGGTTTATTGATGATATTTCCTTAGTATGTAGACTGAGGAAATCACTGTATGGACTCAAACAAGCCCCAAGGGTATGGTACTCCAATATGGATTCCTTCCTCATCTCTCAAAAGTTTTAAAGGTGCAAATTTGATTGCAATGTCTACATGAAGAAGAAGGAGGGGTTATTGCTTCTAGTTGTATTGTACGTGGATGACTTTCTCATTACTAGCAACTCTTCTGCTAGATTGAGCAGCATCAAGTTTGCTCTTAATAAAGAATTCGCTATGACTGACTTAGGACTGTTAAGATAGTTCATTGATCTCAAAGTAAGTCAAAATACTTTGGGAATCATGATCTCACAGTCCATGTATTCATCAGACATGCTTAAGAGATTCCACATGGAGGATTGCAAGGTAGCCCCCTGCCCTTTTCTATCAGGCATCAGGCTTGAAGAAGGTGGTTCCACACCTTTGGTGGACAACACTCTCTACAGACAGCTCATTGGAAGCCTTATGTATCTCACTCATTCGAGACCAGACATATCCTATGTTGTGAGTGTTGTTTCCAGATATATGCAAGAGCCACGTGAACTACACTGGAAGGAAGCAAAGAGGATCTTACATTATGTGTAGGGAAATATTAATTATGGGATCCACTATGCTGCTGGAGTACAACTGGATCTCATAGGCTTTATAGACTCATATTAGGCAGGAGATGGAAATGATAGGAATTCCACCTCGGGTTTTGTATTCATGATTGGATCTGGGCCAATTTGTTGGTCCAGCAAGAGGCAAGCAGCCCTTGCACTTTCTTCAGCAGAAGCATAGTATCACGGAGCTGTGAATGCATATATTCAGATAGTTTGGTTGCATGGCATCTTGACAGAGTTTGGGATTCAGACTTCACCTACAGTATATCTTTATTGTGACAACCAGAGTACAATCAAGATCTCCAGTGATCATGTTCATAAGCAGAGGACAAAGCACATAGAGGTTCACATGCACTACATTCAGGAACTTGTGCATGATAGAACCATCACACTGTACTACTGTTCGACAAAGGATTGAATTGCAGATATTTTTACCAAGTCTTTTACCGAAAAGAGATTTTCCTTTCTCAGGTCTCTTTTGGGCATTAAGGCTTGATTCTTAGTTCCTATTTTTGAGGGGTTTTTTTCCAAAAGGTTTTCCTACCTCATTTGTATTATGTCTCTTAGATTGTATATTGGTTGACCTATGGTCTTGTTACCAAGGCCCACAGTTGTCCAAGTTAGGATTCAGGGGGGGTGTTAGGATTATTAATCCTCCCTTGTTCATACTTTCTATTAGATTAATTAGCCTAACTTAGGAACCTTAATTAATTAATTGGGTCCACTAGTACCATTGCGTCCACTTGGCCGAATGGGGACACATGTACCAATCATTAAAGTGTGGGGAACACTGCTAGAGGTTAAATTCCACTTACTCCATGTGCATGCATCAATTTGGGTGCCTCCTAGACCAATCCCTACATTTTAGGAGCCATTGGGAGTCCCGACACCAACCTACTTCAGTTAGTTGGATTTAGTACTAGTTAGTCTCAATTATCCCTCAGTTACTTTTAGTTAGTTCTCAAACAGTTATCTAGTGCATGTCTTGCATGGATAATGCATGGATGCATGTGGAGTAGGCTCATTTTCCCACCTAACACACTCAGTTGCACTGAGTTAACTAGTTGCCACTGTTTGTTTGAGTTGGTTGGACATCTGGGAGTTGATTTTGGACTCCGATATTGATTGGGATACCATGAGTTAGAGATTCAGTTAGATATAGTCATATCCACTTGGTATATTTGAATTCATATCCCATGCATTCAAATTCTTCCTATGTAAACTATTGTAAGACCGGATATTATTATTGTGAATGATACTGTAAATTCCTGAGAAATACTTATCTGATTCCTTTGTGGTTTGTTTTTTTCAGTTTGTATCTTCATTCTCCTTCTATTTGCTGCAAACATTATTAGAACTATCTGCTTGAAGATCTAAATGGAAATCAAATTCTAATACTAAAAACTATCCCAGGGTCCCATTGCTTGTATTGCACTCCAACAATTAAGAGTGCTCTCCAACCCATACCATTAGGAAAGAGAATTCTGGGATCCCATTTTCTTTTATGCATTCTTCCAAACATCATGAGTACATAATATATATCCTCAAAGTACATAACGGCATAATAAAAATGTACATCAAGGAGGTGCTTCATCAAAAAATCATGAAAGTGCTTATACCTCCAAGTAAGTAGACCACCATTTGCCAAGTGCATATAAGCTTCAAGTGATCAATCAAATATGCTCCAATGACATAGGTGAGGATCCCATGTCCTACAATTCTGCTCCAAAAGGATCTGATATCCATCAAAATATTCATCCATGTATTCTTTCATCCAAGAAGTGAATGAAGAATCTCCACTAAAATCTGAACCAAATAATGAGCAAACAAAACAAGGAGACTTCAAATGACTCAAAGAAGTCTCACCCATACATCCATGAATGAGAGAATCATAAATATATAACAAAGTATGTGGCTTGCAACAAAATTTTTCTCCAATCATAATTCTATTCACCCCAGTGTTGGGTGAAGTTCCTCCAACATCAAATGAACCAAGTGTTGAGCAAGATAAACCATGAGTCTTCAAGTGACTCAAATGCATGTCATAGGTGCAATCATGTAGATGTGCATCATCATAAAGTAACAAAGGATGCTGTTGAAAATGTGAATAAGAATGTGCTCCAATCATGTTATCATAAAAATTAAATATAGGAGTTCCATACTCCTCATGTGGCACCATAAAAAGAACCCTTTCACCCATACTTCATTGAGACTAATGCTGCAAAACATGGAATTGTAGGATGTAGGAGAATGAAATAACTCACCCAAGTGATCAAAAAGTGTAGAATTTTCATCATGGGAAGGATCTATATGGGAAGTATCATGCAGATCCTTCAAAAGTGTGAAACCTTTGTCATAGATTGGTTCCAATGTAGAGGAATCATGCTCTTCTTTAAAAAATTTATAACCTTCATCAAGAGAAAATTCAAGTTCCTCTTCCACCACATCAAGTGTTTGGATCTCTTCAAGTCCATCTTCAAACACTTCAAACACATCAAACACATTAAAATTTCCACATTTCTCATGATCCACCGTGTCATCAGAATCCTCCAAACAATCTACCGTTTGACAATCTAAAACATAGGAGGAAAAACAAGTACCTTGCAACTTTTCAAGAAGTTTCTCATTTTGAATTGTGAGCTTATGATTGTCCTCATTATTCTTCAAGTATGCATCATGTAACAATTCATTAAGCTCAAACAAATGGTTTCTATCAAAAAGCAAAGACTTGAAATTACCTTTGATATGGCACATTGCTCTTTGAATCTTCTCCATGTCTTCAAGGAAGGACGTTTCCTCCAATGAAGTAGCTCTCCAACAAGAATTTGATGCTAATGCTTGAGTTTCATGGAGTATTCTAAGGGACTCTTGGATCTTATTTTCATTCATATTTAAGGACACTTCAATAAAATGAGGCTCTTGCAAATGAACCTCCTCATCTTCTTCCTTCTTGCTTGGACCAACTTCATGAAGCTCAATTGGTGATGAGGAAGTTAATCGTGTTTCTTATTCAACTGCTACAAGGTATTCATTTTCATGTTTAATGGAAGTTTGTCTTGCAGCAACACTTTCAAATATGATCTCTATGTCACCAAAATATAGTTCTGAGTACCCATCAGTAGGTACTCTTTCATAGTTCAATGATCCATCAATAGATTCTCTTTGATTCGCAAAACCCCCATCAGTAAGGATTGTGTGTTGGTGTTCACTTTCCTCTTTATGTTCTTCTCTGCAATCAACTTGAGGTAATTGATGCTCCACTTCATGGTTCTTTTTTTCTTCCTTTAATGGTGTATCTAGGATCCTTTCACAAATAGGATGTTTTTTTCTCATTTAATGCTCCTCCAGACTTGTGAATTGTTGATTATCCCTTAATGAATTCACATTTTCCCTTTTGTGCCTAAATCCATTATTGACATGATATTATAGGAAATAATACCACTCATGAATATCCCCTCTCAAATTTCGATACTCCTGGAGACATGCTCCAATATCTATGGTTGTAATTTATGTAATTGTTGGTCGGGGAGGAAGGAAAGTGGGAATTGTGGTTCTATTGTGAAGCCAAGACATGTGTGAAAATTTTTCTTCAATGTATGGTTTTAATGAACAGGTTCCAATACCATGCTCTGATACCACTATAATGTCCCTATTCAAAAATTCCCAATAAAGGAAGAATTTTGGAAAATTTGTCTTGACTAGTTTTGACCAAGGGGGATTCGAATGGCTTAAGAGGGTCTCGAATTTGGTAAGGAATGATGTGCGAAGTATTAGGACTATTAAAGTGAATCTATGATAATTTTATTACAGGTCATAGACATCTGCAACTCGAAATGGGCATGATGGAAAAAAGGGAAAAATTACTAACAATTTATGATGCAATTCCCCCTAAAGTAATGGAAGAAATGGCTCTCCAAATCCTATTAGACCCTCCCAGATTTCATAACAGAGTATGGGGACTGTAAATATACTTCATTTAATTTCATTTGGGGTGGTTATATAGTTCTAAAACTGAGTTTAAATCTTCATATACGAATGCACAATTTCAGTGATATTTGCTTAAGGAAAATGACACTTAAAAGCTAAACTTCAGCTCATAAATGGTGCATATAATGGTTCAGAACAGATAAAGACGAATATATATCATTCACATAATTTAAATATATCACTAAAATCACATAAAAATTATCCAAGTCACAATATACATCAGATACACAATCTCCATTGAAAGGTAAAATCATCACATGGAAACTAGTCACAATAAAGCTTGGAAATGTGGACATTTGCACATGTATTTCTTATGATGTTGAATTACAGAGAATATGGAGATAATATTACAGATCCATACATCATAAATAAAATCTTTTTCATCAACCATACTCAGCAAGGCGCAAGAATCACTCCAACAAGTGCGCCATCAAATGAGAGAGTGGGGAAATGGCACTATTTCTTCATTCATTGACATTTTTACATGAAATCTTTCAGTATTTCGACCTGAGAGTCTTCTGAACTTGAAATAAATAGAATTTACATCTTAACATAAAATAATTGGGCATTATAATCTTCCCCAAATAGATCAATAGCTCACCCAAAGCGTGATCCCTCCATGAGAAAGAATATGCAATAAAAACTGGAAATGGTTGAGAGAAAGTGCTACAATAGAAGGAACCATGAGCTTCCCTATAGCTTAAACCTACAAATAAAAATCCATTAAATATCCATGAAATACCTGAGAGGCCTCTCCAAACACCAACTTGGATAAAAATATTTCACTCTCGAAATTGGCTAAGACAAGAAAACTAGTCATCCACTAGCTCTCACAATTCACAAATGCAATTTTCTCAAATGATCAAAAGACATTCTCTTGGTTGATTCATGTGTTTTATAAACATCCTTAGCCTTCTAAGGTTACCAATCTGTCCACAAACTCAATTCGATTCGAATTTGGGTGTGGGCTCAAGATTTTCCATGTGCCCTCCCTTTCCTAGCCTTCCATCTTCCCCCAATTTGAGTAGGAACCCATTGCGCTTCCCCAGCTCACATGAGCTCCCACTTGGATGCTCTATTTCGGCTTGAAATGTCAGATATGTCAGAATTCAGCCTTCAAATCTTATTTTTTTCATAGGTGTCATAGCATCTTCATCATTGTTGTCATAAAGCTAGGGAATCTAGTCCAAGTGTCTCACTAGCTCCAAAATGACTCTTCCTCTCCCATGTAAGTTGCATTTCCTTCCAAATTAGACCTATGATGTATATGTCCAAGTGTATTATCCTTATAACTCATCCAAGAACATTTATACTTCCCATGGATTCGAAATTGCAAGAGGAGGATGCCACGTGGCACATAAATTCTAGCTTGTGTGGGTCCCATAGTCTCCATGTGTCTCCATGCTCCATTGCCACTTCCTTTTTCTCTTGTATTTTTTATTTAGATACTTTATTAAATATTTATGCCATTCTAATGTTCAAACATCATTCATTGTCCCTTTATTCCAAATCCCAAATTTTCCACCCCTAACCTAGGAAACTAGTAATTTTCCTCCTTGGCAATTATTTGACCTTTAACATCAATTTGACAAACTCAAACGAATATGGAAAATGTGATTATGCCATTCTGACCCAATGAAAAATTTGGTACATGAAAAATCCTACCTTCCCAATATTTATTTTCCTCAAGCAATTTCAAACATGGGTGTTGAAGAACCTATTTTCTATATGATTCTTCGAAGTTTCCACCGAGTTTCCCAACTTTGAGTCTTTGAGATTCCATGAATATTTGAGAAAGGAACCACCATGCTTGTTACTACACTACTCTGATTAAAATCACTTTATTAATTGGGGAATCCATCTCCCATACTTCTTGTTTCCCAAAAAAATTGAAATCAATGGGACTAAAAACTATCCCAGGGTCCCATTGCCTGTATTACACTCCAACAATTAAGAGTTCTCTCCAACCAATACCATTAGGAAAGAGAATTATGGGATCCCATTTTATTTTATGCATTCTTCCAAACATCATTAGTACATAATATATATCCTCAAAGTACATAATAACATAATAAAAATGTACATCAAGGAGGTGCCTCATCAAAAAATCATGAAAGTGCTTATACCTCCAAGTAAGTAGACCACCATTTTCCAAGTGCATACAAACTTCAAGTGACCAATCAAATATGCTCCAATGACATAGGTGAGGATCTCGTTTCCTATAATGCTGCTCCAAAAGGATGTGATATGCATAAAAATATTCAGCCATGTATTCTTTCATCCAAGAAGTGAATGAAGAATCTCCACTAAAATATGAACCAAATAATGAGCAAAAAAAACAAGGAGACTTCAAATGACTCAAAGAAGTCTCACCCATACATCCATGAATGAGAGAATCATAAATATATAACAAAGTATGGGGCTTGCAACAAACATGTTATCCAATCATAATTCTATTCACCCCAATGAGATGGATGGGAGATCCTACAAGGATGGATCTCGAGCCCAGGTGGTCCAGGAGTCTAGGGATGAGGTTTCCACGAAGCCAAGCTTCATGAAACTTCTCTATTTTACCTTTAAAACATGAGCACCACTCTTTGCCAACTAAGACAGAGTGTTACCCACAATGCACCTTTCATTGTATGAGGGAATGTGGTTGTGTCACCTATTTTTGTTCATTGAAAATAGACATTACGCATAGGGGTAACACACATTGTCCACAAGGAAGGTGCGGTGGTGGAAAAAGGCTTGAAATCACTCATCCTGACCTAAAGTCAACTTCACAACTTGGGGATTTGAGAAAAGTTTTGATGTTTGGTTCTCCTTATATGATGATGATGAGAAATATGTATAACAAAATGCCCCCCAAAGCATGAGGCTAGAGGGATAGCATAGGTGAAGGATTTGCAAGAACAAGTTATCACTTCGAGGCAATAGTTCACTAATCAGAGATCTTTGAAAGTTTTTAAACCCCAACCCGGTTTCAAGTTCATATCACTGCATATGGTTTAATGCCCAACCCCAATATGCATGTACATTTAAAAATTAAAAATTTTCACTGAAAACTTAGAAACACTTGAGATTATTTCAACTTTATAAACTCAGAAAATTTCTAACAGCCAAATTTTCAAATGCAGAAAATTAAATCAGCCACTCATGAAATTTTTATAGACTCGGATTTTTGACCAAAAATGGTCCAGGAAAAACCCCCAAGGGAAAACCTGTTCTTGAGAGAGATATTTTTATTCTTTCAGCCAAACTTTAAATAAAATTACAGTAGTACTTATCTTCACCAAATTCCTTGGTAAACGTGCCAATCAATCCCTGAATGGCCTACTGAAATTTTAGAATTTATTCTTCTCGAACCATGTGCCAGAAAAACAACCCAGTGAAAATTCTGCACACAGTCTGCCTCAAAAAACATCCCGTACGGCTAGTTCCGTACGGTTGTACGGACCCCAAAAAAAAATATTCTTGAAATGTTTTTTTTCCATATAACTACAGAAATCACCTCGAAAAACGTGCTGAAAAAATATGCCATCAAAACAGCAAATTCTGCCCTGGAAAACATCCTGTTTGCCTTGCTGAAATTGCTAAAATAAAAGAATGATTCTTCGTTGGTTTTTGTGACTCTGAAACCTGCAGAATTCTCCTTCTCACTCCTCTTTCTCTAAAAATGAAATCACTTCAAACCCTTGCCCTCTTCTTCTTCTTGCTCTCTCCTTTCTCAAAAATCTCTCTTGTGAAAGTGAACAAAAAATGTGGTTTTTCTCTCCCCAAGCCTTTTCTGTTCATGATAACTTCATCTTTCAATCCAATGGTCTAGATTAGATTAGATTGAGGGTTCACAATAAAAGCTCATTAAATAAATAATAAATGACATTTAGTGCACCTCGTGTCATTTAATAAAGTGAAGACCCTTCTAATTAATCACTCACTTGACTTTATCATTAAATATGAACTTAGGATAAACCATGACTTAAATTTTAATAAAGTGACTTTAAAAATATAAAGTACTCACTTTATTAATTTAAATGACTAGGGGTCACATTTTAAAGTGTTCTTGTCCACCCCAAGGCAACACAAGGTGAACAACACTTCCTTGGTAACTTTTGAACACTCCCTCTTACCAAGGAAGCTATTCTTCACCACTCCCAACTTGTCTCTGAAATGAATATGCTTCCCTCTTCCCAAAGAATTCGTGAGAATGTCAGCCACCTGCTCATCAGTAGAAATGTAATGTAACTCAACAGCTCCTCTCTTAACATAATCTCTGATGAAGTGATATCTGATCTCAATATGTTTAGACCTGTCATGAAACACTGGATTCTCAGAAATCCTGATGCAACTCTGATTGTCACAATGAATGACTGTAGGCCTCAACTCCTAATCAAACAAGTCTACCATCAACTTGTGAAGCCACAATGCTTCACAACTAGCCTGACTAGCTGCCATATACTCAGCCTCAGCAGAACTCAAAGCAACGGACTTTTGCTTTCGACTGAACCACGACACAACTGCCGAGCCCAAAATGAAACAACAACCGGAAGTGCTCTTCCAATCCGAAACACTGCCTGCCCAATCTGAATCTGTGAAACCAACCAAGCTCACTCCATCTGAACTCCTGTATTCCAGACCATAATCTACTGTCCCAGCAAGGTATCTTAAAACATGTTTTGCGGCTATCCAATGCACACTCCTGGGCTCCACATTGAACTGACTGAGAGTGTTCACCGCAAAACTCAAATCTGGCCTAGTGTTGACCAGATACATCAACGATCCAATCAGCTGACGATACAAGGTAGGATCCAACAACTCTCCCTCAAAAGCATGAAGTGTCAAACCCCAAATTTTTCGAAAAATTTTAAAAAAAATTAAAATAGCATATATTCTCATTAAATGCAGTCATTAACTGTTTGATTAGTTATGTGTTACTAGAATTATAACTGATTGATCTTTTGATTATACTTTTCTTTAAAGAATAGTTTCTTTTCAATTACTGATTTGTTTTCTGTTTACGACCACAAGGTGGGGTTGTCATGAAAGACTGGGCTTACTTAGCTTTCGAGCTAATGCAGCAGTTTTTCCTTCTCTTACAGATATACAGGTAAGATGTTCGAGTCGCTGCTAACAATCTCTAAAGTATTTAATAATGATTCGCTGTACAAAATTTATCCAGTAAAAGTATTTACATGCTAGTCAGACTTACCAGGCTTCTAAAGGTAAAGCTTTAATTATGTTTTCTTTTAAGATCTTACTGAAAGAGAATTTTAATTCTACTAGAAGAAAATGGCAGCTATTTCTCTGTCAAGAGAGAAGAATTTAACATTTCTACGAAGTATGAAACCATTGGTTGTTCATACTGAAATGCAAGTGTAAAATGCAAAAGATATTTCTTTACTCACAGCAAGCATGATAAGACTACAACATCAAAAATATAATCTTACTTATTCATAGTTACTGCATCATGCTATGATTAGATTTGCCACTGCAATTGTAAAATGATAAGGAAGTTTAAGTACCCAACTTATATTTTTCTTATATCAAGAATAGAAAGGTTTACTATTTGATACCAGTAACTTTTAAAGTCTTCCTTTATATTTAAAAATCTATATTGTTTAGAAAAATAATCCTAATCCATGGTCAATGATTTGATGGTAAAATTATAGATCATTCTCGTATTTATTATACTCGAATATCAATTATGATATTCGTAGCTATACTATCTAGCCAAGAATGCTAATTTACTCAAGCTACCTATCAGATGCTGACTTATGAAATCTTTTGAAATCTTTGTGCTTGTGCTTGACAAATACTACTTGTCACATAAAGATTTGATGACTATTAGAAAGTTTGTTATTAAACAAGTTATGGATGACCATAAGGTCAAGAGTAAACCATAATCAAAATCGATGGTTCACATAACTTGATTACTATACCACTATAGACTTTTATAATGTTATGCCTTTTATCTTCATTCGTAAACTAGGGCAATTTGTAACATGAAGTAGATTTATAGACAAACTATGCCATGGTAATTAACTTTATTCCTTTGCTCTCATACTTCATTATAACCAATATAACTCTCCAAACCTAAGTGTACAAGACCAACAATGAGCAAAATATATAATGCAATGTTTTATAAGCATTATTCTAATGTTTACATGGTTGAATTTATATTGCAGGTGATTGACTATGGTATAATGAACCTTATGGAATCCCCGCGATATGATTTTGGTTTGTGAAATCATTTGGAAATCTTGTCACGGAACTATAATGTTCCTACCCACTGCATGCAAAAATTAAAGGGGTTACGTGGACTCATCTCAACCATGCACTGGCATTTTAAAAGAGTTTGACTTAACCCTAATCATCATTCCTCCGCTTCCTTCAGGCCTCCGGCCGCTCTGCAAAACCTTCTAGTCCGTTCCACTGCTTGCATTGTTTGTTAGCATTTTCTATGCTGGTTCAGTTTCTCGTGGACTTACCTACTGCACTGAGAGGAATATTACTGTGTTGAAAAGCTTACTGTCAGTGCTGAATGGTGTTTGTTTTACTTAGGGTTTCTCCCTTGAATCTATTGCCCGAACTCGTTATTGTGTAAGTCGTCGCCTTAGCTTAGTGCTGCGCATCCTCCTCCATCGTGACAGATTACCTTCTTCTCTGCGGTAATGAGGGGTTTACCTTTCTTCCTGCTAGTGGTTATTTTGTTGTTCTTCAGTGGTCGTATTTCGGTCAAAATCTAAGGTATGTACGGAGTTTTCTTTCGCTTTCTAAATAAAGTATTAGCTTAAAAATCACATTTTTATAAGGTTTTAATCATAAGTTGTTCCTTCGTTGCATGGTCGGACTCCTCCTCGTGGCGTGGAAGGTGCAAGACTTCGACTGTTGGCTTTCCCCGGTAAGCCTGGTTTTATCCATGGCGTTCCCTCCTTGTTGGTTCTTAGGGCAGTTAAGAGTTTGGCTTTGCGGTGTGTAACCCTCGTGTTACCTTGGTTCAGTTTAGTGAACCTGCACGCTGTTTAAACAAGTTTCACTCTTTGTTTAGCAAGGGTGATTGGCTGAAGCCAAGACTGTGGGTTTTGGGTTTTCATTTGATTACTGTATAAGCATGAATATGTATAATGATAATATACAGGCTGTAAGTTTTATTTTTGTAAAAGAAGTTGGTAGCCATGAGGTGCCAAGGAGATAGAACTCCATCTTCAGTACATACTTTTAATTTTTGTCAGGGTTTACCCTGAACTTGGAGCTATGCCCTGTCCATGCTACTTTTCTTAAATTAATATTATGTTCTGTACAGTTTCGAATCCATTACTATTTAAACTTGGCTTAATAATCTTATCTGCCTTCGATACATTCGGTTCCTATGAATTTGATAAAATACTTGGTTTATTTTATGTTATTTATTCATGGTGGTTGCTGGTAGGGCTTTTACTGTATTTTAATAATATACTGGGTTAATTATTTTATAGATTGTTATAAGAGTTATACTTGATAAACTATATAATCTTCAGGTTTTAAATGACATTCAAAAGTC
>LPNX010382800.1:334486-357134 GCA_001517045.1 Pseudotsuga menziesii
TAACAGCTCTGTAATCTATTTGAGCTCGGTCGAGATAAAAGAAGATTTAGTAATTAAATAACTACATCCTACCCCATAAATACAGATTAACACAACTAGGTTTTAACGGTAGAATCTAAACAATATTTAATTACTCCTAATATCAGTGTTGTCTTTTCAGCATAAAGAAATTAGGTTCTTTCAAACTGGAAGAAAAACCATTATAAGGTTTAAACAGCAGATACACTTAGTCTATCTTTTCCTTAGCACAACTATTACATTCATCCATCTGTTCTTTACAATATAGGATTACTGAGAAAGATATTCTGTTTGAGGGAATAGTTTTTATCTATGTGCATAACCAGCTCTCAGTAAAACAAATAATGTCTTCTGATGTTAAGTAAAGAAACAATCTACTATTTTACCATCTCATCATACTATCTTTTATAATTTTTACCCCTGTGCTGGAGTATGGTCTGGTAAAACCCAGATGTGGAAAAACACAGTGATCTTTATTTTTCATCAACCAATTCTATTACCGATAAACCAAAACACTCTCATAAATGAACCATTTAATAACTACTAACATAACATCCAACCATTCACAGTTACTGAAACAAAAGCAGTTAAGTGACAGAACCTGCTTAATCTTTGGACAACAACAGCAATGGGAGGCCGTTCCTCCCTACCAATTCCTGGAGAGCGCTCAAACAGCGATTCCTCAGGACCCCCAAGCTTGCTCTGGTCTCCCTGGCTGGAACTAGGTGCAGCAATAGTCAGATACCAGTCCTCAACTCAGTGTTAATCCAGAACTTATCAGTAAGTTCTCCCAGCTAATAATTTGTAATAAACCAAGTTACTGCAGCAATCCTCTAAGAACAACTTCCTTACTGTTTTCCCTTTTTTCCCCAAATGAATTCCTGAATAGCATTCCACCTGAATGTTTCTTCTTTTTTTGAAAATAACTGAGCAGCCCCAGCTCTATTCATTGGGTACTTTTAAAAGATTGCCTAGGTCTTTTTCGGTTAGTTGTCTTTTAATGAGCCACCTGCTCTGATCCCACTTTCTTGGGGGATCATGACCCCAAATATAGGGAAGTTGCCACCTGCAACTTAGGAAGTGTTTGAGGATGCTGCCACTTGTCTTTTTCCCTCCACCTATTTCCATCCACCAGTTTGACCAGTAACCTCTTTTTAACAGCTCTCCCATGCTGTTGTCTCCACAATTTATTTATTAATAATAAAATATTCTGAATTACATTCCACTTCTGTTGACTCTGCTGAGTCATCAGTTCCTACTTAGCATTAATATTTAACATAATGTTTCAGGAATATAATAAAAACAATTAACATTATTTTACAAAATTGGGGTATGTGACATACACACCCCCTTAAAATGTAACATCGTTCTCGATTTTACTTATTCTTCATCCTCTGTAACCTCCTGGAACAGATTCGGGTATGCCTCCCGCATCTTACTTTCCAGTTCCCAAGTAGCCTCTTAAGGACTAAGGTGCTTCCATTGCACCTTCACCTGTCCAATGGCACGGTTCCGCAGAGTAATTTCCCTCCTCTCGAGGATACAATCCGGTTCCACCAGAATTTCTCCTTTTGGTTCCACCTGTACAACATTCCAATCAATCACATGAGTAGCATCATGAACATACTTTTTCAGAACAGAAATATGAAAAACATTATGCACTTTCAAGTTAGGTGGTAATGCTAGCTGATATGCAACTTGACCAATTCTAGATAAAATTTCAAACGGACCACAATAACGTGGTGCTAGTTTTGCACAACTCCCCAGTCTTAGGGAGATTTTCTTTGGTATTACCTTTATAAACACGTGCTCACCCACCTGGAACTCTTTAGGAGTTCTTTTCAAATCTGCTTGGCTCTTTTGCCGATCCTGTGCTATCTTCAAATTTTCCTGCACTTGTTTCACAATCTGCTCCATTTCCTTCAGTAATTCGGGCCCTAACACCAATCTATCTACTGGATCATTCCAGGAGATAGGAGTGTTGCATTTACGCCCATACAAAATTTCAAATGGACTGAACTTAGCTGATGAGTGGTAGTTATTATTATATGCAAACTCTACTAAATGCAAGTAGTCCTCCCACTTACCTGGCTGATATTTAACATACATTCTTAACAGATCTTCCAGCACCTGATTCACTCTTTCAATCTGTCCGTCTGTCTGAGGATGGAAAGAGGTGCTGAAATTCAGTGTTTTGTTTAATCCCTTGAACAAGGACCTCCAAAAATTCCCTGTGAATTTAGGATCCCTGTCTGAAATAATAACCTTAGGTACTTCATGTAACCTAAAAATCTGCTTTAAAAATATATCAGCTATATTAGCAGCCTTGTAAGTAGTCTTGACAGGAATGAAATGTGCTGCTTTACTTAACTTGTCCACCACCACCATAATTGAATTATTCTGATTCTGATTTCTGGGCAATCCAGTAATAAAATCCAAACTAATGATCTCCCATTTCCAACTAGGAATAGGCAATGGTTGCAGTAAACCAGCTGGATGTTGGTGTTCGGTTTTCACTTGTTGACAATCCAAACATCTAGCTATATATTCAGCTACTTCAGATTTCATATTAGGCTAGAAATATTCTTTCCTTAACATGGTTACAGTCGTTTGGTAACCTGGATGTCCTAAGGTGTTTTATGAACTTCATCCAAAATCAGCAACTTAACCTTAGACACATTAGGCACATACAGTTTGTCCTTAAACAATAAAAATCCATCTTTATTTAGACTATAACCTTTTATTAATCTTTCTGTAGGTTCTTCTTTAGCTGTAACTTGTAATTTTTTATAAATTTCATCCTGTTTTATACCTTCTATCAGCTGTTCATTTAAATCAGAAGTATAAGTGTTGATTGCTGCTGTAAAATTCAGCCTTGCATTTCTGCTTAAAGCATCGGCCACCTTATTTTCTTTTCCTTTTATGTGTTGGATTTCGAAATCATATTCACTCAAGAAGGCCAACCACCTTGCTTGTCTTGCATTTAAGTTGGGCTGATCTAAAAGGTATTTCAGACCTTTATTATTAGTCATTAAAATAAACTTTCTACCTATTAAGTGGTGTCGCCACATTTTTAAAGCATGTATAACAGCTGCAAGTTCTAAATCATAAGTTGCATAATTCTTTTCGTGGATCTTTAACTTCCTGGACTCATAGGCAATGACATGCCCATCTTGAGTCAGCACACCGCCTAAACCATCATTACAAGCATCGGTGCATACCACGAAATCCTTATTAGGATCTGCTATTCTTAGAATAGGAGCAGTTGTTAATAAGGTTTTTAATTTTTTTAAACTTTCTTCACATTTTAAGTTCCAATCAAATTTCATGCCTTTCTTCTGCAAAGAAGTGATTGGATTAGCTATTTTTGAAAAGCCTTCAATGAATCTCCGGTAATAACTAGTAATTCCCATGAATGACCTAACATCTGTTACGTCTTTTAGAACCGGCCAATCTTCGATTGCCCAAATATTTTCAGGATTAACTGAAATCCCTTCCTTAGTCACTACGTGACCTAAGTATTGGATTTCATCCTTAAAGAAATCACACTTGCTGAACTTTGCAAAAATTTGTTGCTCTCACAGCTCTTGTAAAACTATTCGTAAGTGTTCCTTATGTTCCGCTTCATTTTTAGAATAGATTAAGATGTCATCGATAAACACGACAACAAATTTATCTAAGTATTTATGCATTATATTATTCATTAGGCACATAAAGACAGCTGGGGCATTGGTAAGCCCAAATGGCATTACGACAAATTCGTAATGTCCATACCTTGTTCTAAAGGCTGTCTTGAAAATGTCCTCATCTTTAATTCTTACCTGATGATATCTTGATCTCAGGTCTATCTTTGAGAACACCGTAGCTCCATGTAGCTGATCAAACAGATCATCTATGCGGGGCAATGGATATCTGTTTTTAATACTCATTTTATTTAGTTGACGGTAATCTATGCATAGTCGCATAGTTCTGTCTTTCTTTTTAACAAAAATTATTAGTGCTCCCCAAGGGGACACACTGGGTCGAATGTACTTCTTATCTATTAACTCCTTTAACTGTGATTTTAGTTCATTAAGTTCTAAAATATTCATACGATACAGAGCTTTCGAGCTACGTACAGCACCTGATACCAGCTCAATAGTGAAATCCAGTTCCCTCCTGGGAGGTAATCCTGGAATTTCCTCCGGAAAAACATCAGTAAACTCGTTTAAAACAGGAATATCCTCTATTTTTAATTTATCTTTTTTAGGTTTACTTGCCTCATCTGTAATAGTTACAGCATAGGCTTTACACCCTTTCCTGACTGCTCTTTTAAGTTGTAAGACAGAAATCTGCCTGATTACAGTTTTCCTAGGAATACCCTTAACTGTTACTGGTTGTTCATTATTATTTACGCACATAAAGGTTTTATCAAAATAGTTTAAAACTACCTTGTGCTGCTCTAACCAATCCATACCAATTAATAAATCATACGAGCCAAGTGGCAGAACATTAAGCTTAACTGTAGTTTTAAAATCATTCATAAACAAGGCACATTCTTTCACATAACATGTTACTTTCCTTTTTTCCCCAATGGCTAATTGAACTAACCAGGAACTATCAAACTTTTCAACAGTCAATTTACACTTTTCCACTAACTGAGGTGAAACGTAACTAAGAATAGCTCCTGGATCAATTAAAATGGTTACAGGGGTTTGATTAACCATACCTTCCACTTCCACCATGGAAGTCTGATAGTCCGCTTGGCGGTTCTCCAAAGCTGCATTTATTCTGGGCATAGTCCTCGCAAGTTCTCCAACAGTCATTTCATCATGCACAGTGTGAATATTGTTGTTTGACTTTTTCCGATTTGGGAAGACCGAGGCATAGTGCGGGCCATTGCATTCCCAGCACTTAACAGGCTCTTTTCTTTCAAAATTCTTAGTGAAATTCCCATGATTGTTTGCAGCTTCCTTGCCTTTAAAGTTACTGGAATTATTAGAATTATTAGAAACACCATTTCTATTTCCCTGAAAGTTCTTACTGTTAGAATAATTTCTGTTCTTATTATTCTTGAAGTTTTTTTGGGGTACAAATTCATTTTTCTTGAACTCAGGCTGATTACTGTTCTTTTTAGCCTTCCAGTTGGCTATACCTTCTTTCTTTTTGTTTTGTTCAAAATAGAAATTAGCCTTCCGTATGGCTTCTTCCAGAGTCTTAGGGTTATCATACTCAATTCTATCCTTGATGTGATATGGCAGACAACTGAGAAACCGCTACACTTTAGGTTTCTCATCGACCAAATAAGGTACATACCTCAACAAGCTTAAGAATTTACTGTTTAAATCCTTCATAGTCATAGATCCTAACTTTAACTCATAAAATTCTTTAGCTCTCTCTTCATAATATTGTTCGGACAGAAATTTCTTCTTGAAGTACCTTTTAAAGGTACTCCAATTAACTTCTTTTTCCTTGATCCCCTTGACTCTTTTCAAATCTTGCCACCATATGTCTGATTTTCCAGTGAGATTATAGATTGTCATTCTAGCCTTCAGCTGATTTGAATAATTGTATATCTGAAAATACTTCTTCATCCCGGATAACCAGGACTCTGCTTCTTCCCCTTTTTCAGTCTCTCCGTTAAAAGTTGGGGGCTTTATTTTTTTAAACTCCCCGGAAATCTCTTCATATGGCCTGTACTTCTTCTTTCTATTATACAACTCAGCCTCACTACTGTCACTAGTAGTGTAATAGCTTTGTTGTTCCCTGAACCCTTCAGACGATGAACTGCTTTCAGCTTTAGTCAGTTTCATCTTTTTAGATCCTTTCAGATGACTAGATTCCTCAGATTCGGATCTTTTGCTCCTCCCTTCTGTCTGGAATTTTTCCATCAAAATTTGGTTTAACTCCTCCTGAGTCTTTAAAATTCTCTCATTATCCTTCTTGACTGATTCCATTTCAGTATTCAAATCCTTTATAGTCTGCATCAGCTCTGAAGAGTGAGCTGTTACCTCTTCTATCATAGGTTCTCTGGACATCTGTCTTGTCTCGGTGTTTGGAGACTCCTCCTGAGCATATTCTCCTATCTTCTCCATACCTGCCTGTTAGATTCAGAAAAAGAAATTTTATGTTCTTTACATAAAACAAAATACAGGTTAGTACATATATTTTACTGTTCTATGGAAACTAGTTGGGCCACATTCAGGCCTAGTATTTGAACCATGCTCTGATACCACATGTCAAACCCCAAAATTTCTGAAAAATTAAAAAAAAATTAAAATAGCATATATTCTCATTAAATGCAGTCATTAATTGTTTGATTAGTTATGTGTTACTAGAATTATAACTGATTGATCTTTTGATTATACTTTTCTTTAAAGAATAGTTTCTTTTCAGTTACTGATTTGTTTTCTGTTTACGACCACATGGTGGGGTTGTCATGAAAGACTGGGCTTACTTAGCTTTCGAGCTAACGCAGCATTTTTTCCTTCTCTTACAGATATACAGGTAAGATGTTCAGGTCGCTGCTAACAATCTCTAAAGTATTTAATAATGATTCGCTGTACAAAATTTATCCAGTAAAAGTATTTACATGCTAGTCAGACTTACCAGGCTTCTAAAGGTAAAGCTTTAATTATGTTTTATTTTAAGATCTTACTGAAAGAGAATTTTAATTCTACTAGAAGAAAATGGCAGCTATTTCTCTGTCAAGAGAGCAGAATTTAACATTTCTACGGAGTATGAAACCATTGGTTGTTCATACTGAAATGCAAGTGTAAAATGCAAAAGATATTTCTTTACTCAAAACAAGCATGATAAGACTACAACATCAAAAATCTAATCTTACTTATTCATAGTTATTGCATCATGCTATGATTAGATTTGCCACTGCAATTGTAAAATGATAAGGAGGTTTAAGTACCCAACTTATATTTTTCTTATATCAAGAATAGAAAGGTTTACTATTTGATACCAGTAACTTTTAAAGTCTTCCTTTATATTTAAAAATCTATATTGTTTAGAAAAATAATCCTAATCCATGGTCAATGATTTGATGGTAAACTTATATATCATTCTCGTATTTATTATACTCGAATATCAATTATGATATTCGTAGCTATACTATCTAGCCAAGAATGCTAATTTACTCAAGCTACCTATCAGATGCTGACTTATGAAATCTTTTGAAATCTTTGTGCTTGTGCTTGACAATGACTACTTGTCACATAAAGATTTTATGACTATTAGAAATATTGTTATTAAACAAGTTATGGATGACCATAAGGTCAAGAGTAAACCATAATCAAAATCGATGGTTCACATAACTTGATTACTATACCACTATAGACTTTTATAATGTTATGCCTTTTATCTTCATTCGTAAACTAGGGCAATTTGTAACATGAAGTAGATTTATAGACAAACTATGCCATGGTAATTAACTTTATTCCTTTGCTCTCATACTTCATTATAACCAATATAACTCTCCAAACCTAAGTGTACAAGACTAACAATGAGCAAAATCTATAATGCAATGTTTTATAAGCATTATTCTAATGTTTACATGGTTGAATTTATATTGCAGGTGATTGACTATGGTATAACAAACCTTATGGAATCCCCGCGATATGATTTTGGTTTGTGAAATCATTTGGAAATCTTGTCACGGAACTATAATGTTCCTACCCACTGCATGCAAAAATTAAAGGGGTTATGTGGACTCATCTCAACCATGCACTGGCATTTTAAAAGAGTTTGACTTAACCCTAATCATCATTCCTCCGCTGCCTTAGGGCCTCCGGCCGCTCTACAAAACCTTCTGGTCCGTTCCACTGCTTGCGTTGTTTGTTAGCATTTCCTATGCCGGTTCAGTTTCTCATGGAATTACCTACTGCACTGAGAGGAAGATTACTGTGTCGAAAAGCTTACTGTCAATGCTGAATGGTGTTTGTTTTACTTAGGTTTTCTCCCTTGGAATCTATTTCCCGAACTCGTTATTGTGTAAGCCGTTGCCTTAGCTTAGTGCTGTGCATCCTCCTCCATCGTGACAGGTTACCTTCTTCTTCAGCGAGCTCCTTCTTCTCTGTGGTAATGAGGGGTTTACCTTTCTTCCTGCTAGTGGTTGTTTTGTTGTTCTTCAGTGGCCGTATTTCGGTCAAACTCTAAGGTATGTACAGAGTTTTATTTCCCTTTCTAAATAAAGTATTAGCTTAACAATCACATTTTTATAATGTTTTCATAATACAATAAAGATATTATCTCTTTTGTGAGTACCAATGCTTCCATAGTTAACAATTAGTTTATTCTATAACATCTTATTATTTATTTAGTTCATCCGTTTAGTTATGATGCCTGTATATATATATATATATATAACTCATATAATACTACTTAAGTTTTATCCCATACACTTAGATATATATATGTATATCATAACCTTCAGTTACTATCTAAGAAATAGGATAACAGCTCTGTAATCTATTTGAGCTCAGTCGAGATAAAAGAAGATTTAGTAATTAAATAACTACATCCTAACCCATAAATACAAACTAACACAACTAGGTTTTAACGGTAGAATCTAAACAATATTTAATTACTCCTACTATCAGTGTTGTCTTTTCAACATAAAGAAATTAGGTTCTTTCAAACTGGAAGAAAAACCATTATAAGGTTTAAACAGCAGATACACTTAGTCTATCTTTTCCTTAGCACAACTATTACATTCTTCCATCTGTTCTTTACAATAATAGGATTACTGAGAAAGATATTCTGTTCGAGGGAATAGTTTTTATCTATGTGCATAACCAGCTGTCTGTAAAACAAATAATGTCTTCTGATGTTAAGTAAAGAAACAATCTACTATTTTACCATCTCATCATACTATCTTTTATAATTTTTACCCCTGTGCTGGAGTACGGTCTGGTAAAACCCAGATGTGGAAAAACGCAGTGATCTTTATTTTTCATCAACCAATTCTATTACTGATAAACCAAAACACTCTCATAAATGAACCATTTAATAACTACTAACATAACATCTAACCATTCACAGTTAAGTGACAGAACCTGCTTAAGCTTTGGACAACAACAGAAATGGGAGGCCGTTCCTCCCTACCAATTCCTGGAGAGCACTCAAACAGCGACTCCTCACGACCCCCAAGCTTGCTCTGGTCTCCCTGGCTGGAACTAGGTGCAGCAATAGTCAGATACCAGTCCTCAACTCAGTGTTAATCCATAACTTATCAGTAAGTTCTCCCAGCTAATAAGCTGTAATAAACCAAGTTACTGCAGCAATCCTCTCAGAACAACTTCCTTATTGTTTTCCCTTTTTTCCCCAAATGAATTCCTGAATAGCATTCCACCTGAATGTTTCTTCTTTTTTTTAAAATAACTGAGCAGCCCCAGCTCTATTCATTGGGTACTTTTAAAATATTTCCTAGGTCTTTTTGGGTTAGTTTTCATTTAATGAGCCACCTGCTCTGATCCCACTTTCTTCGGGGATCATGACCCCAAATATAGGGAAGTTTCCACCTGCAACTTAGGAAGTGTTTGAGGATGTTGCCACTTGTATTTTTCCCTCCACCTAGTTCCATCCACCAGTTTGACCAGTAACCTCTTTTTAACAGCTCTCCCATGTTGTTGTCTCCACAATCTATTTATTGATAATAAAATATTTTGAATTACATTCCACTTCTGTTGACTCTGCTGAGTCATCAGTTCCTACTTAGCATTAATATTTAACATAATGTTTCAGGAATATAATAAAAACAATTAACATTATTTTTCAAAATTGGGGTATGTGACATGAAGCTTATTCCAGTTGGTAATCATGGGTGTGGACATGGGTCTGCAATCCTCCATCCGAAATCTCCTCAGAATATCTGCAGCATATTTTCCTTGCCCCAGGAAAACATGTCCATCCTCCTCCCAAATCTCCATCCCCAAATAGTAATGCATCAGCCCAAAATCTGTCATCTCAAACTCTGAAGCAAGGTCTTTCTTACATGCTACAATCAAGTGCTCTTCCCCTGTGATAAACAAGTCATCAACATATAGCAAAAGAATGAGCAGATCACCTCCAACCACAATGAAATATAGGTTGGGATCAGCCTCACTCTTCTGAAACCCAACCGAAAGCAGAGAAGAATCAATCCTCAAGTACCAAGCTCGAGGGGGTTGCTTCAGACCATACAAGGCTCTCCTAAGCCTACAAACATGGGACTCTCTCTCATGTATCTCAAAGCCCAGCAACTACTCCAGATAAACCTCCTCCTGTAGAAGACCATTGAGAAAAGTGGTCTTCACATCCATCTGATGAATCCTCCAACCCATCTGTACCACAATGGAGATCACTACTCTGATCGAAGAAAATATAGCAACTCGTGCAAAGGTCTCATCATAATCAAATCCCTCTACCTATGAGAACCCCCGTGCCACAAACCGAGCTTTTTACTTCTCGATGCTACCATCTGCAGCATAATTGATTTTATAGAGCCACTTGGAAGTCACAACTGACTTCCCCTCTGGTCTCAGAACAATCTCCCACACTCCATTCTTCATGATGGAATTGTTCTCTTCCATCATGGCATCTCTCCAAACCTGATGTGGGGATGCCTCCTCATAAGTAGAAGGCTCGGACTCACGCAAGCTAGTCACCACTGCCATGTAACTGAAAAACCTCTCTGGTTCCTTTCTCTCTCTGACCTCCCTCTTGGGTGACCCCACAGACTCCTCAGCTTCCTTCACAAGCTCCTTAAGCCAACTTGGATTTCTCTTCTTGGAAGTAGCTTCCTGTGGTAGACCCTCCTCCTGTACCTCCTCATCTGATACCTGTCTCCCTGAAGAAGTACCTCTAGCCTGAGATCCTGTACCTGGTGAACCTGAAACTATACCATAAGAGCTTGAATCATGTGAAGGTGTCACCTATGAACCTGTGATCTGTGAACCTGTCCCTGTACCAGAAGTCCCTGTAGACTGAGTACCTGAAACTGATGAACCTGTAACCTGTGACTCAGTCACCCTTGAAACCTGTGACCCTGTGCCCTGACTCACTGAACTCTGAGATGCTGTAAGCTGTGAAGTAGTACTCTGCTACTCCTCCTCCTGTGACTCTAGAGACTTTCTAAAGGCCTGCTCCTCCTCAAATATCACGTCCCTCCTCACCACAACTCTCCTCTGTGCAGGAAGGTATATGCTGAAGGATTTAGAAGTCTCATCATAGCCAACAAAGATGTCTTTCTACCCAGTAGCCTCCAACTTTGTCCTCTTCTCAGAAGGGACATGAGAATATGTAAGGCATCCAAAAATACGGAAGTGGCCTATCTCAGGCTTCTTCTCGGTAAACATCTCCTCAGGAGTTTTGCACCCCAAGTCATAGTATGGACTCCTGTTCTGTACATAAATAGTTGTGCTACAGGCCTCTGCCCATAGAAAGAAAGGAAGACTCTGATCATGCAGCATGGCTCTAGCTGCTCCCACTATCGAATGATTCTTCCTTTCTGCTACTCCATTCTGTTGTGGAGTGTAAGGAACTGCCAATTGTCTCTTTATCCCCTCTTGTCTACAAAACTCATCAAACTCCTTGGAGGTATACTCACCCCCATTGTCTGATCTGAGTACTCGAATCCTTCTCCCTGTTTGGTTCTTCACAAGAGCTTTAAACTCTTGGAACCTCTTCAAGATTTCTTCTGACTTCTTGCTCCTCAGGAAGTAGATCCAGGTCTTCCTGGAGTAGTCATCAATGAAAATGACATACTACTCATAACCAGTCAAAGAGACAAATGACATGGGACCACACAGATCTGAATGTATCAAGTCAAGTACTCCCTCTGATCTACTGTCACTGCTAGGAAAAGCAGTCTTGGTGTACTTTCCCAAAGCACACCCTCTGCACACACCACTCTGCTCTGTGTTGAAATCTGGCAAACCTGTAGTCATGTCTCTCAGCATCCTCAAAGCTAAATGATGAAGATGGGCCATCCTCCTATGCCATAACTCACATATCTCACTGCTGCTCTCAGTATGTGCCAGTGCATGATGTGGATGGAAGAGAAGCTTGTACAGTTTCCCACATCTAACTCCAATTTCATATGAAGTAGATGATCCTTCTGCTTTGGAAAAAATATACACTTTTCCATCTAGGACATATATGCCAAAGCCTCTGTCCTCAATAGCGGAAACTAAAACAAGATTCTTCTTCAGCCCAGGGACGTACAAGACATCCCTCAGTAACATGGGCTGCATGGACTCCCTGTCAAAACGAACTGTCCCATGCCCAACTGCTCTCACCACTGTATCATCACCCAACACTATCTCCAACTCCAAGCCTGTCTATGAAATCTCAGTGAACATATCCCGTGCACCTGGCATATGTCTCGAAGCTCCACTGTCAATATACCATGTGGAGGGATTAGTGGAAGCACTCAGTGAATGCCCAACGATCAAGGAATGCTCTGTCTGGTCCTCAATGTCCCTGTTGGTGATAGATGATACTCTCTCTCTACAACCACTAGCAAAGAGAGAAAACTCTCTGTCAAATCTAGCAGCGTACTCATCAATCTCTGCTGAAGCTGCTGTCTGTTGTTTCTTCTTTTTCTTGTTTGGGCATTGTCCAGCATAATGTCGAAACTTCTGACAAGCAAAGCATTTCACTTTGCTCATGTCCTTCTTCTCATCATCCTGCTGCTTGGTTCCACCTTTGGAACCCTTCTTGAACTTCTTCTTCTTGTTCCCCTTTGCTGCAAAAGCCACATTTTCCTCCTCTTCCTTGCTATGAGATGCACTCCCATGTATATACCCTCTCCAGGTCTCCTCCTGAATGAAGTCGTCCCAAAGACGATCCCATGTAGGCATGTGCTCATGATGACTCCACAAATATAGTCCATGTCTTTGCCACGCCATTCAAAGATGTACAAACTAACTCAGCATCAACCACCTTGTTAACACCTCTATTTGAGCAAGGAGAATAAAACCATGGTGGAGAAAAAATAATGTTTTTCGGGCACTTTGGTCAAAGGATTTAGTATATGAGTATGATGAAGGTCTAAATGTCGATCAGGTTGCCAAAGATCTTAGGCCGCGAGGATGGAAAGAAGAAAATCAGTGGCTAATGCTCCCTCCGCCCTTCAAAACATGCGAGGGGGATAAGAGAAGTTTGAGCCTTTAACCCGCTGCACAGATCAAAGGTCGTGAAGTGGTCCCAAGCAGATCCACGGTTCACGATAGATCCACCCTGTGAAAGCACGTGTCAGTTAAGGGAAGGGAGGCTGTCGGAATCATGAATAATCCTCTCGATCCGACGGTGGGGGACAGAATCGCATCACATCAATGGATGTGATTGATTCCGTAAACCAGAAGCCACACGGCATATAAGCTCAAGGCATCCGACGGAATCGGTATGTAGTGGTTGATCTGACGGCCGAAGATCAGAGGCAGAATAGATCGACGGCCATTATGGAGTCCGCGGAGTGAAATCGCATGAGGGATAAGCCCCAAGGCGTCCAGCGGAATGGGTATGTGTCGGATAATCGGACGGCCGAGGATCAGCAGTGGAGTGGATCGACGGCTATTACGGATTCTAGGGGTCGAACTTGCACGACGGATAGCCCCAAATTGCCTAGCGGAATTGGGTACGTGGATGATGATCCGACGGTGCGCGATTAAAGACATATCGCATCGACGGCAAGGAGCAATTCCGCTGATCAAACTTGCTCGACGGTTAAAGCGAAGGAGCCCAGCAGAATTTGGTGGGCGCCACATGATCCAATGGCCCACCTGTAAAGATGTATCAGATCGATGGATGAGGGTGAGTCCGGGACTCAGATTTGCACGATGGTTAAAGTCGGAAGGCTCAGCGGAATGTCGGACATGGCATTTGATCCAACGGTGGAGGGTGAAGGCACGTTACATCTATGGTCATGAGCGATTCCAGGACGGAGACTTGCACGATGTTTATCTCCAAGGCGCTCAACGGAAAAGGATACGTGGCGCGCGATCCGAGGGCCGGGAGTTTGCGAAGGATCAGATCAACGGTGGGCAATGGATCTGGAGAAGAAAGATGCGCGGTGGATAGTAAATGGTAGTTGCGGAGAATAAATGATCTTCCACGTGGCGAATGATGATAGGCTCCGGGAATAAAAAGGATTATAAAAGCGAAGGGTTGACCTCTATCATTGTTATTTTATTCGCTCGGGACCAGTGAAAAGGACCGGCCTATCTGGAAGCTTCCATTTGTTAGTTTTCGGCTCCTATTCAGCAAGTGCAGACACGCTTCGAGCACGCGCCGCCACAGTAAACCAGGTAACACTGAAGCCCAGTAATTCTGTAATTCCTCTACAAGTTACCAATGTGAAATTCAGTAATGGACCGGAGAAAAGAGGTTCAGGTGTCGGGTCAAGTTGTAGACAATAAGGAAGAGTTCCTAGTTGATAGAGATAGGAATGTCTGCGACCCCTTCCTCTCTGTGGGAAGCGTGTCTGACAATAAAGAAAGGTTGTGGTATCACCACTCGCAGGGGAGCGATGTGCTAAATGTGTGCAGGTCTTTCCTGTACTATTTCGCCATTGAGAAAACCCTCCACTTTCCAGAATTCGCAGAATGGTGTGCCTTAAATTATTCTCCGTCTCAAAGAGTTATTGTTAGTCGGTCTGCGTCCAAATTATTATGTAGAGTCGACGCTGTGGTCATTCGAGAAGTCCTTAGTTTGCCGGAAAATTACCCAGACAACCGTGAAGTTATAAATGAGTCAATCCTGGTCGAGTTGTATAAGAAGTCCGAAGCCGAAACCTACTGTAAGTTCTTGTCAAGCGTGTTAAAAGATGGTCAGTCTGTAGATGGTGTATCCATACCCTACCCTGTGCATATGTTCAAGAGTGAAGTTCAATTGGTCATTTCTTTGGTATGTCAAGTACTAGGTCTAGATGAGGATTGTCATGTGGGCGAGGTCGTTCTCGGATTTTTGTTGAGAATGAATTCCTCCGTTTCTGAGTCCCAGTCAACCCCGATTTTTAGTTTAGATGAATACCTGGCTGAGTCAATTCACCTTCAGCTAAGCGAGTTCCCCAAGGTCCAGTTTTTCAGGTTCCAGACTTATCTGCTTAATATGCTACTGTGTTTTAATGTCTCAGAGTTGAAGTTCCTGAGTACCCTATGTTCCTTTGATTTACCTAATCAAATCAGCATGATCGAATTTGCCAATTCGATAATGTCTGAGATATACAAAATGTTGTTCGATGAAGAATTACCCCGGGTCCTAGATGAAATGAGAAGATTGATGCAGTCTTCGCCAGAAGAGTGGGTTGGAGATTGGTTTTTGTACAGAGATCATACCGTGTTGAGAATATATGGCTTCACAGGCCAGCCTTATAGGCTACCTTCCTTTTTGACCCCTAGAATATTCGCATTGGAGTTCATGCGACAGAGATTGTTGTCCGAAGAGGAACATTTTTGTGCCTTCAAGAAATCTTCGAACATCAAGTTTCCGGTTAAGGTTGGCACCTTCATTTTTAAAAGCAAGGGTGCCTTGGTTTTTATAGAAAAGTTGTTGGAAAATATGGAGTTCATTAAAGAATCAAGTGTGAATTACGACCCCCACCAAGTAATTTCACTGAGAAAACAAGCTAACAAGAATAAACCCTTTGAGCATCAAGCTGTTGAGGGGTTAGCTGAGATGGCTAATTTACTGCAGTTTACTGATGAGACCAAGTCCGATGAGGAGACACATCCTCAACCTGGTACAGCAATCCAAATCTCCGGAGGTGTCAGTGGTGCAGTCAAGAGGAGTTTGTCCTATGCTGACAGTATGGAAATAGATGACGAGGCTTCCCGTAAAAAGGCAAAGCTACTCGAGGGTAGCGAGATCGTAGATGATGAGGCTCTGGGTGTGTTCAAAAAAGTTGCCCTAGTCCCCAGGAAGACAGTACAGATAAACCAAGTTTCTTTTAAAAGTTCAGAAGGTGATGTAGATAGCCCAGACTCCAGTCCCTTGTTTAAGTCTAAAGAAGAGCTCAAGAGCAGCTACATGGAAAAGAGAAAGCAGTCCCTGGAGGAAACGAGAATTCTGCTACCGAGGGTAAGAAACTTGTGCAGTTCCAAAACGTCTCTAGTTTCGGCTAGGGATGCTGAGAAAAACACTTTTAAGATGGCCATAGTGAATGATAAAAGGATGTCTGAAATAGAAGTCAGGCTGGACAAAATCAGCACCCCTGACAAAATTCAGCTGCATAAACAAACAAGCGACATCGTCTACTCAGATTTATTGCAGGCCATGGTGAGGATAAACAAATTACAGGTGTTGGTAGACAAATTGGAAGTCCATTTAAAGCATGACAAAGTGGAAAATAAGGCAAATGTTATTCAGGTAAGAAAACTACAAGCAGACCTTGCTAGCTCAGACAATACCCAAGTTGTCAAAAAGTTGCTAGAAGAGAAAGATAACGCGCTCCAGGTTTTGAAGAAGAGGTTGAAGATGCCAGGCTCAGAACATGTCCAATCAGCTGAATTGCTAGCCCTCCAGGAGGAGAAAGATAAATTCCATCAGGAGATGATGGAATACAAGGGAAAAGCTGGAGAGCTCCAAGAGGAAAAGAATAGGTGGGAAGCCGAAAGGGAGGAGCTGCTATCCCAAATCTCCATGTTGAAGAAAGATCAGACTGAAGAAAAGGAGATAATGGAGGAGCTAATGAGCCAAAACCCTACCGATGATGACCTATCTATTGTAAACATCCAGAAGCCATTAGCTGATTTTTCTGTAGATGACCTGTTGGTGTCCATGTCTCAAGTGAGTTTGAAGGAGGAAGCAATTAAGGAGTTGAAAACTGAGAATGAGAAGATGAAGGCCGAATTAACTAAGGTAAATGAAAACAAAAAATAGATCTTGCAGGAGAAGCATCAATTACAGAAAAGGATTGATGAATTGAAAGAAAAATGCATCGGGAAAGGCCCTCTTCAGGGTGCGAAACATATTATCTGGGATAGCCTGACCATAGAAATCACCAAATTCCGGCATTACTTGAGTTTTATTGATGATTTGTGTACAGTGAAAGGGTTGGCCCAACAAAGACTACAACTGGTAAATGAACACATGGCAAGAAGGCCCCTCACTACAGTTCAAAATTCATTAAATTTTCTGAATTCCCTAACACACCAAAAGCTGCATGACATGGGCATAAAGGACAGAATCTCAATAGTGCTATCGGCGAAGAAGATTATCAACAAACACCATTTAATGAAGATTGTCCTAGATAAGTCAGAAGAATTGCGTGCGCAGGTAAATAAGTTCAGACAGGAGTTCAAATAGCTGTTCGAAGAGGGATTACCGTGCTTCTGGGACGAAGCAGGCAAGATACTCCCGCCTGAATATTATCACCACCTGCTTTTCCGGGCTCGCATGGACCACGTGAAATTTAACAGCTTGGAGAAGAGCCTGACAGGACAAACCATCATAGACATGTTAGCAGAAGATTTTGAAATCCTACAGAAGTTCGTCGTTATCAGAGCCAGATTGCCCAAGAAATCTTATGAAGCATATATGGAGCTCAAGGTAGCTATTTGGGAGATGATGGAGAGTGACACCCCAAGTTCGGAGCAATGGAAAACTGTAGAGCGGTTTGGGAAAACAAGGTATATTCCTCCCCCCTAAGAACAGGTGTCAGGTGCTGAAGAGTTGATGGGACAAAGACTTGGAGCTGATGGGCAAAAGACGTGGAGCTATTGGGGCAAAGATTCAGAGCTGATTGGGCAAAAGACGTGGAGCTGTTGGGGCAAAGATTCGGAGCTGATGGTGCAAATTCTGTTATCTAGCTGATTTGTACTTAGTGTTCTGTTAGGAATGGAGTTGTAACAACTTCCTAGTGGTGTAGGAAATTCAGTTACAAACCCTAATTTACGCCGACCATTCTGTTATTGATCTGCTGGAGGCAGACTTATTGTTTAATCTATATATTTTTATATTTTTATGAGATGGGGGTTGGAACCCATCGAATGAAGTGATTTGTGGAGAAAATATCTGTCTTATTTTTTGAATACCAAAATGGATGCATGAGAGTTCTTTTTCAGAGATTCATGTATCATTGACGTTGCAGTCCGTGATCTCTTTCTCTGTGTGATTGTAATTTTTCTTGTGTAACACTCCGTTCTGTTTTTCTTTCATATCTGGAACATAGTGTTTGATGATTAGAATTCATATACTTATTCTCTATTCATCGTTTTCAGATATTATATGATTCTTTCTACTAAAGTTGATATGGAATTCGTCTTAGACGCTCTGTATTGATGGGTTGTTCCCTCGCCTCTTCTATTTCACCTTGACAAATGAAATGACTGCAATTATGTGATTATCTTGCCTTTGAAAAATCTTGTGTATGCATTTTGGGGATCTTTTTATATGTATATGACTCCGTTGCCCAATGGATATGTGATTGTTTCAACCAAATAAATAAACCTTTAAATATTGTTACCATTTAGTCTTGCAAAGTTGTAAAGTTCATATTGAGAGATCCCTCTCTGGAAGAGAATACCAATATCTTTCCTAAAGTGGTTTTGCTATTACCTCGGGGTGTACCTTTCCACAACGTGGGTACATTCTGAGTGCTAACAAACTAGCGCCATTGCCGGGGACGAAAGTGCATATCTGCCCCGGGAGAACGACAAAGATCGAGAGAGATTTCTATGGGAAAACAGGAATTTCGAAAAGAAAAGAAGGTTGTGTATTTGCCCTGGCGACTTCACTGTGAAATTGCTTCAGAATTCAAGAACAACATTCTGGCTTCCAGAAGACACACACGAGGTAACTCTGATACCGAAATTTTGAAAAGTTTTGAGAATCCAGAAAAATTGTTTAAAAAAAGGAATAAAGAGAAGGTAGATTTTCCTTTGTTCGGCCCATCGTCACCACCAGAGTCTCATATTAATCCCGCATGGGAAATCAATACTGCGCAGACGCCATTGAGAACTAAATCTGAACCCGACCTAAAAAATGTTGAGTCCAATCCTTGTAGGTTGAGAGCCAGGTCTGAATCCGACCTCAAAAATATTAAGCCCAATCCTGGTGAGTTAGAGTCCTATTTGTTAGATTCCCTCTGGAAAGACTTACGACAAACCTCTAAAGCTGAAACAACCACCTCCGAGCATTCTCAAAGTACTGCAGTCCCTGTGAACCCACCCAGACCAATGGCTGCTAGATTTGCCCCTTTACGTCTCCCTGTTGCGTTGCATGACCTCCCCCAAAATTATTCTCAGAGAATATATTTGTTTGATGGGGAAGGGGACATAACCGCAAAACAACATGTTGCCAAGTTTGAAGACTTCATTGACTTGGAGGAAGTAGACTATCCTGATGTCAAAATGCGGTTATTTGCCCAAAGTTTGTCTCGGGAGGCAAAAAAGTGGTTTAAGGACCTTCCACCTGGGTCTATTGTGAATTTTCAGGCTTTTCAAAACGCATTTTTGGATAGATGGGATGATAAACTGAATCCCCTGCAGCTTCTATCTCAGTATAACGGTCTTAAGAAAGGGGGTTTTGAGTCTTTCCATGAGTTCTCGAGTAGGTTCATGAGGGCTTATAATTCTATCCCAGAAGATATAAAGCCTTCTCCCGCAGCTGCTAAACTGCATTATGCTGGAGCTTTTGATAATGATTTTGCATTCTCCTTGCGGGAGAGAAAATCAGCAACTCTTGCTGCCATGTTTACGGATTCCCTAGAAGTGGAAGCTAACATGATGGCTAGTGGAAAGATCAAGCATAGAGATACGGATAGGAGGAGGAAAGAAGAAAATGTACCTTCTACTTCATCTTCTGCTGCAGATGCTAAGTTTGAGATAATGCTGACGACTATGGAGAAGTTGATGGATAAGTTAACCATGGATGCTAGGCCTTTCAATAGAGAGCAAGGAGATCCCTAGATCAGGAATCCAAACTTCAGAAGACCAAATCCCCCTGTTCCCCCTCAAAATAGACAGAGAGACCAGAGGAATCCAAGAAACCAAGAAGAACTACCCATCCGCCCACCTTTTCCTGAAAATTATGTTGGTGATGAGGAAGATCCCCCTGAGAATGAGATTCATCTGTTTGGAGAGCAGGATTCTGAAATATATCTTACTGAAGAGGAGCACAATATGTTTGCGCAGCAGGATGTAAATGAAGAGTTTGAAAATGAACTATATCAAAGAGGTTATTTGCATGCGATGGATGATGTCCAAAGGAAAATGAGACTAAGAAATAGAGATGTCCCTATAAATAAAGGGAAGGCAAACCCAAATCAGCCTTCCTCTAGTTCTTTGAATGGAGAAAAGGGGAAGGAAGTACCGAAAGATCCCTCTGTGAGTAGAGAGGTTGACAATGATGCACAAAGGGATAAAGTAATAAAGAAGGCGACTCCGGTTGAGGCGGAAAAGACTAGTGCTGGTTTTAACCTGCAAAATGAGCTGTCTAAACTGAAGATCTATGTTCCCTTTAATGAGTTATTGAGAAACACTGAATACAGAGATACTATTTCAAAAATGGTCAAAGACCAAGGTGAAGGGTAGTCTGACATTTTAAATTTGAATGATGATAATCCTGCTATCTCATTTGGATCAAAAGCTGAAAATTTAGAGGGGGAAGAGGTGCCTCCTTTCTACTTGAGTCTAAAGGTGCTTGACAAAGTGGTCCACAATGCCATGTTGGATTCTGGGGCGTCACATAATCTAATGCCCAAAGGAGTGGTAGAAAGTTTAGGATTGGAGGTAACAAGGCCCTATAAAGATCTGTACTCTTTCGATTCCAAGAAGGTGAAATGCTTGGGACTAATTAAGGACATGGTGGTAACCCTGAACAAACTGCCTTCTAAGACCATAGTCATGGATGTAGTAGTGGCAGACATCCCACCCAAATTTGGGGTATTGCTATCAAGATATTGGACTTCCAAGCTGAAAGGTAGCTTGCAGATGGACATGTCATATGCTACTATTCCGGTACCATATGGGAGCAGAAGGTTGTATAGCGAAAAGAGAACTCCTTATGTGGTGAGCAGTCAAGATAAGCCCGAAGTTCATCATATATATGCTGTTGACACTGATTTGGGATCTTCCATTTTCTTTAATGAGGCTGCCCCACCTGATTTGGAAGCTGCATTGAAAAAGAAATCTGAAGAATAGGAGAAGTCAGAGGAGAATGAAGAGAAAGAAGTTTTGGAACAGCAAGCTCTGGAAGCAAAACAGAAAAAAGAAGGCCAATGGATCATGTATTTCGATGGATCTGTTGCGAAGGTTGGTGCTGGGGCTGGTGTCTACATCATTTCTCCTATTCATTATTTCAAAGCTTTGTCATAAAAATTGCTATTTGAATGCACTAATAATGTAGCAGAGTATGAGGTCCTGTTATTGGGGTTACATGCTTTGAAAGATCTGGGGGCTCAGAGGGTCAAGATCCTGGGAGACTCCGAGTTGGTGATAAACCAGGTAAATGAGAGTTATCAAACCAAGCATCCTCGGATGAGGGCTTACAGAAATGAAGTATGGGATATGCTTGGCAACTTCTTTACAGAGCATACAATTCAGGTGGTTCCCAGGGTTGATAATATGGTGGCTGATTCCTTAGCAGTATCCGCTGGAAAATTTGAGACCCCAATGACCAGTCAAAAGGAATACCAGGTGGAGATTTTGAACAGACCTTCTATCCCCGACAATTACAAATACTGGTAGGTGTTCGAAGATGATATGCAAATCCGAAGATTTCTAGAGTTGTCATGAGAGTTTGTGAATACTCAGGTTGAAAATGAAAATGGTAATGATAGGACCCCCGAAGATGACGAAGAAACTGAATCAGAAGAAGACGCTAAGAAGTTGAGGAAAACCTTGGGAGGTAAAGATATCATCCAGCTCAAAAAAAATTTCATACCAAGAGGCCTGATCCCTTTAGAAAGACTCTTTGATTAGAATGATGTTGCCAAGAACCCCAAAGTGAAACCGGTTGGTGATGCAGTTGAAGATAAAAATATTGGCACTGAGGAAAATCCTAAAATCATAAAACTATCCAAGAAGTTGCCTGAAAGAGAGAAAAGGGAGTATGTGGAGTTGATGAAAAGGTACACAGATGTGTTTGCCTAGAGTTATGAAGACCTCAAAGAATATGATACATCTATCATACAACACACTATTCCTATAAAGCCTGGAGAGAGGCCTTTTAAACAGAAGCTCAGGAGGATCAACCCTAAATTGCTCCCTATCATTGAGAAGGAAATAAAGAAGTTGTTTGAGGCCAAGATTATTGTAACGCTTTGATTTTCTAAGTGGGTTTCCAATTTGGTCCCTGTCAGAAAGAAGAGTGGAGAGATAAGGCTATGCATAGATTTTCGCAATTTGAATAAAGTCTCCATGAAAGATAACTATCCCCTACCCAAGATGGATCACATGCTGCAGCAAGTGGTAGGAGCTGAAAGGATTTCGATGCTGGATGGCTTCTTTGGGTATAACCAGATCAAAGTGTTACCAGAAGATCAGGAGAAGACTGCCTTTACTACACCATGGGGCACTTTCATGTATGAAAAGATGCCTTTTGGTTTAATGAATGCGGGAGACACTTTCCAGCGAGCTATGGACATCGCTTTTGCGGGGGAAATTGGAGTTTTTGTGGTGATCTACATGGATGATATCACAGTCTACTCTAAGTCTGACAG
>LPNX010382800.1:357410-390519 GCA_001517045.1 Pseudotsuga menziesii
ATGTCCCAACCGCTGCTGTGAAATCCATTTTGATTCAACCAGATCCAGAAGGCAGGAGAGCGAAATGGATAACTACCTTATTGGAATATGACCTAGAGATAAAGCCCACGAAGTTGATCAAAGGACAAGGATTGGCAAAGTTGATGACAAACTCAAATTGTGAATCTCTGCAAATAAATCTCTTATCTCATCAACCTGATCAGTTGGAGGCAGATATAGAAGTGATGGTTGATTTTGTAACTTCTCCATGGTATTCTGATATTGTATTTGTCCTCCGCAATCTGCAAGCACCAAATGGATTAAGTAAATCAAGAGCTAGATCTGTGAAGTTGAAATCTGGAAAATTTTGTATCATAAATAAATACCTCTATTGGAAAGACCCTGGAGGGGTTCTGCTAAACTGTCTCTTGGAGGATGAGGCCCAGCAAATTACAAGAGAATTTCACAGGGGAAACTGTGGGGGACATCATTCCTGGAAAGTGACAGCCAAAAAAATCCTAAGAGCTGGTTATTATTGGCCTACATTGTTCTCAGATGTATATAAAGAAACAAGCAAATGTCATCAATGCCAAATTTTCGACGGTAAGAGAAAAGTATTACCTCTCCCTCTGAATCCGATAACAGTAGAAGCACCTTTCCAGCAATGGGGTTTAGATTTTATTGGAGAAATAAACCCCAATTCATCAGGTCAGCATAGGTGGATTTTGACAGCTACATATTATTTTACCAAATGGATAGAAGCAATTCCTACCAGGAGGGCCACCGAAAATGTGATAATGGAGTTTCTTGAAGAGAATATACTGGCTCGATTTGGATGTCCAAAAAGAATAGTAACAGACAATGCCGCTGCTTTCAAATCCAGGAAAATGATAAATTTCTGTCATAAGTATCATATAAGTCTCAATCATTCGACAGCCTATTATCCTCAAGGGAATGGGTTGGCACACCAAACTCAAATATGCTCTATGGGCTGACAGGATTAGCACTAAAAGGGCAATTGGCATGTCCCCTTTCCAACTGGTATATGGAACTGAAGTAATCTTTCCGGCATCATTAGGGGTCCCAGTGATGAGATATTTCCAAGATCAGCAAGAAGAACCAAACCACATACAGCGGAGGATAAATCAGATCATTGAGCTAGACGAACGAAGGTACAAGGCCTATAATAAAGTACAGCCACATCAAGAGAAAATGAAAAGTACTTTTGACAGAAGATTCAAAGAAGAACAGTTTCAGATCGATGACCTGGTTCTGAAGTGGGATGCCCCTAATGAAGAAAAACATGGGAAATTTGACCCTATGTGGGTTGGACCTTATGTTATTGCTGGGTACAGAGGCCAGAACGCATTTTTGCTGGAGTATACAAATGGGGTTCCTCTTGAGAGCAACCCTGTCAATGGGAGGTATCTGAAGCATTACCTATCCTAAGGGAGGAAGGTAAAACCTGTATTATAGACTGTACATATTTTCCTTTTACAAGCCAATAAGAATGGTAAACCGAAGATAGTTCGAGCTTGCAGTGAAAGCCCCAAAAATCCAGAGGGCATACAACTCTTTTCCTCAAAAATACATAAAAATGATATATGTACAAAAAACACAAAAAAATAGGTTTTTTGGGAGTTATTATGCAAAGTCAGAAAGAAGGCACCTGGTCTACGAGTTCTTTGATACCTCGCAGGGAGGATATCATCCCCAGATGGAGCCAGCTGTTAACAACTCTATTTGAGCAAGGAGAATAAAACCATGGTGGAGAAAAAATAATGTTTTTCGGGCACTTTGGTCAAAGGATTTAGTATATGAGTATGATGAAGGTCTAAATGTCGATCAGGTTGACAAAGATATTAGGCCACGAGGATGGAAAGAAGAAAATCAGTGGCTAATGCTCCCTCCGCCCTTCAAAACATGCGAGGGGGATAAGAAAATTTCGAGCCTTTAACCCGCTGCACAGATCAAAGGTTGTGAAGTGGTCCCAAGCAGATCCACGGTTCACGATAGATCTGCCCTGTGAAAGCACGTGTCAGTTAAGGGAAGGGAGGCTGGCGGAATCATGAATAATCCTCTCGATCCGACGGTGGGGGACAGAATCGCATCACATCAATGGATGTGATTGATTCCGTAAACTAGAAGTCGCGCGGTAGATAAGCTCAAGGCATCCGGCGGAATGGGTATGTAGTGGTTGATCCGACGGCCGAAGATCAGAGGCAGAATAGATCGACGGCCATTATGGAGTCCACAGAGTGAAATCGCAAGAGGGATAAGCCCCAAGGCATCCAACGCCAACGGAATGGGTATGTGTCGGATAATCGGACGGCCGAGGATCAGTAGTGGAGTGGATCGACGACTATTACGGATTCCGGGGGTCGAACTTGCACGACGGATAGCCCCGAATTGCCCAGCGGAATTGGGTACGTGGATGATGATCCGACGGTGCATGATTAAAGACATATCGCATCGACGGTTAGGAGCAATTCCGCTAATCAAACTTGCTCGACGGTTAAAGCGAAGGAGCCCAGTGGAATTCGGTGGGCGCCACATGATCCAACAGCCCACCTGTAAAGATGTATCAGATCAATGGATGAGGGTGAGTCCAGGACTCAAAGTTGCACGATGGTTAAAGTCGGAAGGCTCAGCGGAATGTCGGACGTGGCATTTGATCCAACGGTGGAGGGTGAAGGCACGTTACATCTATGGTCATGAGCGATTCCGGGACGGAGACTTGCACGGTGTTTATCGCCAAGGACCTCGACGGAAAAGGATACATGGCGCGCGATCCGAGGGCCAGGAGTTTGCGAAGGATCATATCAACGGTGGGTAATGGATCCGGAGAAGAAAGATGCGCGGTGGATAGTAAGTGGTAGTTGCGGAGAATAAATGATCTTCCACGTGGCGAATGATGATAGGCTCCGGGAATAAAAAGGCTTATAAAAGCGAAGGGTTGACCTCTATCATTGTTATTTTATTCGCTCGGGAACAGTGAAAAGGACCGGCCTGTCTGGAAGCTTCCATCTGTCAATTTTCAGCTCCTATTCAGCAAGTGCAGACACGCTTCGAGCACGCGCCGCCACAGTAAACCAGGTAACACTGAATCCCAGTGAACTATAATTCCTCCTACAAGTTACCAGTGTGAAATTCAGTAATGGACCGGAGAAAAGAGCTTCAGGTGTCGGGTCAAGTTGTAGATGATAAGGAAGAGTTCCTAGTTGATAGAGATAGGAATGTCTGCGACCCCTTCCTCTCTGTGGGAAGCGTGTCTGACAGTAAAGAAAGGTTGTGGTATCACCACTCGCAGGGGAGCGATGTGCTGAATGTGTGCAGGTCTTTCCTGTACTATTTTGCCATTGAGCAAACCCTCCACTTTCCAGAATTCGCAGAATGGTGTGTCTTAAATTATTCTCCATCTCAAAGAGTTATTGTCAGTCGGTCTGCGTCCAAAGTATTATGTAGAGTCGATGCTGTGGTCATTCGAGAAGTCCTTAGTTTGCCGGAAAATTACCCAGACAGCCGCAGAGTTATAAATGAGTCAATCCTGGTCAAGTTGTATAAGAAGTCCGAAGCTGAAACCCGCTGTATGTTCTTGTCGAGCGTGTTAAAAGATGGTCATTCTGTAGATGGTGTATCCATACCCTACCCTGTGCATATGTTCAAGAGTGAAGTTCAATTGGTCATTTCTTTGGTATGTCAAGTACTAGGTCTAGATGAGGATTGTCATGTGGGCGAGGTCGTTCTCGGATTTTTGTTGAGAATGAATTCCTCCATTTTTGAGTCCCAGTCAACCCCGGTTTTTAGTTTAGACGAATACCTGGCTGAGTCAATTCACCTTCAGCTAAGCGAGTTCCCCAAGGTTCAGTTTTTCAAGTTCCAGACTTATCTGCTTAATATGCTACTGTGTTCTAATGTCTCAGACTTGAAGTTCCTGAGTACCCTATGTTCCTCTGATTTACCTAATCAAATCAGCATGATCGAATTTTCCAATTCGATCATGTCTGAGATATACAAAATGTTGTTCGATGAAGAATTACCCCGGGTCCTAGATGAAATGAGAAGCTTGATGCATTCTTCGCCAGAAGAGCGGGTTGGAGATTGGTTTTTGTACAAAGATCATACCGTGTTGAGAATATATGGCTTCACAGGCCAGCCTTATAGGCTACCTTCCTTTTTTACCCCTAGAATATTCGCATTGGAGTTCATGCGACAGAGATTGTTGTCCGAAGAGGAACATTTTTGTGCCTTCAAGAAATCTTCGAACATCAAGTTTCCGGTTAAGGTTGGCACCTTCATTTTTAAAAGCAAGGGTGCCTTGGTTTTTATAGAAAAGTTGTTGGAAAATATGGAGTTCATTAAAGAATCAAGTGTGAATTACAACCCCCACCAAGTAATTTCACTGAGAAAACAAGCTAACAGGAATAAACCCTTTGAGCATCAAGCTGTTGAGGGGTTAGCTGAGATGGCTAATTTACTGCAGTTTACTGATGAGACCAAGTCCGATGAGGAGACACATCCTGCACCTGGTACAGTAACCCAAATCTCCGGAGGTGTTAGTGGTGCAGTCAAGAGGAGTTTTTCCGATGCTAACGGTATGGAAATAGATGACGAGGCTTCCCGTAAAAAGGCAAAGCTACTCGAGGGTAGCGAGATCGTAGATGATGAGGCTCTGGGTGTGTTCAAAAAAGTTTCCCTAGTCCCCAGGAAGACAGTACAGATAAACCAAGTTTCTTTTAAAAGTTCAGAAGGTGATGTAGATAGCCCAGACTCCAGTCCCTTGTTTAAGTCTAAAGAAGAGCTCAAGAGCAGCTACATGGAAAAGAGAAAGCAGTCCCTGGAGGAAACGAAAAGTCTGCTACCGAGGGTAAGAAACTTGTGCAATTCCAAAACGTCTCTAGTTTCGGCTAGGGATGCTGAGAAAAACACTTTTAAGATGGCCATAGTGAATGATAAAAGGATTTCTGAAATAGAAGTCAGGCTGGACAAAATCAGCACCCCTGACAAAATTCAGCTGCATAAACAAACAAGCGACATCCTCTACTCAGATTTATTGCAGGTCATGGTGAGGATAAACAAATTACAGGTGTTGGTAGACAAATTGGAAGTCCAGTTAAAGCATGAGAAAGTGGAAAATAAGGCAAATGTTATTCAGGTAAGAAAACTGTAAGCAGACCTTGCTAGCTCAGACAATACCCAGGCTGTCAAAAAGTTGCTAGAAGAGAAAGATAACGCGCTCCAGGTTTTGAAGAAGAGGTTGAAGATGCCAGGCTCAGAACATGTCCAATCAGCTGAATTGCTAGCCCTCCAGGAGGAGAAAGATAAAGTCCATCAGGAGATGATGGAATACAAGGGAAAAGTTGGAGAGCTCCAAGAGGAAAAGAATAGATGGGAAGCCGAAAGGGAGGAGCTGCTATACCAAATCTCCGTGTTGAAGAAAGATCAGACTGAAGAAAAGGAGATAATGGAGGAACTAATGAGCCAAACCCCTACCGGTGATGACCTATCTATTGTAAACATCCAGAAGCCATTAGCTGATTTTTCTGCAGATGACCTGTTGGTGTCCATGTCTCAAGTGAGTTTAAAGGAGGAAGCAATTAAGGAGTTGAAAACTGAGAATGAAAAGATGAAGGCCGAATTAACTAAGGTAAATGAAAACAAAAAATAGATCTTGCAGGAGAAGCATCAATTACAGAAAAGGATTGATGAATTGAAAGAAAAATGCATCGGGAAAGGCCCTCTTCAGGGGGCGAAACATATTATCTGGGATAGCCTGACCATAGAAATCACCAAATTCCGGCATTACTTGAGTTTTATTGATGATTTGTGTACAGTGACAGGGTTGGCCCAACAAAGACTGCAACTGGTAAATGAACACATGGCAAGAAGGCCCCTCACTACAGCTCAAAATTCATTAAATTTTCTGAATTCCCTAACACACCAAAAGCTGCACGACATGGGCATAAAGGACAGAATCTCAATAGTGCTATCGGCGAAGAAGATTATCAACAAACACCATTTAATGAAGATTGTCCTGGATAAGTCAGAAGAATTGCGTGCGCAGGTAAATAAGTTCAGACAGGAGTTCAAAGAGCTGTTCGAAGAGGGATTACCGTGCTTGTGGGATGAAGCAGGCAAGATACTCCCGCCTGAACATTATCACCACCTGCTTGTTCGGGCTCGCATGGACCATGCGAAATTTAACAGCTTGGAGAAGAGCCTGACAAGACAAACCATCATAGACATGTTAGCAGAAGATTTTGAAATCCTGCAGAAGTTCGTCGTTATCAGAGCCAGATTACCCAAGAAATCTTACGAAGCATATATGGAGCTCGAGGTAGCTATTCGGGAGATGATGGAGAGTGACACCCCAAGTTCGGAGCAATGGAAAGCTGTAGAGCGGTTTGGGAAAACAAGGTATATTCCTCCCCCCTAAGAACAGGTGTCAGGTGCTGAAGAGCTGATGGGACAAAGACTTGGAGCTGATGGGAAAAAGATGTGGAGCTGTTGGGGCAAAGATTCGAAGCTGATTGGGTAAAAGACGTGGAGCTGTTGGGGCAAAGATTTGGAGCTGATGGTGCAAAGTCTCTTATCTAGCTGATTTGTACTTAGTGGTCTGTTAGGAATGGAGTTGTAACAAATTCCTAGTGGTGTAGGAAATTCAGTTACAAACCCTAATTTACGCCGACCATTCTGTTATTGATCTGCTGGAGGCAGACTTCTTGTTTAATCTATATATTTGTATCTTTTTATGAGATGGGGGTTGGAACCCATCGAATGAAGTGATTTGTGGAGAACATATCTGTCTTATTTTTTGAATACCAAAATGGATGCATGAGAGTTCTTTTTCAGAGATTCATGTATCATTGACGTTGCAGCCCGTGCTCTCTTTCTCTGTGTGATTGTAATTTTTCCTGTGTAACACTCCGTTCTGTTTTTCTTTCGTATCTAGAACATAGTGTTTGATGATTAGAATTCATATACTTATGCTCTATTCATCGTTTTCAGATATTATATGATTCTTTCTACTAAAGTTGATATGGAATTCGTCTTAGACGCTCTGTATTGATGGGCTGTTCCCTCGCCTCTTCTATTTCACCTTGACAAATGAAATGACTGCAATTATGTGATTATCTTGCCTTTGAAAAATCCTGTGTATGCATTTTGGGGATATTTTTATATGTATATGACTCCGTTGCCCAATGGATATGTGATTTTTTCAACCAAATAAATAAACCTTTAAATATTGTTACCATTTAGTCTTGCAAAGTTGTAAAGTTCATATTGAGAGATCCCTCTCTGGATGAGAATACCAATATCTTTCCTAAAGTGGTTTTGCTGTTACCTTGGGGTGTACCTTTCCACAACCTGGGTACATTCTGAGTGCTAACACACCTTTTCCCCCACCGCTCCAAGCTCATCTCGAACTTGTGTAATCCTGGTAAGGTAAGGAACCATGTTCTCCCCCTTGTTCATCTGAATACCCTTCAGCTTCTCCCTTAACACCATTTTCCTGTTTTCGTTGGATCTCTGGTATAAGTTGTTTAAAGTTGTCCACATCATATGAGCATGGCTTTTACCTGAGATGTGTGGAATCACATGATCTTTTATTGCATCAAGAAGGATTCTTTTTTCCTTTATGTCCTTCTTTTCAAATACAATCTTTGCAGCAGCATCTGTAGGAACTGTCACTGGATTTGTAGTAGTGTTGTCAACTATATTCCATAGTTCGTTTTCTTGAAGTATGAGTACAATTATAGCCTTCCAAGGACTAAAATTATGTGCTCCATCCAACCTATCTTCTACCCTCAAACCAGTGGCCATCATTGCAAATGAGTTCAAAAATCTGTTTCTTCACAAACTTTGTTTTCCGTTATTTCTCCAAGTCTGAAATTTCTTTTCTGAGTGTAATTTCCAGCCCTTTAACTATGCTCTGATACCATGAAAATTTTTAAACCCCAAGCCGATTTCAAGTTCAGATCATTGCATATGGTTTAATGCCCAACCCCAATATGCATGTACATTTAAAAATTAAAAATTTTCACTAAAAACTTAGAAACACTTGAGATTCTTTCAACTTTATAAAGTCAGAAAATTTCTAACAGCCAAATTTTCAAATGCAAAAAATTAAATCAACCACTCATGAAATTTTTATAGACTCAAATTTTTGACCAAAAATGGTCTAGGAAAAACCCCTAAGGGAAAACCTGTTCTTGAGAGAGATATTTTTATTCTTTCAGGAAAACTTTAAATAAAATTACAGCAATACTTATCTTCACCAAATGCCTTGGTAAACGTGCCAATCAATCCCTAAATGGCCTGCTGAAATTTCAGAATTTATTCTTCTCGAACCACGTGCCAGAAAAACAGCCCAGCAAAAATTCTGCACACAGTCTTCCTCAAAAAACGTCCCGTATGGCCAGTTTCGTACGGACTGTACGGATTCTGTACGGGATGTACGGATTCCGTACGGCTATACGGACCCCAAAAAAAAAATCTCGAAATTTTTTTTGTTAGAAATCTGTAGAAATCACCTCGAAAAACGTGCTGAAAAAAATCTGCCATCAAAACTGCAAATTCTTCCCTAGAAAACATCCTGTTTGCCTTGCTGAAATTGCTGAAATAAAAGAATGATTCTTCCTTAGTTTTTGTGCCTCTGAAACCTGCATAATTCTCCTTCTCTCTCCTTCTCTTTCTCTGGAAATGAAATCACTTCAAACCCTTGCCCTCTTCTTCTTCTTGCTCTCTCCTTTCTCAAAAATCTCTCTTGTGAAAGTGAACAAAAGATGCGGTTTTTCTCTCCCCAAACCTTTTTTGTTCATGGTAACTTACTCTTTCAATCCAATGGTCTAGATTAGATTAGATTGAGGGTTCACAATAAATGTTCATTAAATAAATAATAAATGACATTTAGTGCACCTCATGTCATTTAATAAAGTGAAGACCCTTCTAATTAATCACTCACTTGACTTTATCATTAAATATGAACTTAAGATAAACTATGACTTAACTTTTAATAAAGTGACTTGAAAAATATAAAATACTTCTCACTTTATTAATTTAAATGACTAGGGGTCACCTTTAAAGTGTTCTTGTCCACCCCAAGGCAACACAAGGTGAACAACACTTCCTTGGTAACTTTTCAACAATCTTCAATAACCCAACTTATTCTGCAGTACAACACCAGTTTGATTCATATCTATATGACTCTTATCATGGCTGCAGACCAATATAAAGCAGATCCATGTAAGGTATAAAAAATCATGGCCACTATAATACAACATAGATCCATGCGAAGAAGACTCAAACTTGGACATAGCTACCAAACATACAATATAGATCTATGTCATACAAACGCAAATTTGAGCACAACCACGACCATACAAATGTGGATCCGTGCTAGGGCTCATACAAATACTCCATTCCAACTTAGGGAAAGCAATAAGCGCCTAACAAATACCTCGGTTCTTCGTCTCGTCTTCAAAAAAGTACGATTGTATCCATGTGATTACAATGTCTTGATGTCAAACATGGTAGAAACCACTTGATTACTGGTCAATGATGAGAACTGTTAGCAATTGCGAGGGAGATCACCATTGATGTCGATGATTCCCAAGGTACCCTAGTACATTCCTCTGAATGTGAATAGATGATTTGATGTTGAACACTCGATTGAAAATTTCGATCAAAGGTCAATGATGTAAACATATTGTCGAAAGCGAGAAAATATGTCATTGAGGTATACAGATTTCAAGGTACTGCTTTGTTTCTAAGACTAATACCTGGATGATGAGCTGAAGTCGACAGAAATAGTCTCGTCGCAAGAGGGCCATGATGAATCCCACATCAACGGCACAAAAATCAGAACAAAGTTTTGGAATTTGAGTATGAAGTAACCATAGGACTTACTCAAAGGCAGTTTTGACTGTAGATGAAAAATATCAACACAATTTTCCTTTGAACATAGGGCGGCACGACCGAGGACTTGGCAGCATTTGCTTGACGAGGCAGATACCAAGACATAATGCGACGATAGATGATGCATTCTTTGAAAGACTCAAAGGAGTAACATGACTCATGAAAGTGGATCGACTTAGAAGCAATTTGAATACCCAATTGACTGAATTAAAAGCTGACAAGTGCCATGTTTAAATGTGACTAAAAACTACCATTATTGCAAATGAAATATAGTTCCCTTCCCTTACTTTCCCCATCATGATTTATGAGTGCCTCTTTTGATTTTTACAAGTTCAAATAGGGTAACAAACACTCGTTATAGCTTATCACAGGATAAGTTCATTCTCAAACGTTTTATGAACTTGAGAAAAGAGAGGTTCATTCCCAAAAGAGGGTCTCTTAGTGTTTAGTTTAACGAGTCCATTGAAAGTAAAACCAGTATCATTCATGTTTAGAGAGTCTGAACAAAACAGAAGAAGACTCCAAAAGGTCCTTTTTTCGTATGATTTAGTCTCCCAGGTCTGAAAAAGTATAAAATAATACCTTAGAGAACTCTTCTAGTCAATGACTAGAGTATTCCTTTTTCGTAACTTAGTCAATCTGAAATGAAAAAGGGGTAAACTATCGTAAGAAAGACAGCTCTTCAGGCCCTTTTATGAGCGTGAAGAAGACAAGTTCACTCGACGATATTTTCACATTTTAGGAGTTCGAAAAGATCTCAAAGAAGACTCCATTAGGGTTTATTTTCATGAAAAAGGTTTAACGAGCGTGAAAAAGAAGTAAAATTTGACTCAGAAATTTAGTACTAGGTTTAACGAGCACGACTAAAATTTTGAAAATAGCGCTCAAGAGCTTTTTCTGTTTTGTGCAAGGATGAAAAAGTCAAAAATAAACTCATTCATAACCAAAGAATTAGCTTCTCTGTGGCCTGCAAAACCTTCAAACAACTATTAGACTCTAAAAATATTAAAAACTAGGCTTTATGGAATAATTAAGGGTAAATATTAAACAAAATAATTAAAATGATAAAATAAAACCAAAAAATATTTGAATAAAAGCTAGTAAATAGTAAAAAGGACTTACCATTTGCATTTTTACTATTTTGAGAGCAGTTTGAGCCATTTATGTGCAAATTTCAAGTGAGGGTTGCAGAGCCATCAGTCAACCATTTCCAGAATCGTCAGTTCCAGGTAAAACCTAAGCTCATTCTTAAACTTTTCATGGTTTTCTTTTCTTATTTCATGCATGTTTTAGGGTTATGGGAGCATTTGCCCAAAGGGAAAATGTGTTTACTCGGTAACACTATTTTCCTTTTTGGGACAGGCGGTGCCTAAGTGACACCGCACATTCTGCTATAGAAAAGGGCAGTGACACCGCTCTCTTCTAACATGGAACAAGCAGTGCCACAAGTTTCCCTAGAACATTGTGAAAATAGACCAAAAGAATGAATTTAAAGTATTTTAAATGGTTGTATTTATGTTCTAATACTCCATTTTAACATTTTGGAAGGCTACTTTTAGTAGTCATGGTGGTTTGGAAGTATACTTTCAGCAGTCATGGTGGTTTGGAAGGAAAGAGAGCATGAGATCGATGACATTAGAGATGGGAAGGATGTTGGCGCTGTGGTTTCTCTACGTGGATGCGGGCTATTGAAATTCTTCAATGTGCCTAGTATGAGGTCACAAGTAAAGTTGTTAGAGTACATTCTCAGGATGTGGAATCCTGAGCAACAGTACTTTGAGGTAGGGGCCCACATTCTGATGGTGGAAGTAGAGGATATTTGCATCCTCACAGGTTTGTCTAGACGGGGAGCCCCCATATCACTGACTAGTCCTCGAGGTGGGGATATTACCACACATGGTCTTATTGATCGTTATTGCTTTCAGGGTACACAAATTTGCGGAAAAAAGATACCCATCAAGGATGTCATGGATCTACCACTTCGCACCGTACTGTTCACTATGGAGTGCATCTCGAGGAACCAGGGGGCTCACCAAGCATCCCATGCACATATGCTTTATGCCTTGGAGGCAATGGTGCCTACGGTCTTCAACTCGATGGAAGCCCTCCTTGTTACTCTCAAGGAACAATTGACCAAGTGTTAGCAAGGATAGTTGAAGCAACTTGGTTATGGCACTATCCTAGTGTCCTTTTTCTTTGAGAGGGTACCACACCTAAGCCCACAAGTGGCCTTCACTGGGTTGAGGGCACGAGATGCTCGTATGTTGCGTTGGGTGGAGCTTATGGCCCTCCATGGTGGTGAAGGCTCCAAGGTAAAGTATGGGACCACATTATTCTGATGGCTAGATGATCAACTTATCATGATTAAGGACTATGCATACGTCGGTATCGAGTTCAAGGAAGATACAGATCTGGCCCTACCAGTAGATGCTCAGTGGGTTGATATGGGTGAGTGAGACACTAAGACACTGATGTTTTTATACTTTAGGTTTAATGATTTTTAGGTATGTTAACGAGGCCTACTTTTCTCATGTGGATGTGGGATTAACAGAACCTGGGGGTTCATCTCCCATCGACAGGAGAGTGGGGGGGCGCTTTGTACATAGAGGAGATGACGAGATGACCGAGCTGGAGTAGAATCTCATACAGTTGACACTAGATATCCCAGACATCATTTTGGATGACCTCCCTAGGAGGTACCAGAGACACACCACAATAGTGTCTGTCCATTTCAGACACTTGTTATGTAGAGTGGAAAGATCCATCATGTGTTATCATGAGCACGACTAGGGTCCCACATGATCTAGACACTGAAAGCTATCTAGCTTCAATATATTTTTTATTTTGTATGTCTGAAATCCAACGTGCTTCAGTCGGGGTCTTGAGACCATTTTTTGTAAAACACACTTTTTATACATATATACACAGACTTATCTATGGGAAATTTATTCAATCATGGAATGATATTAACATGATTTTAATGTCTTTTTATTGTTTATGTTTATTTACAATGAACCATGCTATTTTACTTATCAAATTTCATGAATGAGCAATGTACCAGTCCAACATGTAATTGGCCAGTGAATCTGCAACTATGTTACAAGATCTAGGGATATACTGATAAGTAATTGATTCAAATGACCTTTCCAACAACTGTACTCTCAGAAAAAAAGTTGAAAGAGCACCGTGTTCCAAATAGCGTAACTATGATTTAAATGAGAAACCACTAGCTGAGAGTCCATAAAGACTACCAAATGATCAATGTCACAAGATGCAGCTTCAGTTAGAAAACCTATCACTGCATGATACTCGACAATGTTATTGGTGGACGGACCTATACAAACCGCTCCTAAACTAACTTGGTCATGAGCTTGGGAATATAATACCCAGGTGGTTGAAGCAAGATTCAGGGTGTGGTGGCAAGCACCATCAACAAAACCATAGAAGGCGATCTGATCTGCAGAATCAAAACATGGGATAAATAGTATTGACAAGAACTAGAAACCGTATTAAAATAACAAAACAACTTTAATAGTAAAAAATGTACATATATACAAGGTACTAACGCAAAATATATCTCAAGCATAGTACCTTTTTAGGTACAACCCATTGCAAGGTTTCCCGAAAGGTATCCCATCATAATCAACAAGCTTATAGGCCCATTTTTCTAATACTTTACTAAAGATATAAGGACCATACCACACTGATTCCAGATTCCCCTTCCCAAGTTTATCATGTTTCTGATCATAAGTAAGAGTCAAATCTCCTTCATTGAAAACACGAGGGTGAATCGATTTATCATATTGGGCCTTGATATTTTTCTTTTACGACTCATTAACCAAGGTGACATCTCTCCAAGTCTCATCAAGGTTCAACAGATAAAGAAAGTGTTCTTCTTCGATAGAAGTATTGGGTAGAAGCTCAACTACAAGCTTGAGTGATGGAGTTTAACACTCAATAGGTAGGACAAATTCTAGTCCATAGACTAATTGAAAAGGCATAAAACCAGTTGTTATTTTGACTGAAGTTCTATAAGCCCACAGTGCAGAAGATAGATTTAAGTGCCAATTGGATTTATGATCTCCAACCATCCTACGAAGCATAGTCTTCAATACCTTGTTAATGGCTTCAACCTGGCCATTAGCTTGTGGATAGTAAGGGGTTGAGTTTTCATGACAAAAACCCAACTTGGCACTAAGCTTAACCATCATCTCGTAACAAAAATGAGACCTGTGATCAGTTACTATGGCCTGTGGAACTCCAAACCTAGCTATGACATGGTTAAATAAGAAGAGGACGACAGTCTTACCATCCTCTTCATATGTAGGCATTTCCTCCATTTCGTGAAATAATCCACAGCTACAATAATGTAGCCATGCCCCCTGACCGAGGTAGGATTACAATGCATAAAGTCAATCCCCCATTTGGAAAAAGGTCCAACAACAATGAAGGGGTTTAACGGAGCAAGGTGAGTGCGCTTTTTAGGATAGAAAAACTGTCAAGGTGGGTATTTTTTACCAGTTTCATGACATCATTTAAAGATCAAGAGCCAAAAGTACCCAACGTGAAGATTTTTCTAAGTTGTAGCCATCCCAGAAAAATGACTGCCACATAGTCCAGAGTGGCAATCATTCATGACTTGTTCATCCTCGTCATGAGTAAGACATCGTTGAAAAATAGAGTCAATACCACACTGGTATAAGGTATCATTTAGAATGAGTTAATAATTAGTGTGGTGGTGAACGTGTCGACGATCGTCATGGGATATATTGGGATGAAATGTTAGGGTATGGATATATATGATCATGTCTTCGTGCCACAGATCATTCGTTCTTATCAGGAACAAGAATTCATCCAAAAATGAATCATTGGGCTTAACTTTCATGAGAGCATGGGGAAGGTCATACATCAACTCCGCAAATACCAGGGACTTCTTGGAAGCGGTCTTGGAAAATTCGAGATCATATTCCTGTAGGATGACAATCCACCGGGAAAATTCCCCCCCTAGTACTTGACGGGTTGTTGGAGCAGGGTCCCGCCGCTACAAGAAAAGCTGCCATTTTGGTGAATAGACAGTTTGGCAAAGACGAAGAGATAAGGTGAAGCTACGACGTCGTAGCATGTTTCTAGCTGCAGAGCAGAGCCGGAAACCGTGACTGTTGGAACAGAGAAGTCAAGGAAGACGACAGTACCTGAGCGGCTGAGAAGAGAGAGCTCAACCACTGCATTGAAGGCAGTGGCGAAGACAGGAGGGCTCAGCTACCCTCATAAAGGAAAAGGAGTGACAAGGCCGAGGTATTGAAGACAAAGGACAGAAGAAGGGAAGCGGTGCATAGTACCCATGGTCAGCGCCGGGAAGCATGGAAGACTGCAGAGAGAAGTGGTGTGACGGAAAGTGGCTACCCCAAGTACAGATATGCCGACTGTCACTAGTTAGGGTTTTGGGTTACTGTTGGGACAGGCCCACAATGTTGTAATGGCGAGACCTTCGGGCTGCCTATAAAGGGATGTATTTTGTATTGTAAAAGGTTGGCATTTTGGGCATTTTAGGCCATCCAGCTAGTCAGATTATCAGTATTCTGTTAGCTTACTGTTATTTTGTATTGTAACAATCCGCAGGGATTAATAGACAGAGAGAGAGAGAGAGTGAGAGTATATTGTAAGAAGGCAATATAGAGAAGAGATCTAGGAGATAAGGGCTCCAGGCTAAGTGCAGAGTTGCCCAGAAGATCTCTAGCTGCATATGCGGTGCAGCAGAACTGTGTACCTCTCTCAAGTTATAATATAGAAACACAGTTCTGTGGACGTAACTTCCACCCTAGAAGTGAACCACGTAAAATCAGAGCGTTATGTGTTTGATTCATGTGATTGTATTTACTTGTTATATCTGTCATTCATTACATGAACTTTGCTTACAGTAAATGTATGTGTATGTTATTTAGTTCACAGCATATTACAAGGATAAATGTAAGTTGAAGTCTTTAAGTATTTTGTATAAGAGTTTCTCTAAGTTTCACTCAAGACAGTTAAGAGTCGCAGTATAAATCAGCCTCGTGTGTTGAGTCCTGTAAGTTGAACACAAGTAACGCTAGATACGCTGAGTCGCAGTGGTAGGATATCGCAAGGAGGCGATATCGCACCATCAGAGGAGTTGTGGTGCGCTGTGGTTAAGGATCAAGCGGAGGAAAGAGTTATGTGTTTCCCAGGATGCGGCGATGCGATAAGGATTAGAGTCATCGCGAGTAAGAGGAAACTGTGCATCGCAGAGAGGAAAGAGCGGTCTCACGAGCTAAGAAGAGCTGCGAGACGCACACAGGACGCCATACAGAACCTGGTCGAGACACTTGAGTATTTGGCCAACCCATTAGGATCACTTCGGGTGAGACTTCAGGCCACTCTGCGGTCTGTCGCCGAAAGGGCCAGTGAGCTAGGGGTGTTGTTGGTTCATTATAGTAAACCCGGGTCAACACAAAAAACACACTTGTGTGGATTGGGCCAAATATGGTAATGACGACATCAAAACATTAGAGGAAATTTGAGGTCTAAAATGGGCCCCCTAAGGAAAATAATATAATAATATTTAAAATAATAAAATAATTGTTAAAATAATAAAATAATAGTTATTAATTTTGGAGGAAGAATGAAAAAACTACTTTTTGTGTTCGTATTTTCGATATATCTCCCTATGTTTTTACTCAAATTCTGAGCAAGAGAGCTCGTTGGATGCGGAATTTAATTCTAAATCCAATGTGTACCCACAATGCATACTTTTGACGAACCACGCTACCCCAAAAACAAGAAATACCTGAAAAAAATGTGATGATGACATCATCATCACGTTTTTTCAGGTATTTCTTGTTTTTGGGATAGCGGGGTCCATCAAAAGTATGTAGTGTGGGTACTTGTTGGATGTGGAATTAAATTCCACATCCAACGAGCTATTCCACTTGAAATTTGAGTAAAAAAACAAGGAGATATATCGAAAATACGAACAAAAAAAGTAGTTTTCTGTTATGACAAATATGTCAATTCAACCATTATGGTTTATTCATTTTATTGAAATTCTATTGGTTCTTGAATTCCAACTCACAAAATTTATTATTGGCGCATTTTCTTATAAGGCCCATTTTAGACCCCAAATTTCCTCTAATGGAAAATATGTCTAAGATGCCCTGAATGGTCTTCCCTCTACTGTGAATGAGCAGGTAGATCATCCAGATACAGTTCCACTATGTGTTTTATATAATGAAAAGCATAAGACGTAGCTTGTTGGAAGGTATCTCCGGCGTTCTTCAAGCCGAAAGGCAACTTTCAATAAGCGAAGGTTCCCCATGGGAAAATAAATTTTGCTTTATTCTGGTTGGCAGGCAATATCTCGATCTGATTACAGCCAAAAAATCCATCCAAAAAAGAAAAAATGACACTTCCAACAAAGTTGTTGGTGATCTAATCGACGTGAGTGGTAGGAAAGTTGTCCTTTGGACATGAAGCTTTGTTCAAGTCCCGAAATTGATACAAACCATAATAGTGCCCTATTTCTTGGAGACAGTAACACTATTAGATACCCACTTGGTTAAAGGCATGGGGTAGACAAAACCATATTTTAAAAGCTTCTCAACTTTAGCTTTAATGGTTGCAGCTTTTTTTGGGTGGACTTGGTGAAGTTTTTTCCTAACTGGTCTTGTCGTCGGGTATGTATTGATCTCATGTACCACAATAAATGGATCAATCTCCAGGATTTCTTCATAAGTATAGGAAAAAATATCGTAGAATTCCTTACAAAGAGCTTGGTATTCCTCAATTTCCGTTGCCAGACAGTCCTGGCCTATGTGGACATGCTCGACAACACCTGGCTTAACTGATATATCGAGGGGAATTGTTTTGGTAATTTTGCATAAATTCCCTTCAAAATCAACACCTTGCAATAATACAGGTGTTTGTGGATACTCGACTATATCGGAAATAATCACAGAAACAAAATCTAAATCTACCGAATTGGAATTAGGAAGAAATGACAATCGATGATGAGAATCTTCCCATAAATATTCATCCAGACTCATGACCTCCATGATAGACTCATGCGATGGAAAAGTATCTGAGAGATAGTCTAAAGTCAGAAGAGGAGAATCTAACCAATATGGCAGATGGTAAGGATTTGATGCTACCAAATGATGATCATCTATGTAGGCATTGGAAACAGACTAAATGACATCATATAGGGATTCGTGTTGACTCAGAGAAGATGATTCAGCAATCTCTTTCCCTTTAGACATGCCCTCGGTCGTGGAGGATATCATGTTTACTGTGGTAGTTTCTATACTAATGGGGGCACTGTTGGATGGAAAAATTCCCATGAGTGAAGAATCTTTCAACAGTCCAACCCCTACAGACTGATAGGGAGGAGTTGAATTCCCTAACATTGGAACATTATTTTTCGTGGAAGCAGTAATATCCAGTGAGCAATAATTGAGTTGGTCTATGGTCACAATTTTTCCTTGATGCAGGAATTGGAGTGCACAAAAAACTGATGACACAACGACCATCATAGCATAGAACCAATTCCTTCCTAATAAAATATTGTAATCTAAAGGAGCATCAACCACTTCTACCTAGATAGAAACATTCCCCCCCCCCCAACTCGATGGACAATGCTGGTAGCAGACCATGGGGTTGAAAACCTCGTCCATCGAAATCTTTTAAGGTGGTTGGTGACGTGTTCAACTCAGTAGAACAGGTGGATCTCCAACAAGACATTAAGAAGACCGAGGTGGAAGGTACTTCATGTAGTACAGTCCTATGGACCTTCCTACCCACTACTCTAGTAGCTATTTGAAAAGCAAGTTGATGGCATAGCCTCAATTATAATTCTCCACATTGAAAGTGATCACAGTAGAATACTTAGGATCGAAAGGCCCTAAGGATGACAACAAATTCTTCCGTTGTGCAAGATAGATTTGGAGTACCTCCAAAATGGACATAGCGCAAGGTGCTTGGGCTAAATATTCAACAAAATTGTAAAATTGAGCATCTCGAGCACTAGGATTGAAAAAAAATTTACGGATCGTACTCTTCGGAGGACGCAAGATTGTGTCAAAACTAGGTTTCTCAATAGTGAGGGGACCATTAAAAGGAGGTGGAGGAGAAGGGTTGACATGAGGAGTTTTCTTGAGAGAAGCACCCTCATATTTCTTCTCAGATGTCTTATCATATGTTTGACTTCTGCTAGTCAATGCAACTGTTTCGATGGACATCATGCGAATGTCTTCAGTAGAGGATGAAGGACCATGCAGAGATGTATGGTTAATCAATTGTTGCTTGGATGGAAAGGGATTAGTTAACACTGTTGGTGTGGGGTTTGTTGCCGCCTAATTCACACTTTAAGATGCAGGAAAGTCACAACCAGCTATGTGTGTCCTTGGGGGCAAGCGAGAGCTGGGGACCACTGTCACCACAGTCCACAACTCCTCCGTTTAGGCAAGATCCCAACAGAGCCAAGGGGGGTAGTCCCTACGGAAAGACTAAGTTCCATTTTTATTAATTAATCACAAATTAATTAAAGGGATCTTTTATTAAGATTGAGGCTAAGGTTCTGAGAGATGACAGTCAAACTGATGCAATATGCAAGATTTAAATGACAGTCAGTCCTTTTATTTTAAACCAATGCCTAAAGAATGGAGTCAGAAAACGCAACTTTTAATGGATGCAAATCTAAGTTAATTATCCACAGATTAAGTTGTCTAACAATGTGATAAATAAACAAATGAATGGTACAATGGTAAACAATAATGAACCAAGATATTTGTGCAATATACAGATGATCTGAATTTATCAGTATAAACCAATCCAATAAAATAATTACAGTTTAAAACAGTATGAACCAGATTTACAAATTATGGACAAGATATAGTAGAAAGAAAATGCCTTAAATGAAAATTCTTAAACCAATAGTAAAAAGAGACAGACTTTAAGTTGAATTACTTGAAGTAGTTAAACCAATGTTAAGCATTCACCATATAAGAAAAAATTGTAGAATTGAAAAAATAAATGAAACTGAAAGTAAAGTGCTGGAGGTAAAATGATGGAGTGGAAGTGCTCTGAAATGAAAAGTTTTGTAGAACCGGTTTTGCAATATCTCTTGGTTTATTTTAGTAAATTTTATTAAAGTTTTTCTTCTTGAAGTTAATTTTTAGAACCGGTGGTGTGACTACCCCGATCTAGCGCTTCTCAAGTCAAAGAAGGAATGTTGTTGCGCTCAACAAAGTGGGAACAAATCCCACCCGTAGCTCACTGGTCAAACCCCAATGGCCTAGTGCTCAACAAGGAGGACGTAAAACGCCTAGAGACCCCCCTCGGTCTACTACCCCTTGTCGCCTCCAAGGTCACTGTTTTTAATTAACAGGAAAATTACTAGATGGATGCCTATTAAACTAAGACTTCCCTATCCCCTGTCGTATCTCGTGAGTACCCCGAAGGGTGATAACCGAGTAGAGGAGCAGGAAATGGGAAGTTGTTGTTGGTAAATTTTAGAAGTAAATTTTATCTGGGTGATCAGCATGCAATGTTTATTTTAAAACGATCAACAAGATCAACCAAGCAGTATCCCTTATGGGAGGTGCTAGTATTTGATCTTGGACTTGGAAAATAAAATGTGTTTGATTTGTAGTAGGTAAAAACGAAAGTTGTTTTAATTACCTAAGCCCCCACTTCTCCTGCTTTTCATATCCAACTTGAAGTCCCTAAAGGGAGATGACAAGTGGATAGAGGATACACAGGATAGATGGGTTGTATGATTACCCTTTAAACTGAAAATAAAACTTGAAAAAGGAAAGTACAACTAACTAAAGAAATGCCTAACCGCACAGCAATCTCTGTCACAGAGATGGTGGTCTGTAACAGAGATAGGTGGGTGAACAGAAATAAACTTGCAATGAAATGAATCTAAGCAACTAGTTTCTACTTCCTAATCTATTCGCATATAGATTACAAGTGCTTATTAAACTTTTACAGAATACCCCAAGAGAACTTCTCGTTGGGGTTTACAAATATCAGAAAATAAGAGAGAGAGGTGAGGGTTTGAACCCCTTTTGGAACTGGTTGAAGGTTGATGTATTTCTGGGCCTATTTGGGCAGCACCTCTCCTTCACATGTCCAAAACCTGTCACAAACCAGCAAGCTATGTTCGCTGGAAATCACAGTAAACACTAAGAGATTATTAGAAAAAATTAGTACCCAAAAAAAATTATTTACAGCAAAAATATGAGTGTAGAAAATGACAGAAATATGATGTTTAGAGGGCTGGAAAATGAGTTTCCAGCTGGAAAATGAGTTTTCAGCCACCTAAATGATGTTTAAACAGCAGAAATAAAAGCCTATACTAATATATAATAGATGGGGGCCCTAAAACAAGGGTTGTATTCACTATACCATGAATAAAACCCAGTTTCATGAAGGCAAAAAGCAAATGGCCGAATTGAAATTTTGCAGAAATGAAACCCTTGGAGAGATGTCCTTGCTTGGAAAACCTGCAAACAAATCTAGATCTGCAAAAAATTGTAAGCCTAGTGATGAATGTCTAACAATCCCTGCAAAATACTTTGAAGAAAAAATGTTAAACCATTCACAAAAGAGAATAAAAATACTTTTACTCTCTAATCTCTCCACAAAATACTTTGTGGAGAGCTAACTAGACTAATACAATAATGCAAAACTAAAAAATATACAAGTTACCTCACAAGAAATGGATCATGAAAAATGTAGACTGCAGCGCAATGTCCCTCCAAAGAATTCTTCTATTAAATGGCCCAGCTAGGGCAAAGCTTCAATACAAAAATATGGCAAGAAAATATGAGAGAGTAAGGAGAAATATTCCGGCAGCATAACAATAGCATGAGAGATCATGTTGAATGAGGGAGTGAGACCCTCATTATATAGTTGAGGAAGACCCCAACCCCTTGAAGATCAATGGCTAAGATTAGATCTGGATCTAGGTTAAATCTCCACCACTAGATCTAGGTATTTGACTTTTCATTCTTCTCAATCAATCTCCAACCTTAGATTATTTTCAATCAATGGCTTAGAAGCTTGATCCATGTCTTAACAATTTTGCCCCTCAGATCTAGGTATTTGACTAAGGCTCCACCCTTAGATCTTTTTTGAGGCTAAAACGTGGGCCCACCAAGCTAGGCTAGGCGCCCTCCTCTATCTTTGGCGCCCCTTCTCCAAATGTAGACGTCCTTCTAAGATAGCGCCCATCTAAAAATGGCTAGCGCCCTTCTATTCATTGTGGCGCCTTACTACAATAGCGCCCTTCTCCATTTAAAGGTAGACGCCCTCTATTTAGCCTAGCGTCTCCACCAAATATGGGCGCCTCCTCTTAATATGGTAGCGCTCCCCTTTAGTGAGCCCTTTTACATGCATGCGCCTCACTAAATATGGCAACGCCCTCTTATTTGGTGGCTTCCCCTTCTTGATAGTGCCGCCTTTTACATTTGGTGAGGGTTTTAATACTTGGACGCCCCCTTTAGAGATGTTTTAGCATGTGACGCCTCCAAAAATGGTGGTTTGGCCACTTCTAGATTTGGCATTGACTTTAGACACTTGCTCCAAAAAAAATTTAACCTTAGACTTAGGCTAAAAAAATAAACTTCACCTTAGATTTAATTCTCCAATTTAATTTTTAAATTTTTCCAAGTTAGACTTAGGAAAAATTAAAAATAAACTTGAAAAAAAAATTATATCTAGGCCATGGGGGGGGGGGGGTGGAAAAATTTGAAATAAATTTTTCCTAGGCTTAGGAACCCCCAATCCAAATTACCATGGCATTATTTGATTTTTTACTTCAAAATCAAATAATATGAATTTTGACTTAGGAAAAATAAATATTTCCCTAGGGGAGATAGACCCCTCCTGACCAAAATTGGTCTATCTCTTCAACCACTTATCAGAATGGCATGGGACTCGAAGCAATGGCTTAGGGGGTTTCATATAAATTTACCTTGCATTCATAGCCCCTATTATAAAATTCCAGTGCTTGAGCAATTACATTATTACATCAAAACCGAGTTAATTAACCACCAAGGGGTGAAATTAATTAACTAGAAAAAATAAATAAAAATACAACAACACAACGAAACTCCGCAAGACTCTATAAAAATGTCTAGCATGGTCATGAATCATTTTTGAAGCCTTAGCCACCTCATGGACTTGACTGGTAGAACGCCCGTCACCACTTTGGAGGATTTTGAGTGAAAAACCAAACCGATTAAACTCGTTTACACAACAAGATCAATTGGAAAGGGAAAAAACACTCGATGAGGGGACTTCCCTAACAACCAGTTCCATGGTGTGGCATCCATATCATATGACCCATACTAGCACATATAATTACATTAATTTTCCCACGCAGGGGAGCGGACATTTCGTTTTACAAAGGGGCAATTGCCCTGCAGAAGTGAAAAATCCTTAGATTTTTCCAAGGCACAATTTGTACAACTATGTACATCTTCATGTACATGGAGTTGCCACCTAGTCGAAATATGTGGGCAAAAGGGTTACTTTTCAAAAACTTATTGATCTCTTCATGACGAGGACACTCCTTCGTGAAGTGATCATCTCCACACAACAAGCAAGGATACTTAGCCTTCCATTTAGGTTTGGTGTTATTCTCTGGAGTCAATGTTTTGGTACTCTCTTGTTGGTTTCTAGGTTTATTTTCTTACCTTGTCCTTTCTTTTTATTGTTGAGTGATTGTGAGGACTAAATTGTATTCATCTCAGCGGAAACCATAGGAGTAGAAGAAGTTGTAGTTGAAGAACTCTGCGATTTAGCAGGCTTGGCTGTAGATGAAGGTTGGATTGTACTAACAACACCATCAACAGGAGTCTCTGCCGGTGGCTTGGCAGGATCGGTGCTGGGACGATGAGAATTAGGAATCAAATTGTATAAAGTTACGGACTAAGAATAGACTAAGTATAAATATTGGGCCCGACTAATAGCTTTCTCTTTTGTTACAGCACCACCCATGGCCACATCTCGCACAATAGGAGGCAACAAGGACTTGGTGAACCAGTTATCCAAACTTTGATCTGGAATGGGAGCCTTGATTAAACTTCGATGCCTCCTCCACTCATGGATGTGATCTAATATGTGAGTAGAAGTATTTTTCCAAAGAGAGGTCAAGAGATATGTACCATTTTCATGTCGGATAGGTAACTGGAAATGAGTAAGAAAAATTGTTGCCAAGGAATTAAAATCCACAAACAAGTGTTGTGGAAGTTTCGATATACCATTTTGCGCCCGTGCCGGTCAATGTTTTTTGGAAGAGTCTCAATCAGATAGAATCATCCATTAAGGAGTTGGATGAACACCACAAATGAAAATTCACCACATGATTTTTAGGATCTTCTCCTTGTTTTCCATCAAACTTTGGAATGTATAACGAAAGTTTGACCGAGATGGTAGGCCAAAATGGATCGTGTTGAATGGGATCATTTATTAACTTGGACAAGTTAGGAACATCCAATGTATCCAAAAATGGAAGTTTCTGGTTGGGTTGTGGGTAATTGTAATATTGATAAAGTAAGGCTACCCTGGTAGGACCAAAGGTCTGTTGGGGTTGGTCGTAAAACTCACCAAATTGTTGATAGTTAGGAGCATTTTTACCCATAAATGGTGGTTGCACCTGGTTAAGTCCGGCTTGAGGCCCATAAGTAGGTTAAGCCCACTGATTGGTAACTCCTCCAAGATAAGGGACATATAATGGATTGTTGTACTGTGCCCCGCTAAGGTATTTCTTACCAATGTTAGGTTATTGAGGAGGGACCCAAGTTGATGTAGGAGGATGCAAAGAAGGACCAATAGGACTAAGACTAGCATGACCACTAGATCCAACAACTGGAGGGGGAGGGTGTGAAATATTATGTAGAACAGGTACATAAGATCCTTTATCTGTTTTGGATGTAGGAGGGATAAATTAACTCCCAACATTCAACAAAGCTATGGAAGGCATAGAAGCTCCTCCCATATATGAATTCGACAAAGGATTTTGAGTTGACTGTGGCACTCTTGAAGGAGTGGCAAGTTTAGACACCGTAGGTGCAGATGGAGGATTAGATGGAACAACACTAAAAGGAATATTCAATGACCTACCTAAAAAATCACTAGGTAAAAGGTAGGGAAAGGGTCTTCTAGAGTTTGGGGTCAACTTCATAGCTGACACATTTACAGTAGTAGTAGTACCAGACTGAGGGATAACTTGACCAAGGAAAGTTTCCAAAAATGGAGCATTAGGTCCAAATATAGGAGCTACCATTTCATCAGGCTGAAATTGATTAAGCCCGGCAACAGAAGGAGTCGTGATGACAAAAGAGGCATTTCGAGAGGAGGGTTTCTTCGTGAATGGTGGTCCTGATAGGTCTGTCATGGGATCATTGGGAATATGCGATTCAAATAATTCATCTTCAACTGGAAATCCTTCCAGTTCAGGCATAGAAGCACTACCTTCCTCGAAATTGTTCTCCATGTCTCTTTCCATGGGAGGTTGAGTCGAAGGATTTGAAGGATTTTATGGTGATAACCCTTGTAACCGACAGGACCTTCTCCATGAGAAATCAACCAATTTATAAAAATAAAACTGATCTCAAAGGTAAAATATCTATCTAAACAGGAAAATCAAACACTACTCAAGCTAAAGCAACAATCAAAAATTGTGATAGGAGTGGTAAAAAGGTCAGGAATCTCACAAGATTGTCAAACCACCACAACTCGCTATATACCACAGGGTCCAATAGTAGAGCGTGACAAGGAGGATTGGCACCATACCATTTCTTGAATAGTCGACTACTTGGACGATACGTGTGTAGTAATCTCCCTGAGTGTTGTTATCGGTGTATTCCGGTGATAGGACGGTCAAAGGGATATGATCAGATGATCTCAAGATCCCTAAAAGTGTCTCCCTATATACACAAGATGCATGGGAGCTCCACTCCGTAGTAGTGTTGTCTAATTCACAACCGTTCGGAAAGGTCCTTTCGATATACCACTGAGTATGTGATGTACCCTTCTATATGACTCAAGGGTACGTGAAATGTCGTTCTATATACCAGGAATACGTGGAAGAACCGCACTATCCCTGAGATGTAGTGCAGGCAAATAACGACAGCTCCTATGCTTAAAGATGGCAGAACACGTCTCTAACCTATCACACATTTATACAAATTTTAACCTAAGTCTAGCGTTTGATTTTATCTTCCGCAATTAAGTAAATGCATGAGGTGAGTACTGAAAAGTAAAACCATGCAAAATGCTTTGTGCAAATATTTTTCTTTCACTTTTTATGAAATTCCCTACTTAAGGAAATGATAGAGGTTCGATTCCTACTTATCCAAAAAGATTAAATCCCAAACAAACAAATATAGAACTATATCTTCAAACCTATTGCAAGCAAATCATGACTTCAAAGACAAAAAATTTGGAAAGGAAAATGACAAGATCTCTTTTGAAAGAAAGACTATGATGACTACTCAAAACACCATATTTTTCAAACTTCGTCAAAATGAAAATAAGATTCACACCACACACTTTTTCTTTTGTTTGAGAGTAAGAATACTTAAGAAGCAAATAGAAAGTAAGCACCTGAAAGTATTGAAGACCAATCAAGTCTCTACCAACTCATACCTAATATTGACCTAGACCTTTCTCTCAATTTTTCCAAATAAAAAAACAAAAACAATCTCAAATTAAACAATGAAGAAACTAAAAGAAAATCTACTTTCTTTCAAGTTGATCAAACAATGTTCAGATATCTGGATCTACACTTTCTTTTCAAATTTATTCTTCAACCAAAAATCAAAACTACAGATATGCTCATAAGCCAATTCAACTAGTTCTTGGAGTTCTAACCTAACCAAACCTAACTCAATTTCCAGATTTCAATTCACAGATTAAACTATCAGAAACAAGCCAAAACAACTTCATAAAACCAAAATATAAATTCCAAGTTTGAAAATCATGTTGGGAATAAAAACCCTACATGGAACTACTGTTGAAAGTAGAGTACATAGCGTTACTGCTCCAACACCCCTTTTTTCCAATAGGAACTGAGCGGTGGCACCGCTCTCTATCCACTAAATTAAGGTGGTGGCACCGTTGATTGCCTCTAGAGAAAGTGCGGTGGCCACACTTAATAAACTACCCAGGTGTGGTGACCCTTGTAGATTTCAACACAAGACAAAGGGTGAAAAAGATGTTATTTTTCAATTACTAACATCAAATGATGATTAAAAGAAAGGAAATAAAGAATATAAGGCAGATATGAACAGATCTATGAAGACCTTATCAATCTCAAATCAAATTCAGCTAAATAACTAGTAGATTTGATCAATTAAGAAATTGAAGTTCAAATCAAGGCAAGAACCATGAATAACCAGAAGTTCTAATACTCTCCCCAACGGAGTCACCAATTTTTGTTAATGGAAATAGTCACCTTCTGCGGACAGAAGTTGTTTCCCTAGCCTGAAACATTCAAAGCTAGAACACAGGAGTCACAACAACTAAAAGTGCTTTCCCTAAGATCAAATAGATAGTTGGAATGAACTCTTTTACCTATCACAACTTGTAGTAGATTGTCCCTTGAAGTGTTTGATCTCCACATATTAGCCTACAAAAAGGACACAACAAAGCATATACAAGATCAAAGTACCAGATTCAATATATGATCCTATGCTAATGACTAAGGAGTTCAACAATGAAATAAGTGATTCATACACAATATCATTCATGGGAAATGAAATTTTATTGCATAAATGAAATAGAGAGAGAAATTACAACCAAGAGCCTTAGTGTTGAGAAGTCTCTCCTCAAGAAAAACCTTGCCTCCAAAGCTTCAAACTTGTCCACCTAATGCTCACTCTCCTTGGCTAGATTTGGCCAGATTTTTGATGATGTAGCATAATATTCCCCTCTTTACCCATGGGGGGTGAGCCAATACTTATAGCCATGGGAGGATAGGGAAGGTTGAGATTCTCATGGGTGAAGTGGAGGGGATATCCTACAAGGATGGATCTTCAGCACGTGTTTACCACCAGCCTATGGGAAACATAACAATGGTACTCCACTACTTCCGAGCAATAAACCCTCCCATTGTACACCTCTATCGAAACCCTTTTGGAAAATTAATGCAATAGAAAATGTCATCACAAGATATTGGAAGTTAGACACATTCATCCTAGTACAAGCCCTTATTCCTCATTGGTGGTTATGGTTTGAACAAGGAAAAAATTTGGTGCATGTGCCTAGACTTTTGAGCTCCCAATAAGTAAACTACCAAGAATAAATTTCCCATTCCAGTCATTGATGATCTCTTGGATGAGATTCATGGAGCCAAGTTCTTCGCTAAACTATAGCTTTGGCCTTTACAATGCTCCATCCACCTTTCAAAGCCTCACAAACAATATTTTTCGGTTGTTCCTATGCAATTTTGTGTTGGTTGTCTTTGATGATATATTGATCTACAACACCACATGGGAATGCCACTTGGAGCATGTTGATCATGCCTTGCGATTACACAAGGACCATAAGTTATTTGTGAAGCGCTCCAAATGTGATTTTGGGGTTACTGAGGTACAATACTTGGGACACATTATGAGTCAGAATGGAGTGCGATTGAACCCAACAAAAGTGGTGGCTATGCAATATCGGCCACGCCCCACGACTCTCAAGAGCTTGCAGGGTTCTTAGGCCTAACTAGATACTCTAAACAGTTTGTGAAAAATGATGCCAAAATTGCATCCTCCTTAATATCATTGCTAAAAAATAATGTCTTTTTATGGAGAAATGAATATAAACATGCCTTCTCTCCCTTAAAGGATTCCATGTGCACTACTCCAGTCTTAGAAATGCTTGATTTCACTAAGACTTTTTGTCTTAGAATGTAATGCCTCGAGACAAGGTCTTGGACCATTCTTGATGCAAGTAGGTCCTTTGGCCTTCACTAATAACCAATTATGTGATCGGATGAATCTACATATGAAAAAGAGATGATGGCAATATTGCACATAGTTGAGACATGGTGCCCTTATTTAATAGGGAGGTGCTTCCAAATCAAGACCAACCATCATAGTTTAAAATATTTCCTTGAACAATGGTTTCCCTTGCTAGAGAAACATAATTTGGTAACTAAAATGATGGATAATGATTATGATATAATATATAAGAAGATCCGATAAAATGTGGTGGTAAATGAATTGTCTAGGCAATTTGAAAAAGAAGGCTCTCTCTTTGCATTACTCTTACTAGTTCTAGGTTGGATCAAGGAAGCGTGTTAAGAATGGATGTTCAATGACACCATAATAAAACTCACACGTTGGTTTAAGGATATCCAAACCCTACTACAAGTTTGGCCCCCATATACATTGCACTGCAAAGAGTGCATTTTTCTAGCCCCAAATTCAACCTTAAACAAACAATCTTAGAGCAATTACATTTATCACCCTCAACAAGTCACTCAAGCTTCCATTAAACCTATGAACGAATTAGGCACTTATTCTTTTGGGAAGGCACGAAAATAGACATCCAACACTTTGTTGTAGTCTATGACACATGCCAAAGACACAAGAGAAAAATGGTGAAGTTGCCAAGGGTTTTGTAGTTGCTTTCAATTCCAACCCATCTCTGAACTGATACTTCTATGGATTCTATAATGAGGCTTCCCAGAGATAGAAATAAATTCATCATCACACCGGTCAGCAATCATATATCCAAATATGCCCACTTTTGTGCTTTTCACATCCTTTTACACCCTCATTAATTTCCCAAGTATTCTTGGACCATATTTTTAAATTACATGGTATGCTAACTTTCATTATCTATGATCAAGACCCTACCTTCACAAGAAACTTTTGGAAAGAGTTATTTAAACTTTAGGGTACTTAATTGAAAATCAACATGTCCTATCACCCACAAAAACATGACCAGACAAAAGCAGTAAATACATGTTTAGAAACTTATTTGAAATACTTTGCCTTAGAGAAGTTGCACATATGGGCACAATGGATTTCTCTTGTTGAATGGTGGTATAATACCACTTATCGTGTTGTTGCTAAAATGACCTCATAATAAGAAGCATATGGCCCAAAACCCTTGTCCATAATTTCCTATTTACCAGGAAAATCTTAGGTCTAGGCAATTGGAAGCACACTTCACACCAAAGAAGCTATTCTCCACACACTTAAGGACAATTTCGCTATGGCTTAAAATCAAATGAAACAACAAGCAAATAAGCATCACTCTGAGTGTTTATTTGCAAAATGATACCCCATGTTCCTTTAACTGCAATCTTCTAAGCAAACATCACTCAAAAACAACCTCCACTGAAAACTCGCCCCAAAATTATATGGACCTTACTATATCTTACAACACATTACGTGGGTGGCCTACAAGCTAGCTTTTCCATATCACTCCAAGATTCACAATCTTTCATGTTTCTTGCCTAAAAAAGGTGGTGGGATCCATTTGTAAAATGAAGACCAAGTTACCAAAACTTAATGAGGAATTTTGAATTTGGATCAAACCAGAAGAAGTCTTGAATACCAAGGAACACCAATTGCATAGGCGTCTAGTAAAAAAAAATATTGATCCAATAGAAACATATTGTTGAGGCTTGGAAATTCGCAGGAAACAACAGAAAGGGATTCTCCCCAGTCAACGTTCCCAACTCGCCCGTGACTGTTTGGTATGGGGAATCCGTCCGGTTTGCGGTCCGGCTACCGTAAGTCAAGTATCAAAAACAAAAGGTTTTACCGGTTGCGGCCCGGTCCACCGTCTATATTTTTGTATTTTGGACTTAAGTAAGATATGCATATGCCTAATTAACCATGCAGGGTGATAAGGATGCCAGGAGTATTCACAATGTGATGCCCAGGTTCTTACCTCTCGTCTTAGGCTCACAAGCATCTAAATCACATGTACAGCAGTGAAATAAAATAACTACCTATCTATCTATCTATCTATCCCCGGGGAGCCAGATTGTAACTTCTTTATGAGTAATGTGTATTGTACATGCAATATAAAGAGAAACTACAGTTAGTTGATATTTCTTTCAACAATGCATGGACGATCAAAGATATTTCAACAATCAGATAGCCAATTGTTTTATGAACAGCATACATTACTCATGGTGGTCATTCCACAACATAAACCAGAAATCATTTAAACAAGAACATAGGTTCAAAGAGTTAGAACAATCTCACGGTTAATGGACAAAAATCTGGAAAAACAAAATAGTTCATCTTTCAGCCATCCACCCCGCATAACATTTGAAAATGACACCAATCTTTCTCCAACAGGGAAACAATCCTTCTTTATTGCAAAGAGAAATAGTTCTTCTTACAATATCGTTTCCATGTCTAACTAGGAAAAACCCCATTTTTTCCTTCTAAGCTTTCTACATTTATACAAAAGGGTGAGACGGTTGGGCTGCCCAAAGTAACCTTTGGGCTTCCCAATTCTTCGTTTCCCAACGCTTGACTTTTCTCAAATGTTTTTTACAAAATGTTACACATTACAAAAGTGACCAATCCTTTACGAGGAGGGTCCTACTTGGGCATCTAGAAATTTCTTCCATGCTGAAGCTTCAGAGGCAATGCCCTCAAACGTATAAGGCTCTAAAAACTGAATATTTATCTCAAACTTAGCAGCTTGGTTCTTTATAGCCTCAATCCTGGCTGCACTCAATCGAAGTTGATCCTCCAGAAACTGCACGCTGATAGCTGAATGATCTACTTCGCTCCTCAATATCTGATCATCCAGGGCTTTGATATGTTGTACTTTAGCTTCCTCCTCCTGGTATCTCTTCTACAACAGCTCCACAAAGGCGTTGTGATCCGGAAAATCCTCAAGCCTTTGCTCGGCCTCTATCTGGCATCGGTTGTTGGTAATGAGAAGCCTTCTGAAAAACTCGGTGCATGCTGCTTTCATCTTCTTAACTGCTTTTTTGAAATCCTCTACGGTATTTATAGCAAATTCCAGCAAGTCATAATCCCGCTTGAGGGCCTGTGTATTCTTTGATGGAAGTTATGCTGGAGTTTCTTCATTGTTTTCCAACCTTTCCATTCTTGCAGTCAGGACTTCAAGGACGTCCTGAGATCGATCTACAAAGTAAGAGGAGGTCTCCAGGATTTCCTCCAATCTGCTATCAACCTGCAACACTTTGCACCTCTCTCCTTCTATAGCAATTTGTAACTGCAGCATCTTAGCCTTCTGGGCCAATACATGCTCTTTGAACAGTTGGAGGTTAACCTGCTGCTCCCTTGCTTCCTCCAGAGCAGCTGTTAGAGAAGCAATTTGCTCTTGATGTCTCTTTCCCTGTTCCTGGGTGTGCATCTCACTGGCCTCCAGGATGATCTTTTGCTGCTCTTCTAGCTCTTCTACCTTTTCCTGCAGCCGTTCCTTTTCCATCTTCAGCTTTTGGTATTCTTTCTGCACTTTATCCAGGCATTCTTGTGTTGTTTCTCTGACCTGTATTTCTACTTGGAGGGCCTGCCATTCAGCCTTAGAAGCCTTGATCTCCCTCTGCATGTCTTCATACTTCTGCTTCAGCCTATTGCCATCCTCTCTCTCTTTCCTCAAAGTGTCTTTCAATTGAGCCGAGGATTTCTTAGATAGCTCCAAGTCTATCATGATCCTGCCCACATTATCCTCCGAAGCTTGAATCAATGCTGCTCCGGCTCTGATGGTGAATCTTGGATCTTGGTCTGTTCCCAACATAACAGGCGTATCCGATATCATTTTCCCTAGCAGATCTCCCGTTTCAATTTTCCTTTCTGTTCTCTTCACTATCCTCTTTGTTGCCCTGTCATAGAAAATAGTATTGAAATCAGGGATTTCTTCTCCTTTTTTCTGCACAAAAGGGACCAGCTTGAGAGTGGGGACCATGGGTGTGCTGGCAGCAAGTACTTGTGGGTCCTGCACCACGGGGTTCTCCATGTCTTGGGTCTGTTCTCCAGCTATATCAGAAGCTGACTGCTCTGTCTGTGTCAGCTTTAGCCTTTCAGCTTCTTGCTTTTGGAGCTTCTCATTCAGCTTCTTTTTCTTTTCTTCTTCTTGTTTCTTTGCATCGTCTTCTGCCTTCCTAGCTGCCTCTTGCGCAGCTTTCCTTTTTTCTTCTTCTTCTGTGTGTAGCCACCCTGCAACTTCTTGTGCCAACCTCTGGGCTTCC
>LPNX010382800.1:390706-484264 GCA_001517045.1 Pseudotsuga menziesii
TGCAGCGCTTCCTCTGACATACAATCAGACTCCTTCAGGAAAATGAGTGTGTATAAGGGCATGATGAAGTGTTCATAGACTTCTCGGTAACGGCTATGATATTTATGTGCCCATAGTGGTTTATAAGCAAAATAGACAGGCATTCTTTCCCTATCCCAGATGCACCTGAGGCCGGGGAAAGGTTGATTGCATAATATACAGTCTAGCAGTATGGAACTCATATAGAATTCAGACCTTTTTTGGGCCACTCCTCCCAAAGCTGAGGCTAAGCAAGCTGAAAGACTATTTGATACAAGGCTGGCCCAGTTGAAAATTGTCCCCTAGGTCGCAACACAAAAAATGATTGGGATCCATTCTAACTTGAAGAACCTACCATGTGCTCTTCCAAAAATCAAGTTCAGCATTAAAGCTATGAACCTATAGGGGGCCCTTAAGCTTGCCATATCGTAATCACCCATCGGTCTATATCTGTAATGTTTTCCTTGCAACAGCATCTTTTTAAGAGTCTCTACCAGGTCCATTCTAATGTTGTTCAGCCAATCATCAGATAAAAATACTTGGGCTTCTGGAAGGTGGTAAGCCAACGCTACATATCCAGGGCTATATGCAGCATAGCCCTGTCTTTCAACATTTTCCAGAATCATTCTTGTGACATCTGCCCGGGGCAGAATCCAACCGATTACTTCAAAGCACGGGAACAACTCTGGTCTGGTGGCGATCTTCATCAGTGAAGATATTTCTATGTTGGAATATATGGATTCTTCTTCTAAGCCCATGTCAGGAACCTCTCTGCATGTGATCAGTCTATATATTTCCCCCCACCGGTATTCAGGTTCAACACCAGAAACACACTTAGTGTCCTCATATATATATTCCATTTTGGTGACAGTTTCTACTTCGGGCTCTTCCTCGACCACCGGGGCCTTCTTCTTTTGCCTCTTTGACATTGTGGATTTGAAATCTTCCTACCACACACAACATTGAAAAACATTAAGCCATTTTGGCTGAGTGACAAACTTATATACATCAGTGTGTAGTGTGTCATTTCTTCCATGTTTAACATGATATCAATCAGTCAATGAAGCAAATATATGCATGAATATAAGCAGAAATGGCCTAACTAACAGAACCATTGAAGCACAATGTGCAGTGTTCAATGACTTGGTCTATGCCCAGCATGATGGAAAACAGTTAGATGCAGTAAAAACATGCAAGCTACCACTGCTTTTCAATACCAAACAATTCTAACAATATAATCCAGCAGGAATGGAATCTATATAAAAATGAAGAAGACTCGTGTTGTCCGCGGGAAAAACATTTACATTAACACGACTAAAACCTCCGCTCTCTGCGGGTGCCATTATCATTTCACTGCGCGAGACAGACAAGGGAAAACTACGCAAGCCTTTAACGATGTTCCAACCAAACCATGCCCACGCACTTATGGTCAACAAACTAAACACAGCAGCATATCCACTTCCCCCGGCTTGGCCTCAAAAACGACTGCACATGGAATGGCGTGGAAAAATGCCATTGGTTTCTAAATGGTAAGGGCCACGAGAAAGGAGGGCGATAAATCCACAAACCACAGGCAGGCCAAGACAACCCTCTCCCATCAAACATCGCTACACAGGGCAGCTTGGTGCAGACGGTGTAACGGTCGTCTGCACCAAACCCCCATTTGCTAAGCGCAGGGTCACAGACAAAGGCCGCGGACAAATACTACTCAACGAGTCAAAACGCCCCCTCCCCAGACAGTTAAGATACAAAATCCCCAACTATATAGGCGTAAAGATAACGGCCGTAGAACAGTCCTAACCGCGGGGAAAAACACAACCAAACGCTTAAACGGAACGGGGAAAGGCACACATGAGCCTACCTGGCAATGCGCAACCGGCATGTAGAAGCCTGTCGAGCTTTACGGTTGAGACACCTGGACTGCGTGTACCGAACACGAGGAACCGGGCGAACGCGAGCGAGCAACAGCAACGATTTTGACAGCTGGAACGGCAACAGTCGAAAAACGCGTAGAATAATAAGATAATCCAACAATCCCAACCCCATCTATATATAGTCAACATAATGGTGGGGGGGCAAGTTAAAGATCGGACGTCGGAGATCTTTGGATTGGAAGTCGAAATCAAACTTCTTTCCTCAACGACGGATAGCGAAAGCGCTAAACCATCCGCGGAGATATACACGGCGAAACCTCGGAAAACCAATCGTCGGGTCAAAATTGAAACGAGAGCCGCAACAGCGGAGCCGCAAAGGGTAAATCGATCCGCAATGGAAAAAAAACGACTACGCATCGGCAAGGTTAGTGCTTCTTTCATCCGCAACGGCAGAACCGTAAAGCATACCACCGTCCGCAACATCGGGGCTTGAACCGGAAACAACGCCGCTAACTGCTCGGAAAGGCTAGTCCTTCGGCAGACGCAACGGCGAAGGAAAAAAGGGTGCGGTCCTCTACAACGGCGGATCCTAAACGACTTATACGACCGGGAAAATAAATCCTTCTGCAGCCGCAACGGCGGAAGGCCATGACTTACGAGATCGGCGAGACTAATAAAGTGGGGGTCCAAAACGTTAAAACAATGATCAGAGGAGGAAACCGTTTTCCTTCCGCAACGGTGGAGACAGAAATGATAAAAAGTTACGATGTAAAACTCAAAAACAGCCGATGTGAAAACAAACAAATCAGAAAGGAAGTCGGAGCCAATACTGCTTGTCCATCCGCAACGACAGGAGAAAAAGCAAATACCTTCCGATTCAGCCATGATGAAAACGTAATTAAAAGGCAAATGATGAAGTCTGATCAATCATTGAATTTTTTCAAGCGTTAGAAAAAATATGAAATAGGTGGTAGATCAACCCAAACATTAGAAAACAATCTGAGAAATCATTATTAGACCAACCCCAAGAAGAAAATCGAACTAATCCAAGCAAAGGAGGGTCCTAAAAAAATTTGGAATTTTGGGAAATTGTTGCAGCTGCAACAATTGGCGACTACCTGGTGAACCCCAGATTTCTGAATTAACCCCTTCCCAGTGCAAGACCGTCTGAATAAAAGTTGAAATCTTCTAGATGTTTGTATCCCTAGGCTGGCCAACTTAAGCATTTAAACCATTGAGAAGTAGTCCATTCTTTGGGAAATGGTAACATCAGAAATATTGCTAGTCTGAATGACTCTTTTGAGGCCTAATAAATGAAGTTTATTTTACCCGTCCTTAAGTAGTTTCATGCTTGGACACCACAGGATTGTAACTAATAGTAAACAGCATTATCCTTTTGTTCCTCATTCCCATGCCAATTGCACTTTTGTGCCATTAGAACTTTAGTTCTTGTGAGTCCTCCATTTGTCTTTCTTTTTGAATTTTATTCAGGCTCCTCTATCCCATAGTGCCATTTTTTGTGAGAGAAGGATTTGCTTTTCTCTCACGGACGGAGAGGAACTTTTTGGCATGCTTTTGATAATTTGCTTTGATATGTATTGTTTCTTTAAGGAGTTTTGACTCTTAATAGCTTTTAGCTTTCTGAAATTATGGCATGGGATCATTTATATATGATATATTGTTTACTCTGCTTCCTTTCCGTGGGTCTTTTGCTGTCACCCCCTTGGACATTTAAGATGTGAAATGGATGGAGCCTTGAAATAGTATTCCAGACCTCTTTTACTTCTGAGTTATTAACAGGGGTTAAGTAGGACTTCAACGAATGCATGACCAGCTAGGAACACTGCTACTAGAAGACATTCTATACTTTAAAGCACAGTCTTTTGCTCAAGATTTCAGTTAATAAAGAACCCTGATGTTTCCATTGCAACTAAAAGTTTGCCTCTTTATTCAAAAACAAAGAACTAGCAATAAAGCATTTAAAATAAAAGAAAACAGCATTCAAAGTAATAAATCAAAACAACATTAAAGAAAACAACACAAGAAAAGAAAATGTGTGCCGACCCTTAAAAATCTTGAATCAACCGGGTTAAAGGGCTAGGTTGTGGTGAAAGTCACGATCTATCCATGATCCAAGTGTACCCTTGGTGAAATTGAGACCATATCTACTAGTCTACACTCATCTCTATCAGCCTGAGGGAGTTGAAGGAGCTCAGACAGATTGTCCATCTTATAATTGGCCTTTCTTTCTGTAAGATGTCTCATCCTAAGCTCAGTCGGATAGTTTCTCAGGACAGAATCAGCAGATTCATTTCCCTCTCCTAGCCCAGTAACATTGTGCTTCATGTAGGGCTCTCTTAAAATCTTAATCAGGTTTGGGCTCCCCTTCTGAGGCAGCCACAAGTGTGACCAGTCGGAAGCAAAGTATCCATCTAGTCGAGCTGACCAATCTCGATTCAAGATCAATCCATAGCCATCAGGTATGTCTGCTACTACAATATCTAGGTATTGACATATCTTTTTATTCGTAGACAATCGAATCAAAATATTCTTCATCTCCCCCACTACCTTGACACTAGTCTTGTCTAGTTGAGTAATGTCCCAATCAGTAGGTTCTAGCTGCCCATCAAGTTTTTTGCAGATTGCAAGAGGCATAACATTCACCGATGATCCAGAGTCCACCAGTCAATTATGGACCTTATGGTTCAAAATTTCCAGAGTCAAAAGGAAAGGTGGGGTGCTGGTTTTCCTTTCCCCAGTTGATTTGTCCTTTTCCTCCGCAGGTTGGTTTTCGGTGGGTATTTCTTTTTTAACTTCCTTAGCTTTTCCAACGTTCTCTTCCTCAACATCTTCCACAGGTTTGACAGGCTCAATTATTGGTTTTGTTTCCTAGTTGAAAGTAGTGACTTTAGGTGGTTTATCTTTATTACTGGCATCTGCTTGTCTCTTGACATTCTTTTGCAATCTTTTGATCTTCGAAATTGTTAAATCCATGTCCTTTGTTGTTGTAGATGTACATTCAGTTTTGAGAGCGCTCTCTTCAGTGTCAAACAGTGAGACACCATTCCATGAAAACATGGTGTCATTATCTTGTTTCTCCATAGTCTGGTTTTTCTTTTCCTCTTTACCACTGTCCTTGGTCAATTTAGAATCTAGCAGCTGATTCATAACCAATGTCATCGAATTCAACCATTGAGGGAACTTCTTTTCCGAATGAGGTTGTTGGTGAAAAGTGTAGAAATTGTCTTCTCCCACTTCTGTTATATTCATTGAGGCTAAATTTGGGGGACGGATTTTCCATTGGTTTCTATCCTCTTTTTTTGGATAGTATGGTTTGTAAGTTTTCCACATTTCCCTTTCTTTTTCCAGATATATTATTCGGTTGGATAGTTTCTGCATCGTTTTCAGCATTCCCTCAAAATCATGTGATTGCTCCTCTTTAGTTTTAGACAACAATAACGTTCTTCTCTCTATGCTCTTTTCTGTCAATTGTTCGGGATAGTCTTCTATACTTTCCCTTTCAGCTTCTACCCTTTCTGATTCTTGATAAGTCTCTACCAACGTAGGTTTGGCTTTCATCTTGGCAAACATGGCCAGCTCGGGTCCTATTCAATTAGGACCTTGTCTGAGGGTTTGTTAGCTCCAGAAAAGTTCTTTAGATAAGCATCAAACCTCTGGTTGAAACTATGCACTTTTTCTTTTCTTTCTTTCTTCAAAGAGCATAATCCTTTCATTAGTGCGGCATGAGTTCTCTGGGCTGCATATTTATTTCTGAATATTCTTTCAAAAGTATTCCAGTCTGGGATCGAGTTTGCGAGTAGGGCAAAGTACCATGAAGCAGCTGCCCCTTTCAAGGTATGAGGGAATAATCTACAGACAACATCTTCGTACTCCCCAGCCCTCAACCCTTCTACCACCAAATAGAAACTTTGTAAGTGGTCATTTACAGCAATCCTTTCCTCAGGGTCAAACTTAGGCAGCAGCTTATCAAAAGCTTGAGGTAGGTTATGCAATGGAGGTGTGAGGCTCAAAGGGGATCTAGCTCTCCAAGCAGGTAATGGGTTGGGTTGATTCACAATTACACCAACCATGAGCACAGGTAAAGGAACAAAGTCTGAGTAAAGAGCAACGTAGGGTGAGAACAGGATTTCTTACCTCAAAGGTATAACCGAAATCTGTAAGTACTTGGGTCAGGTTACAAGCTTCAAAACATCTGTCGGTGGGGTAATCTTGGGAAAAATCAGTTTGCACGGCCAGCCATGCACTGGCGGCCCTCCTTCTAGCGCCAGAACTGTTGAGGCCTGGAAATTCGTAGGCAACAACAGAAAGGGATTCTCCCCAGTCAACGTTCCCAACTAGCCTGTGACTGTTTGTTATGGAGAATCCGTCCGGTTTGCGGTCTGGCTACCGTAGGTAAAGTAACAAAAACAAAAGGTTTTACCAGTTGCAGCCCGGTCCACCGTGTATATTTTAGTATTTTGGACTTAAGTATGATATGCATATGCCTAATTAACCATGCAGGGTGATAAGGATGCCAGGAGTATTCACAATGTGATGCGCAGGTTATTACCTCTCGTCTTAGGCTCACAAGCATCTAAATCACATGTGCATCAGTGAAATAAACTAACTACCTATCTATCTATCTATCTATCCCTGGGGAGCCAGATTGTAACTTATTTATGAGTAATGTGTATTGTACATGCAATATAAAGAGAAACTACAGTTAGCTGATATTTCTTTCCACAATGCATGGACGATCAAAGATATTTCAACAATCAGATAGCCAATTGTTTTATGAACAGCATACATTACTCATGGTGGTCATTCCACAACATAAACCAGAAATCATTTAAATAAGAACATAGGTTCAAAGATTTAGAACAATCTCACGGTTAATGGACAAAATTCTGGAAAAACAAAATAGTTCATCTTTCAGCCATCCACCCCGCATAACATTTGAAAATGCCACCAATCTTTCTCCAACAGGCAAACAATCCTTCTTTATTGCAAAGAGAAATAGTTCTTCTTACAATATCGTTTCCATGTCTAACTGGGAAAAACCCCATTTTTTCCTTCTAAGCTTTCTACATTTATACAAAAGGGTGAGACGGTTGGGCTGCCCAAAGTAACCTTTGGGCTTCCCAACCCTTCGTTTCCCAACGCTTGACTTTTCTCAAATGTTTTTTACAAAATGTTACACATTACAAAAGTGACCAATCCTTTATGAGGAGGGTCCTACTTGGGCATCTAGAAATTTCTTCCATGCCGAAGCTTCAGAGGCAATGCCCTCAAATGCACAAGGCTCTAAAAACTGAATATTTATCTCAAACTTAGCAGCCTGGTTCTTTATAGCCTCAATCCTGGCTGCACTCAATCGAAGCTGATCCTCCAGAAGCTGCACAATGATAGCTGAATGATCTACTTCGCTCCTCAAGATCTGATCATCCAGGGCTTTGATATGCTGTACTTTAGCTTCCTCCTCCTGGTATCTCTTCTGCAACAGCTCCACAAAGGCGTCGTGATCCGGAAAAGCCTCAAGCCTCTGCCCGGCCTCTATCTGGCACCGGTTGTAGGTAATGAGAAGCCTTCTGAAAAACTCGGTGCATGATGCTTTCGTCTTCTTAACTGCTTTTTTGAAATCCTCTGCGGTATTTATAGCAAATTCCAACAAGTCATAATCCCGCTTGAGGGCCTTTGTATTCTTTGATGGCAGTTCTACTGGAGTTTCCTCATTGTTTTCCAGCCTTGCCATTCTTGCAGTCAGGACTTCAAGGACGTCCTGAGATCGATCTACAAAGTAAGAGGAGGTCTCCAGGATTTCCTCCAATCTGCTATCTACCTACAGCACTTTGCACCTCTTTCCTTCTATAGCAGTTTGTAACTGCAGCATCTTAGCCTTCTGGGCCAAGACATGCTCTTTGAACGGTTGGAGGTTAACCTGTTGCTCCCTTGCTTCCTCCAGAGCAGTTGTTAGAGAAGCAATTTGCTCTTGATGTTTCTTTCCCTGCTCCTGGGTGTGCATCTCACTGGCCTCTAGGATGATCTTTTGCTGCTCTTCTAGCTCTTCTACCTTTTCCTGCAGCCGTTCATTTTCCATCTTCAGCTCTTGGTATTCTTTCTGCACTTTCTCCAGGCATTCTTGTGTTGTTTCTCTGACCTGTCTTTCTACTTGGAGGGCCTGCCATTCATCCTTAGAAGCCTTGATCTCCCTCTGCATGTCTTCATACTTCCGCTTCAGCCTCTTGCCTTCCTCTCTCTCTTTCCTCAAAGTGTCTTTCAATTGAGCCGAGGATTTCTTAGATAGCTCCAAGTCTATCATGATCCTGCCCACATTATCCTCCGAAGATTGAATCAGTGCTGCTCCGGCTCTGATGGTGAATCTTGGATCTTGGTCTGTTCCCAACATAACAGGCGTATCCGATATCATTTTCTCTGGCAGATCTCCCGTTTCAATTTTCCTTTCTGTTCTCTTCACTATCCTCTTTGTTGCCCTGTCATAGAAAACAGTATTGAAATCAGGGATTTCTTCTCCTTTTTTCTGCACAAAAGGGACCAGCTTGAGAGTGGGGACCATGGGTGTGCTGGAAGCAGGTACTTATGGGTCCTGCACCATGGGGTTCTCCATGTCTTGGGTCTGTTCTCCAGCTGTATCAGAAGCTGACTGCTCTGTCTGTGTCAGCTTTATCCTTTCAGCTTCTTGCTTTTGGAGCTCCTCGTTCAGCTTCTTTTTCTTTTCTTCTTCTTCTTTCTTTGCATCTTCTTCTGCCTTCCTAGCTGCCTCTTGCGCAGCTTTCCTTTTTTCTTCTTCTTCTGTGGGTAGCCACCCTGCAGCTTCTTGTGCCAACCTCTGGGCTTCCTCATTTCTTCTCTTTGCTTCTTCCTCAGTCTTTGCTTGTTCATCTCCCTTCCCACCTTTGGTGGTGATCTTCTTCTTGAACCTTCTTCTCAAGGCTGTCATATTTACTGCATTTCGGAAGATGGATTCTTCTCGATCCCAATGGTGGGCATACTCAAAATGCACGTTGTTTTCTTTGCAATGTTCAGCTACTTTACCGTGAGTATCATTTCTACGGAAGGGTATCTCTCCAAAATGGAACTTTTCCAGCTCTTTTACAAATTCATCAGCCTTTTTCACTCTGGTAAACTTGTAGCTTCCTAACCTGAAGGGCAAAGGAGGATAGGCGGTCTTCTTGTACTCAAACAGAAAGCTCCCTATGCCATCCAAGAATACCTACCTGACTGCTTCCTTGTGTATGATGTAGTCAGTGGCGTATTTGGGCAGCAGGGAGGGTGCTCTTGAACCTCCAAACATCCTGAAGTATAGGCCATCCTCAGTCAAATAGTAATCTGCATATTCTTCAATTACTTGCAGCGCTTCCTCTGACATACAATCACACTCCTTCAGGAAAATGAGTGTGTATAAGGGCATGATGAAGTGTTCACATACTTCTCGGTAATGGCTGTGATATTTATGTGCCCATAGTGGTTTATAAGCAGAATAGACAGGCATTCTTTCCCTATCCCAGATGCACCTGAGGTCGGGGAAAGGTTGATTGCATAATATACAGTCTAGCAGTATGGAACTCATATAGAATTCAGACCTCTTTTGGGCCACTCCTCCCAAAGCTGAGGCTAAGCAAGCTGAAAGACTATTTGATACAAGGCTGGCCCAGTTGAAAATTGCCCCCTAGGTTGCAACACAAAAAATGATTGGGATCCATTCTAACTTGAAGAACCTACCATGTGCTCTTCCAAAAATCATGTTCAGCATTAAAGCTATGAACCTATAGGGGGCCCTTAAGCTTACCATATCGTAATCACCCGTCGGTCTATATCTGTAATGTTTTCCCTGCAGCAGCATCTTTTTAAAAGTCTCTACCAGGTCCATTCTAATGTTGTTCAACCAATCATCAGATAAAAATACTTGGGCTTCTGGCAGGTGGTAAGCCAACGCTACATATCCAGGGCTATATGTAGCATAGCGCTGTCTTTCAACATTTTCCAAAATCATTGTTGTGACATCTGCCTAGGGCAGAATCCAACCGATTACTTCAGAGCACGGGAACAACTCTGGTCTGGTGGTGATCTTCATCAGTGAATATCTTTCTATGTTGGCATATATGGATTCTTCTTCTAAGCCCATGTCAGGAACCTCTCTGCATGTGATCAGTCTATATATTTCCCCCTACTGGTATTCAGGTTCAACACCAGAAACACACTTAGTGTCCTCATATATATATTCCGTTTTGGTGACAATTTCTACTTCGAGCTCTTCCTCGACCACCGGGGCCTTCTTCTTTTGCCTCTTTGCCATTATGGATTCGAAATCTTCCTACCACACACAACATTGTAAACATTAAGCCATTTTGGCTGAGTGACAAACTTATATACATCAGTGTGCAGTGTGTCATTTCTTCCATGTTTAACATGATATCAATCAGTCAATGAAGCAAATATATGCATGTATATAAGCAAAAATGGCCTAACTAACAGAACCATTGAAACACAATGTGCAGTGTTCAATGACTTGGTCTATGCCCAGCATGATGGCAAACAGTTATATGCAGTAAAAACATGCAAGCTACCACTGCTTTTCAATACCAAACAATTCTAACAATATAATCCAGCAGGAATGGAATCTATATAAAAATGAAGAAGACTCGTGTTGTCCGCGGGAAAAACATTTACATTAACACGACTAAAACCTCCACTCTCTGCGGGTGCCATTATCATTTCGCTGCGCGGGACAGACAGGGGAAAACTACGCAAGCCTTTAACAGTGTTCGAACCAAACCATGCCCACGCACTTATGGTCAACAAACTAAACACAGCGGCATATCCACTTCCCCTGGCTTGGCCTCAAAAACGACTACGCACGGAACGGCGCGGCAAAATGCCATTGGTTTCTAAAGGGTAAGGGCCACGAGAAAGGAGGGCGATAAATCCACAAACCACAGGTAGGCCAAGACAACCCTCCTCCATCAAACATCGCTACACAGGGCAGCTTGGTGCAGACAGCGTAACGGCCGTATGCACCAAACCCCCATTCGCTAAGCGCAGGGTCACAGACAAACGCCGAGGACAAATACTACTCAACGAGTCAAAATGCCCCCTCCCCAGACAGTTAAGATACAAAATCCCCAACTATATAGGCGTAAAGATAATGGCCGTAGAACAGTCCTAACCGCGGGGAAAAACACAACCAAACGCTTAAACAGAACGGGGAAAGGCACACATGAGCCTACCTGGCAATGCGCAACCAGCGTGTAGAGGCCTGCCGAGCTTTACGGTTGAGACACCTGGACTGCGTGTACCGAAAACGGGGAACCGGGCAAACGCGAGCGAGTGACAGCAACGATTTTGACAGTCGAAACGGCAACAGTCAAAAAATGCGTAGAATAATAAGATAATCCAACAATCCCAACCCCATCTATATATAGTCAACATAACAGTGGGGGAAAAAGTTAAAGATCGGACGTCGGAGATCTTTGGATCGGAATTCGAAAGCAAACTTCTTTCCGCAACGACGGATGGAGAAAGCGCTAAACCATCCGCGGAGATATACACGACGGAACCTCGAAAAACCAATCGTCGGGTCAAAATTGAAACGAGAGCTGCAATGGCGGAGCCACAAAGGTTAAATCGATCTGCAATGAAAAAAAAATGACTATGCATCGGCAAGGTTAGTGCTTCTTTCATCCGCAACGGCGGAACCGTAAAGCATACCACCGTCCGCAACGTCGGGGCTTGAACCGGAAACGACAACGCTAACTGCTCGGAAAGGTTAGTCCTTCGGCAGACGCAACGGCGGAGGAAAAAAGGGTGCAGTCCTCCGCAACGGCGGATCCTAAATGACTTATACGACCGGGAAAATAAAGCCTTCCGCAGCCGCAACGGCGGAAGGCCATGACTTACGGGATTGGCGAGACTAATAAAGCAGGGGTCCGAAACGTTAAAACAATGATCAGAGGAGGAAACTGTTTTCCTTCCGCAACGGTGGAGATAGAAATGATAAAAAGTTCTGATGTAAAACTCAAAAACAGCCGATGTGAAAACAAACAAATCGGAAAGGAAGTCGGAGCCAATACTGCTTGTCCATCTGCAACGGCGGGAGGAAAAGCAAATACCTTCCGATTCAGCCATGATGAAAACGTAATTAAAAGGCAAATGATGAAGTCTGATCAATCATTGAATTTTTTCAAGCGTTAGAAAAAATCTGAAACAGGTGGTAGATCAACCCAAACATTAGAAAACAATCTGAGAAATCATTATTAGACCAACCCCAAGAAGAAAATCGAACTAAGCCAAGCAAAGGAGGGTCCTAAAAAATTTTAGAATTTTGGAAAATTGTTGTAGCTGCAACACATATGCAATCAAAAGATGCCACCTGAGAACCTAAAAGTATTTTGCAACAATTTTCTTAACTTTATCCTTGTGGCAAATGATGCTCTTAAAGGGGGGAGGCATGTTAGGATCCCACCTACTTCCCTTACTTTAGAGCTAGTCAAGTAATGTATGCGACCATCTCGTTTGAATAAGGTTGAGTAGTTAGCAGTGGACAATTAATGTAAAAAGGGTCTCTCCATTAATTAATACCCACTGGGTAATTGTTACTTAGTTATTATGGGACCAAGTCAAATAATTAGATCTTCGAGATATTGAAATCCTACTTAAGGCACTAGGAGGTTATGGATTGTTTTGTCAAAAATTGTTGTATTGGAGCTCTTCTCAAGTGAAAGGTCACCCAGCCTTAAAAGGTGAGTAAACATTGCTTCATGAGTTAATGATCGAAATACAATAGTTATTTATGTAGCATCTCTCTTATTTATTTTCTTCGTTTAGTTAATTTGCATTAGAATCCTTAGTTTCTCCCATAATTTATATATGTATATCTTGTTATTGTTCTAATTTTTAGGGCTAAGAACATTACACCTATTGAACTACAGAAGTTTATAGACATAAAAAATTGAAGACAAAGAAAATAAGCAATACGGATTTAATCAACGTCATAACTAAAAAAGATGAAAATCCAATTAAGTATATCCTTAGATTTCATAGTACAAGTAATGGAAACTCCAAGTGTCTTTACCAATAAATATATAGTGATACCAAAAAAATCAAGAAAACACTACAAGTATGATAAGGAAAGATCATGTTACAAGGATTTTGTATCGACACCCCAATCACAAGAATTAATACTTATAGAAATCAATATATCAACCTAAAATTTAACGAAAACAGTTGACTTATACTCTACATAATATTATTGCAAGTATAGTTGGATCTCAAAGTAAAAGTTCATCTTGAGACCCCTATAAAGACATTGTTCCATAAGGGATTGAATTAGGGTTTTTAAACCCTTTAACCAAATTAAGATGTTTAGACCATTTTACAATTCGATAATTCTAATTAATGCATAGAAGATCATATCATCTTGTATCGTCAACCATCACAATTACAAACACAAAGAATCATGAGAAAACATTACAAGCCCACCCTTTAACCGAATTAAGATGTTTAGACCATTTCACAATTCGATAATTCTAATTAATGCTTAGAAGATCATATCATCTTGTATCGTCAACCATCACAATTACAAACACAAAGAATCATGAGAAAACATTACAAGCCCAAACAAGAGAGTTTTTCTATAAAAATACTTTCAAAACTAAAAATTTCTAAAAGGAAGGATATATATATATATATATAAGGTTATTAGTTATGAAAGGTGCATCATATATCTTGACGTGAAAGGTCATCTTAAGACCTATAAAATGCAAGTATGTTATTCATTATTTTATGTATTATTTGTCCTATATAGTTTTAATTATTTGTTTGGATATTCTTTATTAAATGAAATTTAAATATTTCAACATGTTTTTAATAACTGGGGAAATCTAATTTAATGGCTCCCTTGGTTGGACGAACAAACCCTTCAAAAAATAGTCAAGCAATATGATGGAGGTGGAGAGACTAGGGAAATTAATGAATTGACAGTTAATTTATATACGAATGATGACATGACAAAGTGACTTTGACATGGTGGTTGATGTGTCAACAATATGGTTGTTGACAAGTGGTGGATTGAGGATGCATGGAAATGGTGGATTGGTGGTTGGATGAGTAGGTTTATTTTGTCCAAAACCGAAGGAAGGACTAATAGCATTAGATGTCTCAAGGGTTTGTTGGAGTCACTACAAATATATGTTGGAGAGCATGTAATGTAGTTTCAACACAATTAGGTGGAACACATATGTCTTATGGATATGAATTTACCCTACTCCAAATATGGGGATACATTAGGGTAGTCCTTAATGTTGAATTTTAATCTTATTTTCAAATCTTGATAATTATTTCACAATGATATTCAAACACTAATTTCATTACGTATTTTTCATTGAATAATTGTACACTGAAAATTTCAACTTAAATTGTAGCAGAAACTGATGGATCGGGTCTTGTCACTAAGAGGGAGGGGGTGAATCAGTGACAAAAATTTAAACACAATTTCTTTTATTTTAACAAATGTAAAAACAAATTTGGACACAATGTTTTAACGTGGAAACCAATAAGGTAAACCACCAACACGTTTCTATTATCTGCAAAACTTTGTTTTTACAATTTACAAAAGTTATTTGCAAGCACCCACTTGTTGGAGACCACAATCCCCAAGTTTCTCAGCCACTACTGAAGGATGCACCCACACCCTGGTTTATGCCTGCACTTACAAATAAGAATACACCAATACCCTAATTCTCCAGCCACTATTGAAAGGAGGCTAAGACCTCCTTGCAAGAATGTAGTATGCCCTAGCACCACCCTTTCACCCTTTAATGTATTTTTATTAGACTTCCAGATCTTCTTTAAAAACTTCGTCTCTTGTTACTCTACTTTGGTCTCTATCTTATGCTTCGCCTACATAGATCTAGATGGCAGAGACACTTTACTTACCATTCGATCTCCTGTTTATATATCCTTCAATCATCTCTTCAAACCATGCTCACGCCCTTTCAACATTGTGACTCTTCAGATCTCTGTTATATCACTGATTTTTAATTAATTACTTAATTAAACTCTGTGATCATCTCATGTCTTTGAGATTCTTCCATTCGTAAGCTTGTTGGTATTATCATCTCTAGCTACGAGCTTTCCTTTCTTTTAGGCTTCATCATCTCTGGCTACTGGGCATGTTTCTCTTCCCAAAACTGGGGCTACACCTTCCATATGTGGGCACTGGCCTTTCCGCACTTTCCTTTCCTCCTTCCGCTTTCCAGACTGGCCTTTCCGCATGCTGATTGCAGAAATCGAAAAACACAAATTTTCCAAGACTGTCTTTTTGTTTTCTGCATTTCCGCATGCGGATTGCAGCAATCGAAAAACACAACTTTCTAGTTTTTCAAGATTTTACCTTTTCGCCTTTTCATTCACACGACGGTCCTTCCGTCGTTGGCTTTCCGCACTAACCATTCTACAACAACCTTCCCATGATGCCTTTTCCGCAATGCAGAATGAGGAAGTCGGAAACTCAACTTTTCCACGACTTAGACTTTTTGCTTTCCACACCTGCACTTCTTTTCCGAACCATCGATCTGCTTGCGAAACTATTCTCAACCTTCCGATCTCGATCCTTCTCTTGTCCACTTTCCTTGTGAATCTCTTCTTGACCTTAGATTTTCTGCGGATCTTCATTTTGACCGTTGATCTATTGCGGAGTGATTTATGTCTGTCGGATCTATTATTCTTTGCGAAACTCGTCTACATTCATTGTTTCTTTGTTTTAACACTTAGACAAATTTCTTAATCTGATCCAATCTATCTAAAACATTGTTTTGGAAGGTCCATAACTTCTTCCTCAGCTACTTCCGAGACAATCTGAAGACATGGTCAGGTAGAGAAAACACAAGTCCACAAGACCCCTATGTGCTGCGGGAATTTACTCTAACCCATGATTTATGGCGGGCATTCTCTTAGACCCTTTTAGACCAGGTTTGACTATTTATCCATACTTAGTCAATTTCCTGATCAATTGCCATATTTCTCCAGAATGATGTCACAATGCAACAATGATTTCAACTTCATGCGACCTCGTCATCTACGCCATGCCATGCCTTGTCATAACTACTGGGTTCACTCTGCCATCATATCTTTTGTTTATCCTTTGTCATTCATGAACTACTTTGACATCAATGACAACTATCATCCATATTGTCAAAAATCTCCCCATTTGGCATTGATGGCAACACCTAAACCTTCTCCCCCTTTGACAACAATGACAAAGGATAACCTATTATGCCATTTGTTGTAACCAACTTGACATAGAATTTTCAATTGTTCCCTGTACAAAACCTGATGTCGGTTTTACTCAGCAACTCCTCAACCCAATCAACAACCCACAGTTGTTGAGTTGTCGTCCACGTTGTCAACCGGATTTCAAATTCGCGGTAAATTATTTCCATAACCGAAATTTCGCAACCATCCAAAAAGTTAACAAGCTTGCTTGTTACATCTACGAAATAGCCTATGGACCGTCCGATCAGTGTCCCCACTAAATCGACGATGGACTCCAAATAAGGTCAAACGAAATTTATAAAAACTCCGCGCACATCGAAATTTTTCTAAACCCCACAACTCCTCTCAGCGAAATCGTTGTGCGTCGTCAATCTGTTTCAACAATCGATCTCAACCGTTGATCACAGGTCTAATTTCCAGCTATTAGTTTAGATTTAACTCGGGCACATCTTTTGTTTGCAAAACTTGATTTTGACCATAAATCTGTTGATCTCAACTATAGATATATCGAGGATGTACATTCGTTTACGTTCTGTTATCTTTGCTGAATTGATCACTGGAAGGATCAATTCCCTCCTGCAAAGCTTTTCGCAGACAATTTCGATCTCATGTACTTATATCAGAGCTCGAAGTACAAACATACACATGCACACAGAGAATTTCAAATTCATACTTCTAGTGATTAGAAGTGAAGGTATAAACACTAAATAACCTGTAAATATTCATAATTTGTAATATGTACCTTACGACGACAAGGCCCCCTTCGAGGGATACACAACTACCCTCGGTATTCCCTGTAAGTATCTATTTTAGTGTGATTGATTTGACTATTCTCTGTAAATCTTTATGAGTGATGTGGATTAATTTGATATGAAGAGAATTCATGTAATTTACAATGTGTGGTTTTGGCTTGTTAGAATTCTGAACATGATTTTATCATAGAACAGATAAAATCCTTCATCATACTAGGTTGCAATGAGAAGTTGTGTGCACACTTTTTTATCTTAAGTTTGGTTAATATATCATAGGATCAAATCATGAGATTAGCTTAGAATTCTTTTCAGTTTTATGTTCTATTAGATTTAATTTGATTCAAAACGAGGGGAACTTGACAACATCATAGCACTGCGTTACTAAGCAAACAATTATCGAGACCAATTACCACATGGTATTTGGAATTGTTAGCCCAATAGGTCTGGATTACTACTTTCCAATTTCATAAAGTTGCCCACTTGATCAATGAAGCTCTATGCTGGTAAGCAATTTTCCTGTAGCAATATTATCAGTACATGAACAATGGCCAAGGATCACTTAGATGAAATGCATCTTAAACTTTGATTCGCTTTTGAATTTCTGATTGTGTGAATCTCTTCCTGCATCATTAGATTTGATTTTAGCTTAGGCTAAAACACAGTTAACTGTTGCTTTAAACACTAGCTCTGCACAGATAGTGTCCATCTGTCACAAGTTTACGTTCCAAGTTGACAATTCAATCTTCGGAAATTATTAAACACATAATTTCACTAATAGATGGTTTCCCAGATAGTGCTAGATGTTGGAGGACCAAAGAAACCATACCTCATTGGAGTTATGAGATACACATGGGGGATTGCTATCCAATAGTTCAAGGGAGATTCCTGATCTAAAAGTTTGGTATCATACATTTACAATATTACGAGACATTTCAAGTACTGATGGTGTCCGATGACGTTGAGAAACTTGGACTACATTAAGAAGGCTATACCTTTTAAAGGAACAAGGAACAACTTGATGTAGTTCAAACCCTGCAAGATTTCAAAATAGCGAAGGAGCAAAGATGATCAAAACAAAGCCTTGAAAGCATATCTTGTTTATCATTTTAATCTTGTACTGCCGCATTAAGGGGTGTTGGAAAATAATGCTCCAATCAGTAATGTAATAAGCTATTATTTATGGATCGTGTTTTAGAGTGTAGACAGCTCATTCAAAATGCTGTCACAAATGTTTAGTTGTATGTTAAGAAATTAAAAATTAAAAAATAGAACAGTGAGTCACTATTGTAGTTGGAGTCTTTTTGTAGGAGTCTACAAAGTCCGTTTGTGTATAAATATGTGAAACTTTAAATTAAATTAAAAAAACAGTGAAGAATTGTGTATAACTCACATCTTACATCGTTGCAATGACTGAGTTTCTCATATTTTACACAGTTACAGCCATAGGAAACAAATACCACAGATGAAGGAAAAAATGGAGAATGCCAAACGTGAGAAGACGAGAGAAAAGGCTGTCATCACCTTTGGCCTGACAACACAGCGAGTCTGAATTGTAATAGAGAGTGAATTGAAAAGGTCGATTCCCTTATTGTAAATTTTTTTGAAGAATAATAAAGAAGACAGAACGATTGATTGACGTGGTGGTTTTCCTAGTCGGGTTTCCAGTTTCCAGTTTCCATCTAAAATCCATGTGCAATGAATGTTGTTTATGTAATGTGTTATTGGGTAGTATTCTGTTTCTGATGCTGTAGAATAAAGGTGTGTTTCCATTGTGTTATTTTGATATTGCAGGGGTATATCCTTTTCAGCATCACAATGCCTAAATACCAATTATAACAGTGAAAAGCCCAATATCAATAGAGCAAGCTACTGGAGAAACATGAAGAAAGCATATAGGAAACACTTTTAACTAAAGCAAAGTCATTTGTTTATTCATGCTAATGGTATCTAAAATATCATGGGCATGCAAATGTATAAAATCAAATCTGCAAACAAATATACGATTTCACAACCACCTTCACAGGCAAGGACAAAATGACAAAGGTCCAAAACAAATTTATTCTATGTGACCACAGATAATTGTTGAGCGAATTCAAAACGAAAAAGGTGTATTTTCTTTGTTCTGCTCTAGTTCTATAATGCAACGGTATATGCATATACCCAAAGTTTTCTCATTTTTCTGGATACATTCATATGGATAAAGAGGCAGTTAACTTGGGAACTTAGCCCAAAGTTACAAGAAAGATCCCTTTTGTTCCCTCCTAGAACTTGTTAAAGACTAAACATGAATTACTCAAAAAATTGGTTTTAAACTGAAAGACAGTACTAGCAGGCAACAAACTGGGTATGTACAAGATCAAATTGCTGAATTTAAGACACGCACACTTTTGTTTTAGGAAATGATTCTTAGAAACACACCCCCAACCCCTAATGGGGCTGCACCGCATACCGCATAATACTGTCCTTCAGCAAGATGCCAGTCTCATACGGGTGTCTACAATATGCCAAAATCTCCAGGGATTTTCCCCCAGCCCCAGCCCTAGCCCTTTGTATCAGTGTGCCATTCAGGTCATGCAGACCACAGTGAGAATGGAACGCTGGTGGACAGCTTATAATTCCGGAGCCTTACCAGTAACCAATTTTGATTTGATGAGGTAGCTATTGTCTAACAAAATACCACTTTTCAATACAAAATCACCCGCATTAATTACTAGGTTTCATAAAGTAGCTTTTCTGAAATGAGTTGCCTTTCTGAAAGCATACATTGCAAACATGTTAAACTGAGACATGCTCATTTGAATTGTCTTTACCATGTAAAGATACATCGGATAAATATGATAGCTCAGATAGCAATAGCCTAACTAGAATTCTTATATAAACATAATGCAAAACACCATACACAGAATACCACTGAGCACTATTCCCATAGCTTTTCTATCACTTCAAACAGAGATAAAACGTTTCAGCAATGTACTTTAGTCATCTGTGCCCCAAGCTTCATCCCGCAACCTTTGTCGCATCAGTATCCGATCCCTTCTTTCCTCCTCTTGTTTTTGAATATCATTAAAACTAGACTTGACAGACACCCCTTTGGTCAGTCCTTGGCTTCGCAAAGCTCCAACAATCATCCTCTGTGCAGTTCGGGCAGAAGTAGGAGGTCTTGGAAAGGGAGGTTCCAAATCTACAAGGCAGGCACAAATGGCAGATCAGCCACTTTAATATGATCCAAAGAAGAAGCCACCAAAAAACGCTGGAACATGAAAAGAGGATAGTATATTGCTGCGAATAAATTCCTGTTTAAATATTCGTGCAAAATAGATTTGCAGAAATTGTTTCTGCCCAAACAACAGTACAAAAGCCCTTACAAATAGTAGTAGTTTTGCATTATCACTGCCTACTACATAGTACAGAGAGGCTGAGAATACCTTATCTTGATCTGCTTACAGAAACCCTAACCTATATAACCTACATATCCGTTTAATTTGAACTAGCGTAGAAAATGCAACACTTGAGGTAATTCAGGAAACAAAAGCAACAAAGACTAACTTTAAAACCACAGACCAAACCAATACGTTCACCAGATTTACACACTGGCTTTAATGCATTGACTATTAGAATCGCATTCCTAGGACAAAAAGTAGTCTTAGACCTAAATGTAATTCTTAGTTATGGATGCATACGAGTTGATTTGCTGCAATTAATTTTCCATGTTAAGTAACTCCATATGAGATCCCCAAAAACCAGAAATAAGTAAGGTTTTCAATGCAATGCATAGTTTACAAGATTCATTCTATACATAGCGAGGGCACTGGTTAACTCAAATACTGAAAGATAATAACTGTCTGACTTCTGTAGATTAATTTTTAAAAATATCATCAGTAATTTTGATCAACTCTGAATATATGTCAAACAAAAAGTCCTATTACAATTTGCCTGTAGACTCTGTGCCTAGTAATACACACATTCTTCAACAGGTAATGTAATCTATATATACAATTTTGTCATCTATAAAGTGACCTTCATAATGTCCATTTGGATGATGTACAAAAGAGATGAGAGTCTGGAGCAATATAAAACTCACCTTCCCAAAAACCTTGAATTACTCGGTTCAATGCTCCAACAAACAAGAACAAAGGTTCCTAATAATTCTTGAAGGGCAAATCTTTGAAAAACACTAGGAAAAACAACAAAATTTTCTCAACCATGTTACACAGAATTATTAAAAGCAAAAGTGAATAAAATTACAAAAAACCATAGCAATCCTTCTGCTTTAGCCAACAAATTAAGATAGATAATGCTATTAATCCAGACATTGTTATATATTTCCCCCCATTAATAAGGACTCAATTAATCTGACATACTCTCAAATCTCAATCTACCATACACATATTACAAGACATAGGCCAGTGCCTCTAAAAGTCTCAACTAGCATGCTATACTATAATAAATCAACCAAGCCCCGAAAATGCTCATGAACCCCAAAACTTCCGTCCAACTATTGCCTTCAGTGAAAAAGAACAAATTAAGATAGATCATCCTAGTAATTATGACACTGTTACATATTCCTCAAATTTGAGATACTCTCAATCTACCCTGCCCATAATACACAACAGAGGCTGGTGCCTCTCAACTGGCATGCCTGTAATATGTAATTAAGGCTACCTTGCACCTCTATTATGTCTGACAAACTCAAGAATGAACCAGGAGACAGGAGAACTATATTTTTTAATTTATGAGAGCCTAGAGGGTTTTTCCAAATCCTTTCCCAAGTATATTTTAGTTTTGGCCCCAACCATGCAATAAAATAAAGCTTGAAATTTGAAAAATGTTCTCTATAAATGACTTCATCTTCCATTTAAATATTCTGTATTGTTTTTGGGAATACCACATATTATTTTGAAACACCTCACAAAACTCCACTCAAATTTAACCAATCACTTTCTTGAGGAGCTAAATGGACAAATGATAGATTGATTCAATAAGTTCCAATGATGTTCTCAAACAGTTGCAGTTCTATCCCAGAGCATTGTTAGTGACATTTTGGGCTGAATCATCCCAGATGGGAAAACAATGCAGTTTTTAATCTTCAATAGATAAGTATACCTTCTTGTAAACCATCAAGAAAGGAACTAATTTTTTTATTCCATAAGTTACCTGAAACAGGGAAGTACAAACGCTTTTAGAAATAGGGATGACTTTAGAAACAGGGAAATGATGTGTCCTGCTTTCCCATATGCATATGCACACAACAGATGTGTCTCTGCAAAATTTACAAATTAAGCACATGAACATAAAATATTATTCATAAAACATCAAACAGAAGCTGTTGAGAATGTGTGTAATCTTCACCTGTGGCCATGTGCCAAGCCAACCAGTCGGTGGCTGTCAGTTGTTACACGCATTATTACACGTTAGCATATTTTATTGTATTTTAGGGTAAGTTCGACCTAGTCTCCTCCATGGGGCTAGAATGTTAACCCTAGTGGAGTGGTATATACTAAAAATACACAACAGCTCTCATTTGTACCATCATCTTATTCAAGTGAATTCATTTTTCTTTTCATTTTGCCTATGGGAACCTATAGTTTTTCGCTATACTCATGGTGCATCTCTCTTGGTTATCGTCTGTGTCACATGGTTCGGGTTCGAATTCAAGTTCAGCTACCTTGAAATTTGGTTTGAATTTTTTGGTGAGATTCAAATTTCGGAATGAGGTTCAGCATTAGGTTCGCCCATATACGAATTTCCAAATATATATATTATATATATCAACTTTAAAAATGAAATATAACATAATGCTAAAAGAGTAAGAAGTCAGCAAATATATATATCAACTTTAAAAATGAAATATAACATAATGATAGAAGAGTAAGAAATCAGCATCAAGTGTCAAGTTATCGACAAGCATATATGAAAAAGTCAATGTGATGGAGAAAAACACTGGGCAGCTAACTTTGGGCAATAGAAATCAATTAAGAAGCTATATTTCGGAAGATTAGCAGTCGCCCTCTTCAGATATTGGTTTATCTGCCATCCATCTGGAAATTTTCGGTCAATTTGATGGGGCAAAACACTGGGAAGCTAACTTTTGGCAATAGAAATCGACTAAGAAGCAAAATTTTGGGAGATAAGCAGTGAAGGGCATGCCAAAATTCTTATTCCGGTCAACCTACCTTCCCCATAACAAATTTTCAAGGAGACTGAAGGTTGTTTTATGTTGAATATTCGGGGATTTTTGCTAGGGAACTCAAAACTCAGTAAATCCTGCTCAAACTTTTGGCAAGACTCAGCAAGTTGGACCAAACTCACCTAGTAGTTTGCCAGGATTTCAAGAATCGTGAAGTTCGACAGAGGCTTGGCCAGCAACACAAAACCCAAACGTGGCAGACTCGTGGAGGAAGAAAGGGGCTTTCAGACCCCAAGCTATCTTGATTCTCAACCCCATAGCCTGTAGGAGCTCCATGCAGACATGCAGTGGTCACAACTTGCACCAGTGAATGATGGTATTAGGGATTGCATGTGAGGCTAGAGTCAAGTGTCTAGACTCTGAACTTGAAAAACATAGGCGGCCGATTGGGCAGGAACATGGACAGCAGAATGGGCAAGGAATACAGACGGTGGGATAGGCAGATGAATGTGGCAGCGGGAGTATAGTAGGTGGCAGGCATGTGACTTAGGGTTTAGATAATAAAAAATTATGTTAAAAAAAATGAATTTAAACCCATTAAAATCTTGGAATTCGCCTTTAAATTTGTCTTCAGAATCGAATTTGATTAGGTCCAATTCAATTCAGTTCAGCTTCAAGTTCGGGGTTGAAATTAACTGAACTTCAACGAATTTGAAATAAAAAATTGAAGTTCGCCAAATTTCGAACTTGAACACCGAAATTTGGCAAATCCTGTGACATTGGTAATGGTAAAAGATCTTTGTGAAGTCTTCTTGTGATCTATGTTAAGTGTTCGAATTAGGGTTTGTTGAAGAGATTGCTGAATTTTTAGTATTAGCATGAATATTTTAAAATTTGCAGACTAACATAAACAATTGATAAGTGCAGTAAACAACATCAATACATCAATACATTGAACATAGGATTTTTCACTGGAGAAACCTTTAGAAGACAAAAACCCCAAAAGCAATAGTAATTCATCTCGTAAATGAGATGATTAAGTTTTTCCAAAATTCCACAAACTCTAATTGAGTTTGTACCACAGATCCATAATAACAGAAGATAATTCAAATACACAAAAAAATGCCAATTTGGCTTTTTACCAAGTTAAGGCTTTCTGCCCTAACTTTCTCTCTCCTGCCCAAATTATTGTTTCTCCTACCCAGATATGACTGTACAGCTACCCATACTCTGCTGTTTGTCTGCCCTACTGCCCGGCCTGTTGCCCGTTGCTTGGCCTGCTGTTTTGTTGCCCATAGGGCAGACCTGCTAGCCGGAGGCCCTTACGGGCATGCTAACAAGCTGCCCGAAGGTTGGTCGCAGGCACAACCCTCACGAGTATGCCTGTTGGGCTATCCGAGGGTTAGCCGCAAGCTAGAACCCTCACGGGTCAGCCTGCTAGGCCTACCCGAGTGTTAGCCACAAGCTAGAGCCCTCACGGGTCTTCCATCTAAGGCTACCCGAGGGTGTGAAAGAGCGTTGAGCCCTCATTAAGTCTGCCCGAAAGAAGAGAGGGGAAGCTCATGAAGATTGGGGCTGCCCGTGAACGTTAGCAGATGCCCGACGAAAAGGTTGAGACTGCCTGTGGAAAAGATCAGCTGCCCGGAGGTGAAGAGACAGTTAGGGTAAAAACCCTAGCTCACAAAAACTGATAGAAGATGTTGCTGTTGAAAACCCTAGCTTAGGGTTTATAAGAATAATTGTGAATGCCCTAGCTAGACTCATCCATGCCAAGGCATCACATTAATTTTCCTTCTCTTCAATAACTTGTGCAATCTTCAGTTGAAGCAGATGTACGTATGAGAGCAAGTGTGTATAATAATGAAATGGATTGATCTTCTTTTATATCCTTTGAGTCACCTGTAAGTGGACCAAAATTAGAAAGAACAAAATATTATTATTTTATTCTTTTCTAATTTGACTTTTGCCTTTAGTGGTACTAAAGGTCTTTTTGCACTTTCACTTTTACACCTTAGTGGTGCTAAGGGTCTTTATGTATTTTTTACTTTTGCTTTAGCCTTCTTCAAGTGCCCTATGGTTAAGACAAGTGGCCAAGGTGGTCTTTCATCACCACTCAAAGTACATCATCATAAACAGAGAGAATTACTAATGTTTTTATCTCACTCTATGTGACGCTAAAATCGGGTACTGAGGTGTCTTAGCCAAGGGTAGCTAAGCCTTGGAGAAGATCACAAAGCCCATTGATCGAAGGTCAGAGTGTCACACGTGCCTAGACCCGATCTAGGGCTTATAGTGTCTTCCTGGTAACAGACCAGGTGCCCCAACCATACGCTGCATAATTTAACACTAGGTCAAATACTGGGTAACAAACCAAGCGCCTCCTCCTCCCGGAGAATGGCCCTCAACCCCTAGCTGAGTCCCTAGTCCCGGACTAGGTAAATTCCTGGTAACTGACCAGGTGCCTCCATTCAAAAGAATGGCCACTCAGCTCTAGATTGAGTCCCCAATGCTAGATTGGTTCCACATCCTGGTCACGGACTAAACGTCATCATGCAACATAATGATCACTCAACTCAAGGTTGAGTCCCCCAATGTTGGACTGGTTCCATATCGTGGTCCCGGACCAGATATCCCCATTCAATAGAATGGTCACTCAACTCTAGGTTGAGTCCACACCCTGGTCTCGGACCAGGTGTCTCCATTCTCCCAAGAGAATGGCTCTCGATGTTGCTCAAAAAAATCAACACTCCCTCTCTGCGAGAGAGACATTCTCTATCATGCCAAGCTTGTCACGAAAGTATACGAACTTTGATGTTGTCAAAGGCTTGGTCAAGATATCTGTGATCTGTTCATCCGTACGAATGTACTGCAACTTCAGAGCACCTCTCTGCACTAGGTCTCTGATGAAATGATACCTCATTTCAATGTGTTTCGATCTATCATGAAACACTGGGTTCTCCAAAAGATTTATGCAACTCTGATTATCGCAATGGATGATCGTTGAGTCAAGCTTTCCCCCGAACAGATCAGATAGAAGTTTTCTGAGCCAAACTGCTTCCTTGTAGGCATCACTTGCAGCAATATACTCAGCCTCAGCTGTACTCTGAGCTATGGAACCTTGCTTCCTACTGGACCAAGAGATCATTGTTGATCACATACTGAAGCAGTAACCAGAGGTGCTTTTCCGGTCTACTGCATTGCCATCCCAATATGAATCTACATATCCAGATAATAATACTCCACTGCTAGAAGTTTACCTGAGCCCATAAGTGATAGTACCTCGCACATATTTGAGTACGTGCTTGGCAGCTACCAAGTGTATGTGCTTCGGATCGGACATGAACTGACTCAGAGCATTCACTATGTAACAAATGTCCGGTCTCGTATGCACAAGATACATCAAGGATCCAATAAGTTGTATGTACAGAGTAGAGTCCACACTCTGTGAATTGGCAGCTGAGTCACACAACTTTGTCAAGTTGGTGGTCATGGGTACGCTCATGGACTTGTAGTCCTGCATCCCAAATCTCTACAAGATGTCCACTGCATACTTTCCTTGTGTCAAGAAGTTCTCGCCTAGCTTTTGTCAAACCCGAGATCCTTCATCTCGAATTCAGAGGTAAGCTCCCTCTTACACTGTTCTATCAATTGTTCATCACCTGTGAAAAACAAGTCATCTACATATAGAACAAGTATCAAGACATGATTATGAACAACCTTAAAGCACAATTTAGAATCAGTTGTACTTTTGGAAAACCCCAAGCTATGGAGAAATCCATCCATCCTTGCATACCAAACTCTCGGAGCCTGTTTCATCCCATACACGGCTTTCTTCAATTTACACAAATGGGTCTTCTTCCCATGACTCACGAATCCTTCAGGTTGTTCAATATAGACTTCCTCCTCAATCTTGCCATTGAGGAAGGCGGAATTTACATCCATCTGATGTAACTTCCATCCGAATACTGCAGCAAGAGAAATGATGGTTCTAATGGTAGTATACCTGGAAACAAGAGAAAATGTATCATCATAGTCAATGCCTTCTTTCTGAGTGAAGCCACGAGCTACGAATCTGGCTTTATACTTCTCCACACTGCCATCAGCAACATGCTTGATTTTATAAATCCATCTGGATGTCACCATTTACTTTCCTGTTGGTCTAGGAACAACTCCCCACACATCATTCTTCATGATTCAATTGTACTCTTCAATCATGGCATCAACCCATACCTGTTGACTTGCTGCTTCTTCGTATGAGGAAGGTTCTATAGTGATAAGCTGGCTCATAAGACCGAAGTACTTTTGTGGTCTTATGCTTTCTCTTAAAGCCCCAGGAGGAGCTTTATGCTTCTCACCTTCTTGTACCATTTCTCGGTACCAAGCAAGTCTCCTTTTGGAAGGAGAAACTTCAAGCAGTTCTTCTGGTGGACTTTCAGTGTCCTCGGGTGCATCTGGAATTTGATCCTCAAATTCCTCTTCCTCCCTCTGAATTTTTGAATCTGGAAATTCAAGGGGAGGTACTTCATCTTTTGTTGAAAGCTCTTATGTTTTACGAAACATAGCTTCCTCATGGAAGATCACATCTCCGCTGACTTCAATGTACCTCTTTCCAAGTACATAGATACGATAGGCCTTCGAGCAAACACTGTTCCCGACAAATATACCTTTCTTACCGGAGGGTTCTAGCTTGGCCCTATTTTCCTTTGGCACATGAATGTACACTGAAGTGCCAAATATCCTCATGTGGTCAACTACAGTTTTCTTCCTGGTGAAGACTTCTTCTGGAGTCTTCTCCCCAAAGATAGCATGAGGACTTCTGTTCTGGATGTACACAACAGTACCAACAGCTTCAGCCCACAAGAATAAAGGAAGATCTAGATCGATGAGCATGGCTTTAGCAGCTTCACAGATCGTTCTATTCTTCCTTTCTGCAACCCCATTCTGCTGAGGGTTGTACGGTACTGTTGGCTCTTTCTTGATTCCTACTTCTTGGCAAAAATCATCAAACCCATTAGATTCATACTCACCTCCATTATCTAATCTCAAGATACGGATGTGTCTGCCAGTCTGATTTTCAATCAATGCCTTGAACTCTTTAAACCTATCAAAAGTCTTGCTTTTGGCATTGAGGAAGTAAATCCATGACTTCCAAGAGTGATCATCAATGAACAAGACATAATATAAACACCCACTCAAAGAGGGTGAAGACATAGGCAAAGTGTCCAAACTTGTGGCAATTATAGCATTCCACTTTTGAAACATCAGAGAACTTACCTTGAGGTCTCTTTCCCTTCTTTTGCTGAGGGAAGGGCTTCTTTAACTTCTTTGTCTTTGTTGCAAGTGCAAGGTTACCTTCCTTGATTACCTTGTCTGAAGTCCTTCCCTCTTCTTCTATGAAATCATGCCAAAGTCTTTCGAAAGTTGGTTGATTCTCACGTCCATTGATAGATGCCATTAAGGTTTCCCAAGAGCTTGGGAGACCATCAACAACAGTTTGCACAAGGTCATCATCATAAACAGTAATACCAATAGCGATAAATTGATCCCTTACCTATGCAATCTTCGTGAAGAAAGAACCAACCCCTTCATCCTTGTTCAGCTTCAAAGTTCGTAACCTTTTCTTCAAGACCCTCTTTTGACTAGGAGCCTTCTTCTCATACAAGTCAACCAAGGTATCAAAGCATTATTTGGCAGTCTTTAATGTTGTGATGTTGGGCATCACGGTTTCTTTGATGGAATCATAAATTATCCTTCTAGCCTTAGCATGCTTCTTCTTGTAAGCAAGTCTACCAGCATTAGATGTTGGCTCTTCATTGACATTAAACACAATATCATCCAGGTCATTTTCTTCTAGAATAGTTGTCAACCTAGCTTTCCAGAAGTTGTCGTTAGCTGAACCTTGTAGCTTCTCTTCCGGTCTGAAGATATTGATGGCCATCTTTGCCACTTAGTAAAATGTTAAGTCTGCAAAAATATCCCGAGGTCTAGGAAGACAACAACAATCTCCCTTTACTGTGTCTTCACATGCTAAGCTCTGATACCATGTTGAATTTTTAGCATTAGCATGAATACTTTTAAAATTTGCAAACTAACATAAACAATTGACAAGTGCAGTAAACAACATCAATACATCAACACATTAAACACAGGAATTTTCACTAGGGAAACCTTTGAAGGACAAAAACCCCAAAAGCATCAGTAATTCATCTCGTAAATGAGATGACTAAGTTTTTCCAAAATTCCACAAACTCTAATTGAGTTTGTACCACAAATCCATAATTACAGAAGATAATTCAAATACACAAAAAAATGCCAATTTGGATTTTTACCAAGTTAGGGCTTTCTGCCCAGAAATAGCAAGCTACCCAAATTACTGTTTCTCCTGCCCAGATCTAACCGTACAGTTGCCCGTACTCTGCTGCTTGTCTACCCTGCTGCCCGGCTTGCTTCTCGGCCTGCTGTTTTGCTACCCGGCCTATTTCCCACTGCCCAACCTGCTATTTTGCTTCCCGTAGGGCAGACCTGCTAGTCTGAGGCCCTTACGGGCATGGCAACAGGCTGCCCGAAGGTTGGTCGCATGCACAACCCTCACGGGTATGCCTGTTGGGCTACCCGAGGGTTAGCCATAAGCTAGCACCCTCACAGGTCTTCCTGCTAGGCTACCCGAGGATTAGTGGCAGGCTAGAACCCTCACGGGTATGCCTGCTAAGGCTACCCGAGGGTGTGAGAGAGGGTTGAGCCCTCACTAAGTCTGCCCGAAAGAAGAGAGGGGCAGCCCCTGAAGATTGGGGCTGCCCGTAAACCTTAGGAGATGCCTGGTGAAAAGGTGGAGACTGCCCATGGAAAAGATCAGCTGTCCGAAGGTGAAGAGAGAGTTAGGGTAAAAACCCTAGCTCACAAAAACTGATAGAAGATGTTGCTGCTGAAAACCTTAGCTTAGGGTTTATAAGAATAATTGTGAATGCCATAGCTAGACTCATCCATGTTAAAGGCATCACATTAATTTTCCTTCTCTTCAATAACCTGTGCAATCTTCAGTTGAAGCAGTTGTACTTGTGACAGCAAGTGTGTATAATAATGAAATGGATTGATCTTATTTTATATCCTTTGAGTCACATGTAAGTGGACCAAAATTAGAAAGAACAAAATATTATTATTTTATTCTTTTCTAATTTGACTTTTGCCTTTAGTGGTACTAAAGCTCTTTTTGCACTTTCACTTTTACACCTTAGTGGTACTAAGGGTCCTTATGTATTTTTTACTTTTGCTCCAGCCTTCTTCAAGTACCCTATGGTTAATACAAGTGGTCAAGATGGTCTTTCATCGCCACTCAAAGTACATCATCATAAACAAAGAGAATTACTAATGCTTTTATCTCACACTCTGTGTGACGCCAAAATCAGGTATTGCGATGTCTTAAGCAAGGGTAGTTAAGCCTTAGAGGAGATCACAAAACCCATTGATCAAGGGTCAGAGTGTCACACATGCCTAGACCCGATCTAGGGCTTATAGTGTCTTCCTAGTAATAGACTAGGTGCCTCAGCCATAGGTTGCATAATTTGACACTAGGTCAAATACTTGGTAATAGACCAAGCGCCTCCATTCTCTCGGAGAATGGCCCTTAGCCCCGGGCCGAGTCCCTAGTTTCGGACTTGGTAAATTCCTGGTAACTGACCAGGTGCCTCCATTCAAAAGAATGGCCACTCAGCTTTAGGATGAGTCCCCAATGCTAGACTGGTTCCACATCCTGGTCCTAGACCAGATGTCATCATTCAACAGAATGATCACTCAACTCAAGGTTGAGTCCCCTAGTGTTGGACTGGTTCCATATCGTGGTCACTCAACTCTAGGTTGAGTCCACACCCTAGTCCTGGACCAAGTGTCTCCATTCTCCTAAGAGAATGGCTCTCGATGCTGCTCAGAAAAATCAACAAAGATCATTGTAGATTTTTCCATCTCTTATGATCTCAACAAAAACATGTTTCAAACCTGTCACATCACCACCTTTGACATATGTAAATGGTAGTGGATATAATGTGTGTTCAATTTCCTACTTTTTTTAAATTAAGGCTATGAAAATGCCCTATTAGGTAAGCTGCTCCAAAGCATGCCATGTAAATATTTATATGTTAATTTCGTCTTGTTTGGCATAGGGTGTCAAACACATGATTTGGGTAACAGGTGAAGGCCTTCGACAATTCATCAAATAAAGACAAGTAGCCATATTGCTCAAGGACTATAGGGACTCAAATATGGGCATTAGAAATAGATACCCATAAAAAGTTTCAAGGTTCAATAGATGACAAATGGGCATTGGCGGAAAATGTAAATTGGACCCTGAGGATTGGGTGAGAAAAACACTTCTATTGAGATAATGACAGTTAATTCCTTTGTTACAAATTTATCATACTCAACAAAAATTGAAGGGCATGGCTCATGCAAAACTATTTTTTAGTTTTGAAGTAAACAATGTAATTGTGACTTTAACTCTTCCACCACCTTCTTCAAAGGAAACAGCAAAAGGAATTGTTTTCTTCTTCTTCATCATTTGGATGACCATTACTCTAAATTTCATGTTGCCTCTCCTTGCTCCCTGATTACACTATTAGCCATTAGAAAACTAGCAAGGTTGTTGGTATTGATTCATTTTCAGATATTGAGAAGTGTAGGAACTTGATTTCAGCCTTGAAAATCCAGTGAGCAGAACCGCTGCTATATTCTATCGACTACATGGAGGATCTATAGGATAGGAGTTTCTTACTAGTAAAGAGGTCAATTCCCTAGCGCAAGCCGTTTGTTGTGTCCCTAAACAAAATGAATTTTGTCATTAAAGTAAGCCTATATAATTGGGTTATTTTTGTATCTGTGCACATTTATGAAAAATAAGGACTATGTATCCTGGGTAATGTTATGTGGGGTCCCCTTTAATGTCGTACATTTCTCCTAGTTGAATAGGATAGAAGGACAAAATATGAATATGGTTGACCTATGTTTTAAGACCTGGTTTTGGATAATGGTTTTTGTTAAAGTTAGTGTAGCTGCGAGACCCATTCTCAGAGAGGATGGTACCCTAGTTAGTTAACTAGAGTAGAGTAAGACCCTAGAAGGTACCCTAAGGCCCCCAGTAGTCTCCTGGGGTTTTTGGTCTGGGACCAAGCAGGTTGATGCCATGGCAAAGCCCCTATCATATGGCTAGGGCCCCTATATGCCTCTAAGGTATTCTGGTTTGGGACCAGAGACACAATGTCCAAGTAGAACCTGCAGGTAGAGGCAGAGACATATTCTGGTCTAGGACCAGGGACACGATGTCCAAATAATTCTTGCAGGAAGTTGATCAACTTTCAGCCTGAGACTGAAGCTCAGCTTAGTACCGAGGACCATTCTCCGAGAGAATGGAGGACCCGGTCGGGGTCCAGGAGTTTATCAACATGATTCAGTTTGGGACTGAAGCTCAACTTAGTACTGAGAGCCATTCTCTGGGAGAATGGAGGCACCTGGCCAGTTACCAAGAATTTGATTCAATCCGAGACTGAAACTCAGCCTAGAGCTGAAAGCCATTCTTTAAGAATGGAAGATGTGTGATGTCCTCTCTCCTAATCGTTACTGCAAGGTTGCTTCTCAAGGGACTGGCCACCCCTTAATGATGTCACTAGCATCTAACCCTTAGGATCAGTATTAAGGACCAAAGGATCATACCATTTGGTTTGGATCTTCCCCTTCTACAGTGATGATAAAATATATGAAACAGTGTACCTTGAGAGAGAAAAGATTAAAGTCCTTGGTCTTGTTGGTCCTATAGGTAAATGTTTGTCCACTCTTATGGTTCACCTTGATCTTGTGAGCTTGTGGGTTGTTTTATTGTGGCCCCTTCTGTTGACTCATGGTCCTTTATCTTACTTGGTCCTAGCACTATTATTGTGTGTACCTTTGTTATGATGACTCTTACCTTATGGTTTTTTGGTACACTAACTTAAGTTCTTTTTATCTTTTGGTTGAACCATTTACTTTATGACTTTATTATAAAATCACTAAATATTTATTTTATGGTTTAATTAATACAACCTTTATGGTTTTATCAATAAAGACCTTTGGACCACTTATTTATCTTATGGTTTTCTTTTTGACCTTTGGACCAATCATAGACCTTTTTTATACTACTCTAAGTCATTTTATTTTATAGTTAAAATCTTGGACTTTTTATTTTTACCTACGGTACCCTATCTTAAGGTTAAAACCAAGGCTATATATTTCCACCCCCGTGTCTCTCTTGTAGATATCCATCAACGCACATAGTGCGACTGTGTAGCATGACTGGGTTCTTATCTCTTGCACCCACGATTCCTCTCCCTCTGCGTAGCTGTTCACCCAGCGTGATTTCCAGCATGTCTACCAAAGTGACTGCTCTCCGTCAGCTCCTAGCGTGACTGTTGCCCCGGGTGATCTTCCTCAGTGTGATTGCTTCTCCACGTGATTGCTTCCGCGTGTGACTCTTCTACTGTCTCACTTCTGCTAGCATGACTGGGGTTTCTTCTTAGTGTGACCATGTGTTCAGACATTGTCTCTGCCCCAGCGCTCCCATTCACATGACTGTACATTGATCAGCAGCGTGATTATTGCTCAGCAGCGTGTACATTACTCAGCATCGTGTTTATTGCTCCAGCAATGTGACCTTTCCCCTTTCTTCCTCTAGCGTGATTAGACTCCTCCTTCTCCACTAGCGTGACCCGGTCCACCAAATGATATTTCTCTTGCCCTCTACGTGTTGCTTCCTTTATGTGCAGACTGTGGCCTTTCCCATCGTGACCATGGGTTCATTCTTCATGTGCAGACTGTGGCCTTTCCCATTGGGACTGTGGGGTTCTACCCAGCGTGTTTGTTTTTATGTGTGGACTGTAGTTCTCCAGCTTGACTGTGTAGGATGACTGCATAAAGTATGACTGTGTCTCTGCACTATGTGACTGCATCCTTACTCAGCATGTTTGTGTGTCCTTTGTTATCCTAGGCTCTCTCTCAAGGTACGTAAATTGTTTGCCTAGTTGACAGGCTGATTCAAATATTGGTTATGATTCTTTACTGCTGATATATACTGTACATTATTTTATCATGTTGTTATTGTACATGGCATTTGATGATTCTCAAGGACCAACGTTAACGCAGTGACTAATGGAGTGCTAAGTTGAAAGAGATGAAATTTTTTTTTTGTTTATTACAGTTTACATTTTATCGAGCAGTACTATTCTGAATCTGAGTTTTATATGTTCATGCATTAAAATTTACTACTTGTGTTAAAATTCCTCTAACTCTAAAACTTCAATAGTTTTCAGCCATTTGTTTTGACTCGATGGTTTTTGGGAGACAACCCATCTATAAATATGGTGTTCAGAGTTTCCCTGTTGCTCAGTGGGTATTATCTTTCTCGATGGCGCATCCAGTAGATTCAGGCTTCAGCTTTCAATCTGTGTGCAGCAGCCTCAACAACCTGGAAACCTGTGCAGCATTGATTACTGTCAGTGTGCAGGCACAGTAAATGAAGGTGCACCAGTTAATGAGAGTTTTGTGGTTAAGGCATATGCATGCTTGCAACATGCATGCACCATCTTTAGCAGGCTTTCGTTATCTTTAGAAATCAGCACCATATTTAGATTTGTTTCCTTCAGTTTTGAAGCAGTTCCAGATTTAGACAGGTGCATGTTTTTCCAGATTTAGATAGAGGATAGGCGAACAGCTTTTGTGGTTTCTTGTCCTGGAAGGTGCTTTCTACTTGGAATTTTAGGTTCATGCATGAAACATTCTTATCATGAAGGATGGGCACAGTTAGGTGCCTAGATTCAGGGTTTTTTCTTGTCTAAGAAGGCGCTACTGTGGAGTCTATATTCAGTGTGAACCTTAGTCTTCTCTTAATCTGTAAAAGAGACACATGGTGACTCTTGCAAAGTTACTCAGTCCTCTTAATCTGCAAAATTTACTTAGACAGCAGCTCACTATCCTGACTTTGCCATGATATTAAGAGAAAGGAGGTCTGTAACTTTGGACAATAAAGAAAAAGACAGTGGATATTGAGAGCAAATATGGCTGCCTTGGGTAAGATTAAGACGAAGGCAGATAATAAGGAAAAGAAAAAACAAAAGGGAGATTCACTGGCTCGGGCTTTTTCCTCTAATTCAAAGGATGCCTAGATTAATGCATAAGCTTATCAGAGCACTATCCAATAAAATTACAAGATTGGTTTTAGGAAATAAAGCTGTAACACAAGGACCTCAGAATGCTGGATTAAGAAATCAGAATTTCCCAGAGAGATATTAAATCCCTTACAGCAGACCTTTTAATCCTCAACTGATTGCTTGCGAAAGAAGTGCAGAAGACCCTCCAATTCAGCAAACTCTAAGAAATAATACTAACAATAATGCAGTCGAGGAATATATTCCTGCAGTTGATCCAAAGAAGGAATCTGGAGCAGGTATTCTGATTGTTTCTCCTACAGATGAATATGAAGCCTTGGTACAATTGTAATTGCTTCTTTTCAAAATTATAGAAAAGTGAAGTGATTGAACACTGCAAATTAAGCCTGCTGTTTGTTTTTTCACACTAATATGTTTGCAAAGCTAGCATCCTTTATATGTGAGTTTGAAAGATTGTAACAGTTTTCAGACTCCTCAATTACGGTTAGTATTTAGGAGTGCAGATCAATTTACCGTGTCTTGAAAATTTAACATGGTATCAAAATCATGCATCTAAGATCTTCCAGACCAATGTATGGAATGCGATGCCGTCTTTGAGAAGGATCTTACACCAACCCTGCCTTTCTTTTATAGACTAAGAAAGGCTAGGGATCTACAAAACTAGCCTATCCCTGTGAGGCACCTGTTAGCCCTCACAGATTATATGAGGCCCTACACTTCTAATTTTCATCACAAAGCTTGTCGACAGATTGATGCAGCTGCTGGATGTCTTGGGTGCTTGATGCTAGAGTGATGGTTCCTGTTGTTTTAATGCCCTACTTGGTGATTGGTTGATGGATCTTAGTGGTATAATGGTGTAAGTAGCTATTGGATGTGATCTCTCCATGGTGTTTTGATATTGCTATGTCCTCCTCTTGTCAATATTGGCATGCTTGGAGTCTCCTTGCTTAGCATTTATCTAACATTTTTTGCTTTCATGGAATGGGAACCCATGAACTTATGGACTCCCTATGTTTTAAAGTGTTGATAAATGCTCCTTGATGAAGTATTCCCTATAGGATGTGTTGACAGAAAGATTATTGATTTAGTTATGTGGGATTGAGGCCTCCTAGTTAAAACGATTTGGTCACCCTAGGATGGAGCGCCCTAGCACTGTTGGTTTAATAATTAATTTGACATGTTGATGACATGGACTAGCCCTTTTGATGGAGCGCTTCTCTTGTATGTATGACTTTGTAGTGACTCAGTAGCATGTGGAGGCTTTCTATTGGAGCACTCTAGCTCATTTGATGTGACTCACATTTGGAGATGATTTAATTTGGTTTTCCTTAGAGCACCCTCCCCTCTAGCACATGTTTAGAGGCATAACACCCACCTTTTGATAGGGCACCCTTGCTCCTTGGTTGGCATCTTAGTATGGTTGGCTTTCATTGTGAGTGGAACACTCCCTTGATTTTCTCCTGTTGGCACATATGTTGGGACATGGTCATGTGATATTGCATCCTAAATGGGGCTATCCCCTTGTATTATGGATCTAGTGGCTTAACTTGGTGATTCGGGCACATGGATTGGCGTGGAGTACTAGCAATTGAGATTCTTATTCATGGATCTAACCATTAGCCCATGATTTGAAGGTTTATTGCACCTTGAAGCTCAAATCAAAGAGCCACCTAAAGAGACATCCTAGCTTAAAGGAATCAAAGAAGGCATCCACTCTAGGAGGTTACTTGCACACCTCTCTATGCTTTATTGATCAGACATCTCAATTGGAGAGCCACACGTGTGGCCTTGGAACATCTTTGACTTGGTTCAAGCCAATTTTATTACATGATTGATGGGACATTTCACATGGAGGATTGCTTGCACACATTTCTATGCCATCCCGGTGGGGCCTTTTACCTTTTACTTGGAGATCCTCTATTTGTTTCAGTGCACAACTTTTCGTGCTTGGTTGAGGAAGTGTCCCACTTTTGGGAGCCACTTTGTACATATTTGATGGGGCCATCCACCTTGGAGATATTACACATGAGATTTCATGCCCTATTTTGAGGAGATGTCCTACTTTATAGGACTCGTTGCACACTTGTTGATGATTTGGAGAGAACATTTTGGCATTGGAGAAGATTGAGGGCGATCAAACATTAGATCTAGCGTTCATTTACCATCTAGAGTGCTTATCAGGTCTATTCTATTGGAGCACTACACTTGGAGAGCCTTTGGTGGCTAGGCATTGGAGTTTACTTGGCATTTCTATGCCATGTAGGTGGGACATTTTACTTGGAGAACCTCTAATTGTTTCATTGCATACCTTTTCATGATTGGTTGAGGAAGAGTCCAACTTTTGGGAGCTACTTTGCACATATTTGATGGGGTCTTCCACCTTGACAATATTACACGTGAAATTTCATGCCCTATTTTGAGGAGGCATCCTACTTTAGAGGACTCACTACACACTTCTTGATGATTTAAAGGGGATGTTTTGGCATTGGAGAATATCAAAGGGGGTCAAAACCCTAGATCTAAAGTTTATCTACCATCTTAAGTGCTTATTGGGCCTATTTTATTGAAGTGTTACACTTAGAGAACCTTTGGAGGCTAGCATTGGGGTTTACTTGGTGTTTTACCTCACTCGATGGAGGCATCCCACTCTCTCATTATTGGAGGCTTGTATTTGTAGCTTTGACCACCCTATCTTATGGAGTACAAATACTGCATTATGACCTAGTTGAGAACAGTGGATAATTATGAACTATTCTACACAGCTACAATCTGGAAATTCAGAACAAGCACAATTTCCAAAAAATATCACATTACTCTATTACTAAAGGAAATTACAACAATTGTCGACACACCGCCTACAAACACTTGCTTTCACAGCAACACACAGATAAGCACAATAACCCTTTACCTCAGATAAACTTGCTAAGCTAATGCACCCTACTCTCCTTCTATAAACTAAGAAGAGTAGAAGTTACAATAGATAAGTACTAACCCTAAGTGGTGCATTAAACTTGACCATATCAACTTCAATACATGCACCCTATTATGAGAGAGGGCAACCCTCTTCATAAATGCACCCCATTAATGCTCATTGATGAGAGATATTACTTCTCCACTATTCCACCTAATAACTGGGATATAACAACTATCATAAATGTGCCATGCCTATGAAGTAATGTGCCCAACATCAAGTGCAATCACTAGCATTAAAGTGCTCCATCGCTTTAGCATTAAAGCACACACCTAGGAAATCTTGTCCATCATGAAAGGGGATAGCTCCAGCAAATAAAAAATGATAGAGGATTCATAAAACAAATTACCCTCATAAAGATCGCCCTCGGTACTGCACTCCCTATCTCTGGCTTTGCCATTTCCACTGATGTTTCCCCCTACTAAAGGAAGAAGACCTATGTAGCATGGGAACCAATCCCGGCCTTTAGGAAACTCATTCCCGACGTTCCAACATTCCAAGGAACTTGGGAACTGGTAGGGGACGTTCCAACTCTAGCGGGAACCATTCCAAATGATTGGGAACTTACTAGGAACTTTTACCATATAAAATCAAGAACTCGAGGACATTTTCTTGAACGTTTCCTTCACCGGAAGCTTCCACGCATTCATGATCACCACCAATCAAAACTAAAATTTCCAAGGAAGAGGAGAAGAAGATGCAAGGATGCACCTGAGGCATTCTATAGGCCGGGTGTGATTATATGGAACACTAAAGACAAGACGAATCAAATTTATAGTGTGATAAAACTTTCTTATGAGTAGTTCTTGAATTAAATATATACCTGACCCACCCATCGTCGTCTATGAGATCATTTCATCTTTATCGCTTTTAAGTTTTTGGTTTATTTATGCATGTCTTTGTAAACATGGGATCCTCTCCTTGGAGGGTTGTTAACGACATTCCTATTTCCTTGTGACAATACATATACATGATTGACTCCGAATTTTTCCTCTAGAAAACTAAGTCGCAATAAAAGTCTAGTGCTACCTTATCGAGTTGGTGCACTTATCTCTATCTACCACCGGTCCTAGAGTATTCACTTGTCCCTATGCTAAATTGCAATTACCGCTAATCAATAATAAATGTAAATCTATTTTGGTATTTTATATATTAAATAAAAGAAAGTAAATTTATATATTTAACTATTTACTTTATGAATAAAAATATAAACTTTTAACTAATTGAAATAGTTTTAAATCTTACTTTAAAACTAAATTCATATATTAAATTTAAATAAAAATTATCTTAATTTTTATTTTATAATAATTTAAATTTGATTATTTATACACCTTTGCAAATACCCTAGAATAGAATGTATTTTAAACATATAATATTCTAATCCATTTTAATCATAGTTGACACATTACTGAAAACTTACTCTATCCTTATAGCCACAAATATAGGGACTATAACTCTAAAAGTCCCCACTTCACAAAGAGTCTACCTTATATAATCAATGACATGGATGGTAATCCTGATTTTATTGCCATTTGCAACTGCTAAGAGACCTAGTCTAAGTCACCTGGTTTGAGTTCGTGTTCGAATTCGAAGACCTTGAAAATCGAAAAAAAAATCGACAATGAAAAATTTGGCCATAAAATTCAACATTAAGTTCAACAAGCTATATAATTTGGAAATTAAAAAATATATAAAAAAATTCAATTAATGTAATAATACATAAATTTTTAAAATATAATAACACAACTTTTAACTTTTTAAAATAAGCTAACTTAATATTTCTATTTTCTATTTCTTTAAATATGGTATCCTCCTTAGGTTAACATTATTTTATATTATTATCCTATGTAGCTTAGTAATAAACATTTTTTTATATTTGATGCATTCTGGTTATGTATGCTTTGTCGAAATTTCTCTCTCCCAACATTATGCTCATTAACCCTGACCGGCAGTCCTGCTACGCTTTCGGTTTCCTCTTCGCACGGTCGTTTTGTGGTTTCCCTATGGCTCGTGGTCGTAGTTGTCATCTGTGGCTATATCCTGCAACTATAACAGTGCTTTCCTATTGGTGCCCTCTCACACTACAGAGTCACGAGTACTAGTCCCCTCTCCTCACAACCCTCACGACAAGCGCCTCACAACCCTCACAACAAATGCCTCACAAGCACAATTTACGGTAGGATTTTGGGCCGCCCAAATTAAAAAAACGATGTTATTAAATTTACCCCGAACTTCGAACAAGTCGAGTCGATTTACACGTCTATTTCCTCTGCGGGGGGCCCTCCTGTGGTCATGGCTTGAAATTCGGCGATTTTCAATGATTAAAATTGACTATCTGAAAAAAACAACGAATTTCGAATTTGAAGGCAAAAAATCGCCGAATCCGATGACTTAGGCTCTAGTTACCACTGTAACAGAAGGGATAAGCTAAGTCATCTAGTTTGTGCTAATGTTTCTTCTCTTCTCATGTTCTTTTTATTTTATTTTTTTTATTTTTTAATATATATTATCGTCGTTCCCAACCTATCGTTTCTTGCAAATTTGGGGGACCCTTCTAGACATATCAGGTACTCGTACCCACGTTCCCAACGTTCCCGCATTCCAAAAACTTGTGCAACATAGCTGAAAACTTACTCTATACTTGTAGCCACAATTATATGGACTATAACTTCTAAAAGTTCCCACTTTAGAAAGAGTCTACCTTATATAATCAATGACATGGATGGTAATCCTGATTTTATTGCCATTTCCATTTGCTAAGAGGTCCTAGTTACAACTTTAATATAAGGGATAAGCTAAGTCATATGCTTTGTGTTAATGTTTCTTTTCTTATCTATGTCTCTTCTCTTCTCATGTTTGTTTAATAATTTATTTATATTTTTTTACTATATATTATTGTCTCTCCCAACCTATCATTTCCTACAAATTTGGGTCGAACTTCTAGACATATCCGATACTTGTACACATGTTCCCAACATTCTCGAATTACAGAAACTTGTGCAACATAGCCCCATAGAGACCATAATGCAATTCCTTCATTAGTTCTCGAGCCTCTGCGGAATCTACTTACCAAGATCACCCCATAAAGGTTCCTCCAGCCCAAACCATCAATAGTTAAACAATAATTAATGGTTGACAACTTAAGAAATCCTTGTTAATTTTTATCCAAGTGAGTTAAACATGCTAAATTGTGCAAATTAGTGTACTATTCATTCCGTACCTACACATACCTCTACAGAATCTTCCTCTACATGCTCCATTGCTTTCTCAATCAAAGTAAGGCTGCCCTCTACTATCAATTCCATCAACCATTGCCCCTGCACATGCTTCGTTGGCTTGAATTCTAGATCATATTCTTGGATTTTAGCAATTCAATTACCTTGTATTCCCCAACATTCCCGTTGTGACAAAATCTATTTGAACTTTCACCATAGGATGGTGCATGTAGGCCACAACTTTAGCATTCCAAATATATTCCTTGAACCGTTTCAATGCTCGAACCAAGGAATAAGCTTTCTTTTCCATAGTAGTGTACTTAAGATTAACCCTCTTCAAGGCTTTGCTCATAAAGGCTATAGGCTACTCAAAACCATCATTATTTTTCTGTTATAACATGATAGGCAAAGAAAAATCAGAAGCAAAGGAAAATATTCGGAAATCTTTACTGTAACAAGGGCTTACCAATACTAGAGCATAACATAGGGCTTTCTTTATGTCTTCAAATACTTGCTTAGACTCTTTGATCCAAACAATATCCTATCCTTTTTTAGCATACTTTAGATGGAATAAGTGATTTCAGCGAAGTTTGGCACAAACCTTCGTAGAAAATTAATACGCCCAAAAAAGGATTGGATAGCCTCTATGGTGTATACTTTCGTACACACACATGCTAAATAGCATCTGCTAGAGGGTTGTGAACTCTAGCAAACTTTCAAAGATGAAAGACAAGACTATCTACTAACAAACTATAAGGTCTTTGCCTAAAAGGTTTGGCCTACTCTTTCAAAGGGACCTTATGCATAATCCTATCATTTCTACACCAAATCTATGATTCCCTCACTCTTGCATCACTTATAAGAAATATATTTGGGCCCCCCACGGCCCCCCAACCCTAAAGCTTTGTGCCAATAATTAACATGTGATTAACATAAATAAAACCCAAGCAATATTAATAAGCACATTATAGAAAGATAACAATAAGTACCCCTTAAGATAATATCAAACATGATAGGTTTTCTCTAAGTGAGACATAAAAATGAGGCTTAGGCCTCTTTATAAATAGGTGTTAGCATCACTTATGCTATGGGACCCTAACCCAAGCCATGGCACCCCCAAGGGCAGCCACTAACACCAATGTAGTCCACAACACACTACTAAGGGTTTATAATAAATGACTTCTAGAGCCATTAGAGCCAAAAGTCAAGGTTACACCAACACTTTGAACCACAAAGGCCTTCCCAAAGAATGGATAGCTAGAGTTGATTGTGTCATTGTTGACTGTGGCCTTATGGATGAATGCAACACGATCAAAGAAATATCCAGCCTTTATATACTATAAACTCAAAGTGCAAATTGCATATTACACAACATGAATATAAGGAAAAAAGCTATAACAAGTTTTCACCAAATCAATTCATTAGTTTTAAATGACTCCTAAATTTGATTGACTCGTGTCAACTTAGCCAGTACTCACTAACCAAGCATTTGTTTCAAGTCAACTTTGCAAGTTTCGTTGTGTCAGCAAGTGGTATGACTAGTGTGACCACTTGGAGACATAATTGAATATATAGGTTTTCTTCCACTAAAAAAGTGATGAAAGTTAGTTCCTTGTAGATCTAACTTGTCAATGTTGAAAAGTGATATTAGTTATCTCCTAATAGGATTATCTTGTTCACCTTGCCCCCTAATTTCAATCCTAGTAACCTTTATAAAATTCTCAATTCTTTAGCATCTTGATGTGGATACACCAAAACATCCTTCACAACACTCCTTTACTTGAACACTTTCTCTCCACACCACCAAGTAATAATTACTTGTATTGTTTTCACTTGGAACTATATAAAAATAGCATAAAGATACTACATGGAACACACCAAGGTTGTTAGCGAAATCAAAGAAGGAGAATGAAGTGCCAATGTTCAAAAACTTCCGAGTGCAAAGTGTCTTAGAAGCGTTTTTTATATAATATATATTTAAAAGCATAAATACAAGTAAATATCCATACATAATATATAAAAAAGGCATGCATAATGTCGAATTAGTTGCAAAAAATATGAAAACATCGATTTAATTATTGGGTTAACAATGATCATTAAAACATCAAGCATTTAGTACAAATAAAATCAAATCATCTAATGGTTCCAATTTATAACATTGTCATCAAATGATCAAGCATCACATCAATCTTCAAGTTTCAATAGGTAAAAATTGTCATCAACAAAACGTAACAAATAACATCAACCCCAAAATGAAACAGAGCAACATAATAATGACCAAAGAGTTGTAATATGCAATCAAAAATTAAAATTGCAATGGTAGGTTCAAATTTCAAATTTATATTGTCATATAAAGTTTACAAAAAATGCCACAATAAAGACAAAGTACTCTAAGTTCTAGAAACTAGATTTTGAACAGGAAAAAGACAAATAATTCTACTATCCGCTAAGATTTCCTCTTACAAGAGAAACTTCTAATTGTTTTTCTTGTGATTTAGGACCAATAGGACTAGGAGTAGGTGGAAGTAGTCATGGAACTAGACCATAAGCTATAAGACCAACACACAATGCTAGAGGTTGTGAAGCTAAAAGTTACTATATCTAGAAACCTGCTAGTTCTAACAATGGTGATGGATGAGAGTGCCATCCCTACTGCATGATCATTGTCATGTTAAAGTATTTTAACTTCGGAAGATATTCCAGAGGTATTGATTGTGTCCCTCCTTCAGGAGATGAGTTTGGTCTTGTTAGAGTCATTTAAAGAATCAATGTAAACCTCTGAATGTAAGTCGAGTCAATAGTACCCAAGTGTCAATATAATAAATGTTATTTTTGGTGTCTTGCTAGACAAGTCGGCCCTGTTAGGTTAGAGGTCAAGTCAACTAAAGAATATAAATAGGGAGGCGCTCCCCTTCATTTGTACTCATTCACTCAAGTTGTTTTGCAAGAGAGAGAAAGATTAGTGCGCCGAAAAGAAGAGAGCAGCAGTTGTTTGGGTTTTACACTGCTCTGGTTGAGTTCTATACTGAGGAAGTTTTGCGGGGTTTTCTCCCTTGAGGTTTCCTCGAGGAAAATCTTTGTGTTCTTGTGTTCTTATGTTTATATTCTTGTTGTTCTTTCAGTGATCTACTATTGACAATTTGTTTTAAGATATCATCTAAGCAAATTAAGAAAACTTAACATGGTATCAGAGCCACCCTGAAAGGAAGCACTACACAGCTCGGGTTTTGTTACTCTAAACAAATCCCTCAACGGATCAACCAAAAAAGAGGGCTCTCTCAACTCGCCCCTGAAGAGCACATCTTTCTGTGAAGACAAAACTGAATTCCGAGAAGTTTCAGTTTTGGACCAGTTACAACTGTCGAGACAAACTAGGGCTTCAGTTCTCCTGAGACTCCATCATCAATCTTAGAAAAAGCAAGATACAGTCTACCTCGCCCTAGGGAGGGCATCTTCTCCATCAATCATTCTTACCAGTGATCTCAACTAAAAAATAAAGGTTTCTGCATCAAACCCTAGGTCATCCAAAAGGAGGTCAATCAGAAGTTGTTTTCTTCAAGTACTATTACTCCTTATTCCATTTGAAGTTCTCAGTCTATTAAAGATGACAAAGAATACCAAGCTAGATGAAAAGCTTGAAGGTGTTAAAAACTTCATAGCATGGATGTATAGGATCATGCTCATCCAACAAGAGAATGATCTAGATAGATTTGTAAAGGAGGAAGTGAAAGAACCAGAAGAAGTTGAAGCCAAGTCCAAGTGTAAGAAGGATATGATCATAGCTAAAAGGATCATAGTTGACTCCATCAAAGATAACTTGATTCCTCCAGTATCCTCAAGGGAGACTCCGAAATAAATGTTTGATGCTCTATTTGGTTTATTTGAAGAAAGAAACATTAATAGGAAGATGACCCTGAGGAATCAACTCAAAAGTGTAAGAGCTCAAAAGTCAGAGACCATGCAGTCTTACTTTACAAGAGTAGCTCAAATCAAAGATCAGTTAGAAGCCATTGATGATATGGTTGAAGAAGCAGAAGTTGTGATGACGACCTTAAATGGTCTTCCAAGAGATTCAGAAGACTTTATCCGAGGAATCTGTTCAAGAAGGAAATTAACCAAATTCCGAAAGTTATGGGAAGAATGTGTTCAAGAAGAAGAAAGGATCGCACCTAGAGAAGAAAAGTTAAATGACAGTGAGGATCAAGCCTTAACAGCTCATACCAAAGGCAAAAGAAAGAGTCAAAAAGATAAGAAGATTTCAAGCCTATGCTACTAAAGATAGTGATCAAGAAGTTGAAGAAGAAGCAAAGAAGGATGAAGACTCCAGTGAAGAATATGTATTAATCTCTGCTCTAACAGGATCAGTCTCACCAGGAAATGGCACCTGGCTAGTTGATAGTGATGCCTCCAAGCACATGATAGGTTACAAGGACTTACTCTCATGCCTTGTACAAAAGGAATCTCCACACAAAGTAATGCTTGGAGACGATTCCCAATACCCCATTAAAGAAACAGGAGAGGTATCCTATAAGTTGGATTCTGGAAAACCTATGAAGATGAAAGATGTCCTGTATGTCCCAGGACTAAAGAAGAATCTTCTTTCCATTTCAGCCTTAGACAAGAAAGGCTTCAGAGTTGCTTTTGTGGATGGAAAAGTTCTCAAGTGGACAAAAGGTAAAACCATAGATGGTGCAGTAGAAATTGGAGTTGAAGAATGAGGACTCTACAAATTGAAGGGACATACAGATTCAGCATTAGCAACCAATACCATAAGCCCATGTGAGCTATGGCATAGAAGGCTTGCTCATATTCACTACAAAGCTCTACCAATTGTAAGCAAGGTTGTGACTGGTCTATCAGAAATTCATATAGAACATGGAGTGTGCAAAGGATGTGCACAAGGAAAGAATACTAAGAATCCTTACCCAAAAAGGGATCTTAGATATTATCCACTCGTATATATGCGTGCCAATGCAAACCACTTCATTAAGCGGGTATGTCTACTATGCTTCTTTTATTGATGACTACTCCCGCAAGACTTGGATATACTTCTTGAAAAAGGAGGATGAAGTGTTTGAAAGGTTTAAGGAATTTAAGGCCCTAGAGGAAAACCAATCTGAAAAGAAAATAAAGATATTGAGGTCAGATAATGGAGGAGAGTTCACGTCAAATGAATTCAATGATTACTACAAAAAAGTTGGGATTAAGAGGGAGCTCACCATTCCCTATAATCCACAACAAAATGGTGTGGCGGAAAGAAAGAATAGATCTATCATGGAAGCTGTGAAAGTTTTGATACATGATCAAGATCTACCTATGTACCTGTGGACAAAAGCAGCCAGAACAGCAATATATGTACAGAATAGAATCTCCCATAGTGCCCTTGGGAACAAAACTCCAGAAGAAATGTTTTCCGGAGAAAATCCTGAAGTAGGTCACCTAAAGATATTTGGTTGTCCTGTATACATACACATTCCCAAGGAGAAAAGAACAAAGTTAGATCCTTCAAAAAAGAAGGGATTGTTTGTAGGATATAGTGAGCAATCAAAAGCTTATCGGATCTATATCTCAAGATACAGTCAAATTGAACTTAGCAGAGATGTCACATAGCCTCAATTACCTGAAGAATTACCCAATGAAATGATTTCTCAAAAGAGAAAACCTTCCTAGGCTCGTGAAGTAATCGAAGAAGCAAAAAGACATGGTGCCCCAGAAGGAACCATCCGAGAAAGAAAGAAGTCAATGTCATACCCTAGTTATATGGCTTTGATGCGTGATCTAGTTGATAAAGAACCAACATGCTTTGAAGAAGCAATAAAACAGAAGGAGTGGGACGATGCAATGGTCGAGGAATACCAATCCATTATAAAGAATGATGTGTTGGAAGTAGTACCAAGACCGGTGATGCCCAACAACACAACTCTAAAAACTACTTCCCACACATCATTCTTTGACAGAATCATAAATAATTCTTCTAGCCTTAGCCTGCTTCTTCTTGTAAGCAAGTCTGCTAGCATTAGATGTTGGCTTTTCACTGACATTGAACACAATGTCATCCAAGTCATTTTCTTCTAGAATAGCTGTCAACCTAGCCTTCCAGGAGTTGTAGTTAGTTGAACCTTATAGCTTCTTTTCTAGTCTGAAGATATTGACGGCCATCTCTGCCACTTAGTCAAATGTTAAGTCTGCAAAATATACCAAGATCTAGGAATATAACAACAATCTCCCTTTACTGTGTCTTCACATGCTAAGCTCTGATACCATGTTGAGTTTTAGCATTAGTATGAATACTTTTAAAATTTGCAGACTAACATAAACAAATGACAAGTGCAGTAAACAACATCAACACATTGAACACAATATTTTTCACTGGGGAAACCTTGAAAGGACAAAAACCCCAAAAGCATTAGTAATTCATCTCGTAAATGAGATGACTGAGATTTATCCAAAGATCCACAAACCCTAACTAGGTTATACCACAATTACACAAAAGATCAATTTTTCCAAAATACCAAAATGGCTTTTTACCAAGTTAGGGCTTTTCTGCCCTAACTTTCTCTCTCCTACCCAAAATAGCAAGATGCTGGGATCTGATTGTACGGTTTCCCGTACTGCTGTCTATACATATTCGTACATGTTTTGTACCTGTTTCGTACCTGCCCGGCCTGCTGCCCGACTGCCTTGTTATGCTGCCTGCTGCCCACGACCTGTTTTGCTTCCTAGGTCTGCTGTTGGGAAACTCTGAGGCTGTCAATCTGTTTCCTTGCTAGCTCGCAGCCCTTACGGGCCTGTTAGCAGGCTTCCCGAAGGGCTAGCCGCAGGCACAACCTTCTGCCTGCTGGGCTACCCGAGGGTTGGCCGTAGGCTTTACCTTCACGGGTAAGCCTGTTAGGGCCACCCGAGGGTTGGCCGTAGGCTTAACCCTCACGGGTAATCCTGTTAGGGCCACCCGAGGGTTAACCGCAGGTTTAACCCTTCACAGGTAGGCCTGTTAGGATTTCTCGCAGGTGAAGAGGAAGGCTGAGCCTTCACTAAGGCAGAACGTGAGGAAGGGAAGGGCAGCCCCGAGAGGAGATGGGGTTTCCCGTAGACTTCAGATCCGCCTGATGAGGAAAGAAGAAGGTTGCCCGAAGTGTTATGTTGCTGCCCAGATCTAAAGTAGAGGGTTAGGGTAAAAACCCTAGCCAAAGAGTGAAGAACTTGCAACTATTTAAACCCTAGCTCAGAGTTTGTAGAAAACAAGTGTGAATTCCCTAGCTAGATTCATCCATGCTAGGGCATCACATCAAACTTCCTTTCCTTCAGTAACCTGTGTAATCTTCAGTTTGGAGTAATTGTACCTATGAGAGCAAGTGTGTGTAATAATGAAATGGAATGATCTTCTTTTATATCCTTGGACCAAAATTAGGAAAATCATAATAATATTATTTTATTCTTTTCTAATTTTGACTTATGCCTTTGTGGTACTAAAGGTCTTTTTGCACTTTCACTTTGACCCCTTAGTGGTACTAAGGGTCCTTACGTATTTTTGAATTTTGCTTTAGCCTTCTTCAAGTGCCATGTGGTCAATACAAGTGGTCAAGGTGGTCTTTCATCCCCACTCAAAGTACATCAACATAAACAGAGAGAATTACTAATGCTTTTATCTCACACTCTGTGTGACACCAAGATCGGGTACTAAGGTGTCTTAACCAAGGGTAGCTAAGCCTTAGAGAAGATCGCAAAGCCCACTGATCAAGGGTCAGAGTGTCACACATGCCTAGACCTGGCCTAGGGCTTATAGTGTCTTCCCGGTAACAGACCAGGTGCCTCAGCGATAGGCTACATAATTTTACACCAAGTCAAATACTTGGTAACAAACCAAGCACCTCCATTCTCCCGGAGAATGGCTCTCAGCTCCAGGCTGAGTCCTTAGTCCTAGACTAGGTGAATTCTTGGTAACTAACCAGGTGCCTCCATTCAAAAGAATGGCTACTCAAATCTAGGTTGATTCTACCAGTGCTAGACTGGTTCCACATCATGGTCCCGGACCAGATGTCACCATTCAACAGAATGGTCACTCAACTCAAGGTTGAGTCACCCCAGTGCAGGACTGGGTCCATATCGTGGTCCCGGACCAGTTATCATCATTCAACAGAATGATCACTCAACTCTAGGTTGAATCCACACCGTGGTCCCGAACCAAGTGTCCATTATCCTAAGAGAATGGCTCTCAATGTTGCTTAGAAAAATCAACACGAGTCACGTCCAAAGATGGTCTTTTATGTTGCACATATCATGGATCTGAGTGACGATCTCATTGTTCAACCCCATTACACACTCTACCATTGGGCATGTGCTCTTTGTATTCCTTTGGTCTAATTCAAAGGGGATTCTCATTGCCTCAGGGTGGAGATGTATCACTAGATCAATTGAACAGATAGGATCGGCCAAGTATGTCATCTTCGAGAGGTCAAGATCGAGGAGCACTTTATTTTTCAATTTCATGTCTAATATGAGATTTGTGGGAGGTTTCATTGCCTTTTCAAGGACCTTCCCACATAGCTTCAGACTTTAGCTAGTTTCTTCAAATTTTCCGATTAAAGATGTCTGGCCTTATAATGGTAAGAGGCCCTCTAGCTTTGCTCCCTCATCCTCCAACTACATTTGCAGTCAAGACCAACGTCCACTCAGTGGATCACTTCCTTCTTTTCGGTGCTCCCTTTCTCTAAGGGCCCCAAGAGACCAACAAAGGACGGCATTGTTTATGATCGCAACTCAATTAGGACACAGAGGACCACCTCCACTTCAACCCGACATCAACGATGTGGCTAGTCTCAACCCCATCCCAGCAGCCAAATGACTACATTCAGGTCACAGCAACAAGCTCCTCACTCCATGTGATTTCACAATACCCATTATAGGTCCTCTTCCAACCCTTCCTTCAAACAAACTACTATTTTGAGATTCCTTCATTTGGCTTTGGATGTTAGGAGAGACGCTTCCGGCACACCATGACTTATTCCCCATTCTTGTACCACAAATCCCAGATCCACTCCTCTTGTACATTTTTATTTTGTATTGCCTCTCTTTGTACATCTCTCCTTTAGATTGGCTCTCCATAATTGGAGTTGGCTCTTTTTGGTTTTGGTTTTTAGGTTAAAGTCATATCGCTTGCTTTTTAAGAATCGCCTCCATGCTCCCACCTTGTATTAATTTCATGATACCACACAATCCCATTCACCTAATTGTGTGGTCATTTGTTGGACATTAATAAATTACCCTATCTTATCTATCTTGTTGATTGCTCCTGCTACCTTACAATTAGCAACATTATCAATCACAACTTGAATGAAAGTGTGTAGCTCAATATTTTCAATGGTTTTAATTAAGGACTATACAATATTAATATTGGTCTTGTAACAATCCAAGTAGTCATGGGCTAAAAGGAAGACAACTCCACTAGCGCACACACTAAGAACAATGGCTTGCCTCTAACACTTGGCCCACCATCAAGCACAATGGATACCCCATATCTCAGTCTAATCATTGTGAATTGTCCTAAAGCACTATAGATTTTGTCTCTTTCTTGTCGAATCCCATGGTTTTGGCTATCATACTCGGGGTTCCTACATTCTTTAAGGGCATTGTTGATGGCTTGAACCATTTCATGCCAATAGGGTGAGTGAAGAACATTGAAAGGTTCATGAACGCTTTTGCAACCACATCATCCCTACAACATTGTTAAAGGAAATCCAATATTGTTTTACGCCTTAAAATGCATGGACAAGGATTTACTAGCATTGGGGGATGGGGATCGACTATCGAACATTTTAATGAGGTCTCATATTCAACCTTTGATTTTTCGGATTTGTGTTGTACTTCCTCCTCTTCCCTCGTGTACTTTTTTCTATCAATGTCGGCACTTTATTGCAGGTTTTGACACTTGTTGCATTACTCTTTTTTCCGCCACTTGGTGTAATCCCACAAATGCTTCCTCACTGAGTTATATGAAAACTTTGTAAGTTGTGAATGGGAGCATGTAAAATTTAGTGTTTTTTCCCCTTTCCGTACCTCGTGCCTTGTCACATATTTCCACAAGGGTATTGAACTCTCTTTGGGTTTTTTTGCATCATCACTATCAGCTTCATCAGTCACGTCTATTTCTTACTCTTACACATGGTAAGGGCCACCACGATACTCCACTTCCTCCTCATCATTGGTATTCTTTTTCCCAACAATACCATCATAATAAAAATGAAAGCATAATGATAAGCCACATACCCATTATGCTTCTTGAAAGTTAAGAATAACCTTCTACCTGCAATAGAATGAGGCAGAAGAAGAAATGGAAAAGAGTGGGTGAAGAGAACATTCAACATAGAAAATATCCAAGTTTACAACACATCGAAAAAAACCAGCAAAATTGGGCCTAGACCCTACCTCTTCAACTCTCATTGGAGAGAGTTGAATGTAGCTTTGGAAATCTTCAATCTCCCTTCCAAGCTCTCACAAATTTGCTCCTCAGCAACTAGTAAGAAGCCCACTCAAAACCTAGCAAAGATGAGTGAAAAGAGTGATAAAATGAGAGTCGAGTGAAACAGTATTTTAATCCCTCAATCAACTCTAACCATGAGTTATTTTACCCCACTAGTAAAAAACCAAGAAAAATATCACCGCGGTTGACGAAGTGTTTCATAGTCCATTGAAACTACTCATGGAGTGTTTTTTAAATGACCAATAGCACCCCAGCAGTGCCTCAAGAGTGTCCAAGGAGCATTGCTCCCAAACTGCTTCCCACAAAAGTAGGGAACACTCAAAAACCCCCAAGAGCACACTCCCCAAAAACGCTCACTGACGAAAGCAACTAGGAAATGCGCATCTAAGGACGCCTCGAGGGAACTCCCACTGGAAGGGCGATTCTAGAGTAAAGACAGGGGGGCACACTCCCACGCAACATAGGAACACAAAAACACATACCCCTCTATGTCATTGTCATTAAAAAATCAAACTTGATCCCATACTTGACAAATGACTAAAAGAGTTCAAAACTTCAAGTCAACACAAAAAAATGCTTTGAAAAGAAAGTTAGAATTGAATATAACTAGTCCAGAGAAAAAAAATGCCATAATCTAGGAAATTATGATGCCTAATTCTCCAAAAAAATAAATATGATGCCTAATTTCAAGCATCATTTAAGAACCTAAGCATTTGCAAATATTTACAACCTTAAGAGAATGTTGATTAAGTTGCCATTAATGCCAACAGTGCCTGGTCATTGATGCCAACTATTGAGTCTTGGTGCCCCTTGTGGAGCCCCTGAGGGTTAGTGTTTAGTTTGTGGTTGTCTGTGTCAGAGGAGCCCTTTTGACTTTGTCCAAGCCCAAGCTTGAAGCCCTTGGAGGCCTTCGGACAATGGCAAAATCCCTAGTTACCCATTGACTTGGTCAAGTGCCCCTAAGTTGTATATTGGTCCCAATTGAGTCCATTGTTCTATCCCTTGATCCTGGTTGTCCTTTGGTTGATGGCCTCTATGTTGCTTGTACTTGATATGGTCTTCTTATTTGTTGTTGGGCAAATGATGTGGTAGTTTGGTTCTTGGAGCCCACACACTTGGCCTTACACTCTTGCACATGTTGAAGCTTGGTCGATGATGATATCCTTGGGTGTTGAACTCACACTTGATGGTTCTTGGAATTAGATGTCATAGCTTGATGTTGAAGTCCATGTTTTTGATAGGTACAAATGACCCATTCTGTGGTCATTTGTTGAAAACGATATACTTCATATGCCCTTGATTGAAGACCATTGAGGTGCCCTTATTCTCTTGCATGAGAAGGCTTGGGACCCACACACGTAGCCATAATAGAGTTGGTCAACAAATTCCTTGAACGCCCTTGAAATTGTTGAAGCACTTGTTTGATGAAAATCGATTGGTGGTCGTTGTAATTAGCCCAAATGAAGACTTTGGCATAGCCCATAAAACCTTCTTGCTTGATCTTGATGAAACCCTTGGTCAAAATAAAAGAAGCCCTTGCTTGATGGCCATAAGCCCACAAGAATGTTGATGAAACCCTTGCTCATATTACATGAAGGCATTGTACACCATAATCTTTCTTTTGGAACCCTTGCATGTTGCCGAATCCCTTGATAAACTAGACTTAAACAAACACTTGTTAGATGATGAAGCACTTGCATCGCATATGATGGAGACCTTGAACATGGAAGATACCATTGATTGGTGATGTAGCTCTTGGTGCCATAAAAATACTTGAAGAAGCCATCAAGAAGATTTCAAATCAATTTTTGATGTCCTGTACATATAGAAGAATTTAAGGGTAATGAACTAAGTATTTGCAAATAAGCCCTCCATAAGATGATGGTCCTGGTCAAGCATTTTCCGTTGATATGTGGAGCGTCTCCTAACTCCTCACAGTTGAAGAGATATGAATTTTTGAAGTTGGTGTACCCCACCTTTTTGGGACAGCCGACCAAACAAAAGAGAATTTAATTATATATAGCAGGTCGGCCCAAAAAAGATTTCTACGTTGAAACCAATATAAATACAAATCAAATGTCATTCAAAAAAATAAAAAAATGAGAAAGGTGAGCTGTGATTTTTTCGCTGGACTGAGGTAAAAATAAATCCGTGGAGTTTGAACTGAGGCTGCCTCAGACCTGTTTTTACGGCAGATATATATATATATAGTTTTGTAGTCCAAAGTCCTGATATATGAGAGAGATAAACCAAATCACAGCAGTGAGACACGAGCTGTTGTTTTTGCAGCAGACATAAATATTTGGTCATTTTTCTAAGCTAGTCGAAATATCTCAGTCCGAGTTTTGGAGGATATTATAGTTGGCTTATCAAACAGTCAACAAGTGCTGAGGATGTCTTGAGTGATATGCTAAACCAGCAGCACAAAAGGACACCTTTTTACACAGTCCCGAAGTAGAGAGGAAACTCCTGCTTGCCACAGTCCGAGCCTTGAAGGAGTTAGGTCACAGTTCTTATCACAAATCTTCTTGAAGTCTCCACCAGTCCGAACTTTTTGGCAACAGTCTGAAGTGATGACATGTAAGTTTGTAATGTAATGGTACACACAGCCATATATTGAAGTCTGCACTCAGTCTTTATACAGTGGTATGTTACATCAATAGAAACATAAGCTAAACTACAATATTGTAGTGTATGACAATGAATGCTCAGTCAGCGATTTGCAGTGATATGAACAGTATGCTCAGTCAGTAATTTACATAGTGATGTGGCAGTATTTATGACAGACCCCAGTGATATACACAGTGATGATGTGTATGCTTAATACACTCAGTGAAATGTTCAGTGATGTGGCAGTATGTATGACAGACCCCAGTGATATACACAGTGATGATGTGTATGCTAATACTCTCAGTGAAATGTTCAGTGATGTGTTTATGTATGACAGTCTCCAGTGATATACACAGGGATGATGTGTATGCTCAATACACTCAGTGAAATGTTCAGATAAAGTGTTCAGTGATGTGGCAGTATGTATGGCACTTAGTGATGTAATTATGCCCAGTAATGTGTGATGATACAAGGTGTTATATGTTCAGTGGTGTACACAAGATTATATATGCTCAGTGATGTATACAATGATATATGGAAACAATGATGCAATGATGACAATAATGAAATGATAAACAGTGGTAATGAGCAGCTAGTACATTGGTTCAGTAGGATACATGAGCACCTTACTTAACTCAGTTTGGCTGAGTTGTATGAGTAGTTGGTTTGACTCAGGTGGACTGAGTCTAGTATACAGTTGATTAGACTCAAGATTGACTGAGTCGGATGATGTGTGGAACTTGAGTCGGATGTGCACAGGTTGTCGGTCCAGGTTATTGGTATAGGTGTGGTGCAGTGGTCAGTTGATGAGAAGTGATCAGATGATGAGCAGTGACAGTTGATGAGTAGTGGTCAGCAATAACAATTGATGAGCAGTGGTCAGCAGTGACAGTTGTTGTGCACTGTGGTGCAGGTTGAGCAGTGTGGTGCAATGTAGTGTTGATGTATTTGTAACTTCGGAGTGTACTCACTTGTATATTTTATATTGTATTTCATTGTACCCGGACGGAGATGTTTGTTCCTCCGATCGGGAGAGTCATTAATATAATAAAGTCATGTAAAGTCATTGAGGTTAACCCTCAGTTGTAAGTCGGGGCAATAGTCCCCACAATTGAGTTGAGAATAACCCTCCGATTGTAAGTCGGGGCAATAGTCCCCATAGTTGAGGGGTATTAGGGTTATTAGACTCTCCTAGTGAGGTCGGCCTTGTAAGAGTAAAAGTCAAGTGGAAAACAAGTATAAATAGAGAGTGAGACTCCCTATTTGGAACACACACTCACTAAACTGTAGTGCATGAGTGAGAGAGGAGGAGCTTGCACAAGTGAGAGAGAGAACAGCTATCGGAGATCATCTTTGTGTTTTTGGGTTTTACTTTTGCTATTGGTGCTCATTCTATCTCTGAGGAAGTTGTGTGGTTTTCTCCTTTATGGTTTCCCGGAGGAAAACTCTTTGTGTCTCTTGTCTTTTGTCAAATAAGATCCTAGATCATATTGATTAAATGATAAAAATCTAACATATAGTACAGGTGTTTATTAGCAGGTCCACGGGATCAGTGCGGTCGTGGTTGAACAATTTCTATCTTCATATCAAGATGGCAAGACGGGGCAAGGAAATCTAGGGAGCAAGGGATTCCTTCAGGTTGCAGCATGTAACCAAGGGGGTTGTAGCCTCCTTCCAGTTGTAGCTGGAGAATTGAAGTCATTGTAACAAGGGGGTTGTTGCCTCCTTCCAGTTGTTGCTGGAAAACTATTATTATAAGGCTTCCGTGGCTTTTCCCCCAGGACTTGGGTTTCCACGTAAAAATATTGTGGACTATGTTACTATGTTTTACTATGCTTCTTATGTGATGATGAGCTATAATTGTTGATATAATGATAACAACGTACTCTGCATAATATTGAATAAGTTGTTGATGATTGTTATTGTTGAAAAGGTAACAAAAGCTATACACACTATTCACCCCCTCCCCCTCTTAGTGTGTTCAGTGTGTCCAACAGAGAATAAGGCTTTTTAATGAAAACAATAGTAGTTAAGACAATGTTTTTTTTATAGAAAATCCTATTGCCTTGTTGAATTGTAGAAATCATGTCGGAAATTGAAACACATTTGTCAATAATTACATCACATGCAAACATTTCATGTCCCAAATCCAACTAGCCAGCTACAATATTCCCTTGTGAACATGGTCAAAAATATAGATATTCAAAAATGAAGGATGAGAGTCAAACCCTAAAGAATTAAACATATAATAAGAACAATGCAAGAAGAAATAAGCAAGAGTGTTAACTACAGACAAATACTTAGTTTGATCATCGGCATCCTACCTTTATCAGAGAGTAAGCTGAGAAGACTGTCATTCTCATCCAATGCACGGATATTATATTGATTATGAATGATTCGTAGTGCTTCACAAGCTGCAGATAAATAACAATCAACGCACATCAGGATGAAATGGTTGCTTCATAGAACAGTATTATTTATACAAAATATTACAAACCATCATGAAAACCCATAAATTTCATCAATCATACATCATCAAAGTGCTGGGCAAGAAAACAACTCTGAAGATTGCTTTGAAGTTTGCAAATCATATCCCTGTGATAAAACATATTCCATGGCATACATGTTCACTGTAAAATATATCCCAGCACGAACATCTGAGAAGACAGAGTACTCTTGGGAAATTGCAACATGACATGCAGAATATCAATTTGGAATCGGTATAACGTAACCACTTCTATTTGTTTTCCGAACTCAAGTAATCCAAAGAAAATCTGACTTCTATATCCCTCTTTAAAAGAATCTCAACACAGTCCTCCAGATTCATGATTTGAACAATAAGAGAACCAAATACATGAAAGCCACCCACCCTTGTAAAATTAAAAAATTACTATGTAGAAACACTAGAGACAGAAGTATTTGTATACACTTCATTCCCATGCCTCTCATAACATACTTGTAAAACAAAGATGCCCTAAAACAATGTCTCATGAAAAAATACATTATGTGGCAGCTTTGATCCCATCATTACAACATGTATAAAGATTTATACCCCATACTTCACCCAGTATGCACTAAAGGATTAATGTCATAGGCATAGCATACATGTTTGCAGCAAAATGCACGTAAGCATTCCTAAGAAAGTATACAATACCTTTTAAGCAACTGCATAATGACATGCAGATCATCATTTGACTACAAGTTCAATTTGCTTTTCAAACTAAAATAAGATAAAGAAAATACTGCACTGATTAAAGAAAAACTAAATTGAGAGACTTCAAATCATGACATAAAGATTATCATTTGACTACACACAAGTTCAATTTGCTTTTCAAACTCAAATAAGCTAAAGAAAATCCTGCAGTGATTAAAGAAAAACTAAATTGAGACTTCAAAACTGTTCTTATGCCGTGGATAGTAAAAATGACAAAGATATATAAGGCACAGCCATCATTATAAAATAAAAGCCTATTAAGTTAGAATCCTACAGGTAAACGTATTTCATGGGTTCCTCTCCCATGCCTCTTACAAAGCATTTTTGAAACAAGGGTGCCTTAAAAGTAAAACACTAAAATAGTTGCTTATGATCAAACATATGAACCAAGTAGCAACCATGATCCCATTACTAACAAGTAAGAAGGTATAGAGATTTGTAAACTATCCCTCATTTAATCTTAAGGTCAAATGCCATATTCATTTTTCCTTGCCATGCATAATGACACTAAACTTTCATCATGCTAAGAGAAAATAATATGCAATGTGCATAAACTTTTACTATAGATGTACACCTTTTTGTATATTAGAGCAGCAGCCTTTTTGTATATTAGAGCAGCAGCATGTGCTATGCCAATGAGATGGGAAGTGAAATAGTACCAGAAGCAGGTTTCCTAAAAACTGCTAATGCAATGGTGTCATTTATTCGACGAATTACAACTCCATGACCTGTAAATGCTTTAAACATATCCTCTAACTCCCTTGTTGAAACTTTTGGAGAAAATCCATCAACCACAAGAACATGACTGGTACCATATTTCACTGAAACAAGACAATAACAAGGATCAGCATAGTACTTTAGCAAGCATATAATTGAGAGACTAGCATTGGAGGCTGGAGCATCAAAAATAATGCAAGGGAAAGTGGCTAACAGATAAAAGAGAAATCAAATATGAAAAAAAAAAACATGAAGATGCCTCCTTTAGCTTCAAAGGTAACAACATTGTTGGATTTTATTTGGAGAAGAGAGGATTCTGGCTAAACCAAATCCCACTTGTTATGTACATGCAAACATTGTCTTTACATAATGCTTTAAGTTCAGAAACGGAAATTTCCATGACAATTTGACAGTACAAAATTGCCCTTTAAACAAAAATAGGGAAAAACATATCCTGCTGTATAGGACAGAATAGCATATGCAAGTTCTCAATGTCGCTCCCAGATGGAAGAGTAAATAGCTAGATGAATGTGGGAAACACCATACTAAACAGGCCCTCTATATTCTACTTTTGAAATATTATATTTCAAAAGAAAAAAAATTCGTCCATTTCTATCTAATAAAACAAGCACTAAAGGTAGATTAAGCTAACACATTGCATAGGAAACACCAAAGAGAAATTGAAATTGAACTTACAATCTCCACTTGTATAAAGTTCATCAGTGCCTTCATCAAGAGGCCGATCCATGGCTTTATCTTTGTTTGTACATTCACTAGTTTGATCACTGTAAAGAGCATTCTGTCCATAAGTGAACACTCCCCTTCCCCGCTGCTTAGAACTTTGAGACTGATTGTTTAACTTTAGAGAGAGTTTCGATACTTCTTCAGTCAATTGTGAATGACTTGATTGTTCTGGAGTTTGATCTGCTATAGCCTCCCAATCTGTTTTGCAACAAATAGCCTTTACATACCATGCTATATACTATAAACAAAATATAAGTTGACATATAGGACCATGTTGTGGATCATTTATAAATCACAAAATTATCCATCGCCATTCCAGCTTTTGAAATGATTTTTTATATTTTAGATATCATAAGCAGAGCATATGGATTGGACAAAGAATTGCATTAATTTCCCTACAAATAGTGATAATGAATCCTTGGTAAAAAAAAACGATAATGACAAGCATATCAAGCTCAACACAAATTGAACAGCTATGCAAGGTTACTTTGTAGAGTTAAGGGTCACTTATATTATAATATGTTACCATATTCATCAGGATTGAGGGCTGGATCCACAGATCCCCAGATCAGATATGGATTCAGATCCGGATCCACTGGGATCCACCTAGGATCTTCTCCGCCACTGTGCTGTGTACTCTCATATGCGAAACGTGGGTGTTGTGTAGTTCGAAGCATCCAAAATGAGAAAACTTAGTCAATGTCATTTAGTGCAGAACAGGAAGAGCAATCCACTGCCTGTATAAACCTTAATGTAAGTAAACTTTAGTATTTACGTAAAATATATTAAAATTGAAGTTTACAATTGCCCCAATTACAATTGCTCTAGCCATCCTAGATGGATGATGGTATAATAGTAGTAGGTCGAAAGATTCCCCTCCCCATATAGTCACTATCAGCAAAGCTCCGGGATTAGAAAGACAGAGTCCTGAGTTAAAGCACCGTCACCACTCCTCGCAACATGCCCTTAATATATCCATTATTATATTTTGTTCCCCACCCAATAGTTTGTGTAGTCCTCCTCCCCTAGTCCATAACGTTAAGTTAATATAACAAATGTGGAAGTCTTAAGTATCTACCCAATAGTTTGTGGAAGTTTGTGTAGTTCATAGTAAATATTTATAAATAATGCATTTCTTAAAGTTTGTTAATTTAATATAATAATTATTTTATATATATATATATTAAAATATTACATATTAATGCATACAAGTTATGTATTTTAAAACTCGTATTTTTTTAATTTTTAAATATTTTTTTTTAAATTAAAAATATACATAATATGATAATTATATTGTTTGTACTTGGCATGTCCCTGTCATATCTGAATCCTAGCTTTGCAAAAATTGGCAGATCCGGACCCAAGTCTGAATCCTGGTAACTTAGCTTATATATCAACTCAGAAGGTGCAGGTATTCCTGGTAAGTCCAGAGGAACCCATGTTATACCACAAGATACTTTGACCCATTTCTAGTGCATTTGTGCTTCTTTACTGTCAATTCACCTGCTTTAAGTTCCTTTTCATATTGTAAGAGGCTTCCATTGTAGTGAAAGAGCAAGGACCACTTAGGGATATAGTATTGTTAGCTTTCAAAGTTTACTCTGAAAGTGTTACACCATACTTGTGGCCCTGTGGGGTGCTTAATGTGATGTGGGCTGCATGGTGTATGGATGACCTTTGGTTGTTCCATGATGGACAAAAATAGTGGAGTTGAGTTGCTCATTCATTGCTAGATCTTGTATGGATGTTCGTATGGCATTCTTCCCTAGAGCGTTGGAGACTTATGGAGCTTGGTGACTTTCTTTATGATGGCCACGTGGAGGTTTAGTTGCTTGCTTGGAGTACACCTTGCTTTCAAGTAGTGTTGGGCATCTTGGAGGAGGGCACTGAGCCCTAGATGGCATGGGCACACTTGGTCGTTTGCATGACTTGAGGACACTTGGGTTGGGGGAGTGATAAAGTAGGTGTGATGGTCCTAGAGGAGCACATGACTTTGGAGGAGAGTTGCAGCTTTGAAGGCTTGTGGAGAAGGAGATTTGGACACATCTCGTGGAGCTCTCATGCCTTGGAGCCTTGTTTTTGGACTTCTTCACCTTGGAGCTTGACATGTGTCACTTGGAGAGAAAGCACTCTACTTGTTAGCCTACTTTTGTAGAGTTAGGTTACATGTAGAGATATAGACCCACTTTATATTGTTGGCCTCCCTTACCTCTCATATAAATAGAGGAAGGACAAAGTCCTTCATTCATCATCTTGTGTTAGAGATGTGAGGAATGTAGTGCACTAGCCTCTCTCTCTCTTTGTAATCTTCAATGTGTTATCATTCTTTGTCTTGGAACGCTAGGGTTCTTGGAAAAGTTCAAGGTTGTTAGGGTTAGAGTTTCACCTCGAAGGAGGCAAAAAAGCTAGGGTTTGTAATAAATCCTAGAGAATAAAGAAGCATTGTTCTTGTAGCTCTTGTGAGAGAAGACTAGGATTTTGGCAACCTTAGTGCTACTTATTATGCCTGATTGAGGAGAATATGAAGAGACACCTTGGACACTAGTGGGAGACAAGTGTTGAACCCAAGGAGGACTTGCCACTATTGATGCTAACTTGTTATAGATCTTTGGTGGTGGCTAGGTTTTTCATGGGTTTCCTAGCTAGGTTTGGAGAGGTTGAGAACGTACCAGCTTTGTTGATGCTAGTTTGTTGTGGATCTTTGGTGGTAGCTAGGTTTTTCATGGTTTTTCCTAACTAGGCTTTGGAGAGCAAGAGATTGTGCCACCTTTGTAATAAAGTTGTAGTATGCACATGTACATCATGTCTTCTATATATTTATCAAGCTTCCAGCTGTCCAAAATTGTGTAGTTGAAGATTTGATTTTCATCTTTGCATCAACTTCTTGATTGAGTCATTTCCAGCACTTGTTCATGCTAATTTGGCTCTAACATGGAGCTGAAATTGTTAAGTTATTTGACATATAACTTGAAAAAGAGAGCAGATTTTTTGCTACAAAATCGGTTGCAATCAAGTGATTTTCAGATCTGGTATATGCTTGGAAAAGTGTACCCTAAGGGCTTATTGCCTACTAAGTCGTATTTAGTTCGATTTCAAGTGAGCCAGCAAAGATTGAACAAGTATACTTGTTCATAATCAGAGTTCAGAAGTCCCTTCAGGCCTTCTTGGCCCCTTATTTATTTTTCTGCACATCCATATCCCCTTGGGGGAGTTATAATAAAATGTTGTATCATGATGAAATAATGTAAAAGACTTGGCTTTCCTAAGACTTAAACATCAATCTGACTAGCCTAGAGTGTATTTTCCTTGTTAATTATAGGTTGTTGAATAAATGACTTGTAATTTTTGGGATTTCACTCAACCTCCAAAGCTAGTGTAGTCATCTTGGTGGTTAGGCCTTAGGAGGTTATTAAAGTCTAAGTGTCAATGTATATTACCATGCTAGGCATTATTTTAGAGTCATATGAACATGTGCTAAGTCCCCCCTAGGTTTTCTTATTTTCTGCAAATAAAAAAATTTCCCGTAAAAAGGGTCAATTTTTTTAATATTTTAATTGTAAAAATGTGAAGTCATAAAAAAAGTGGTTAAGAGGGCAAATTTGCCATGGGGGTGCTTGTCTTCTAACTCAGAGCACCCACTTTACCCCTAAACCCACTTTGGGATTAATTTGAGTGATTATTTATCACTTAAATTAATTTTCTCTCAAAATGTCAAAAAATGGAAAATATTCTAAAAATCAAATTTCCTAAATCAGTGGGAGCATGTCCGAAGTGGTGACAACCTAACTGGCACTCAAAAGGAGTTAACTAAGGGTCAAATCAGGTAGAGTGGAATTATATCAAAGCAAGGTGAGTTCATCTCCATTAGAGAATCCACTCTCTCTCAAGAGGGGGGCGCATGGGTTGATGTGGCAACTTGTGACTTGAGGAATGGGAATCCCAAGGTAGAGGGGGCACACCTCTTGTGAGGTGGTGCCTCCCTCTTGAGTTAACTCTCAATCAAGCTATGACACAATCCCATCAATTTCTCAAAGTCACGCAGTCTACTCTCAGTTAAGGAATGCGTCCCCCCCCTCTCTCATTTTGCTAAATAAGCAAGTTTTGCTAAATAAGCAAGGTCATTTTCCATCATTTGGCATGGAATGTGAAACCTCTGCTCCTATTTGTAATCTTTTGTTGAATATTGTTAATGAAATAAAGGCTTTGCAGATCTCTTATGGTGTCTTTGACTCAAGTTGGATGAGCATTGTCTTGTGTATTTTCTGAGGTTATTGTAGAAGCTCCTTTGCATTTTGCTTTCTCTTGTCAAAAATTAGCCTATTGAAGGATTTTGTCTAATTGGTAGGAGTGAGTAATGTTGTTCCTTTTACTCATTTCAATAATGTATGTTCAAGAATTTGGATTTGCATGCTTATTTGCTTATACGTATGCTCTCCTTGTCTTCAATATAAATTTTTAATAAAAAATTTGACAAGTTTCTTGGCAAGTGTGAAGGTTTCTACAGGCGCTTCATTTGGATCGGTGGGAGATCTTGCTTGGCTCTCCCATTCTCCAAATCTTTTGTGAAGAAGACATAGTCCCTCTTGAAGCCAGCATTACAAACTCCATTGCCCAATTTCCAATACAGGCGCTTCTCTTCACCTTCTTTCTTCTAAAACATGTTTCTTCATGGTTAATAGTTACTTCAATCATATATTTTAGATCTACTTATTTTTAAAGGTTCAAATCAAATTCTAGATCCTCTTTATAAGAGTAATTTGCTTAAATCTAAGAGCTTTAAAAAGTTTTATCATTCAAAAGTACATCTAGCATAGGAGGCTTTACCTTTTTGCAAGCCATTTGTTTAGCCAAATATTAAGACTTGTGAAATAGTTAGTTTCTTTGAGTTTTAAAGTTTAAATCAAGCAAATTAATGTTTTTTATTGGCTGCCCTTTAAAGGCAAGTCAAGATCCTAAGAGAGTGGGTCTCACAAGCCCAGTCTTCTTAGCTACTTGCTTTATTAAATCTAGTTTTAACTTACAAACTTTTTTAGTCTTTTTCTAACTTTGTCCAAAACGCTTTTAAAGTGGTTTTGGGCACTTTTCTACTAAATTAGTTTGCTGGTTATTTCTTCTTACAGACAGGTAGAGAGGATTTTGTGCAATTTTTTTACAAATCCGAGCAATCCAAAGCTCCGTAAAACCACTTCTATCTTCTATTCTTCTTTTCTTCCAAACAGTGTAACCTCTTTCATCTAAACTTACAAGGATAAAGAGGCCTTCTTTAAATCATTGTAAAAACCATAAATAAAGAGAAGCAGGTGGGCTACCAAGTGCCCACACCCCATCCCCACTGGGGGATTCGAGTCCATGTCACTTACATGTTGTGATTGTTTCTAACCTTCCTCTTTATTTACCTTTGTCATAATCAGTAAAGTTTAAGTTAAAATAACTGTCTGTTGGTTCTGTTTCAAATGACAGACCATGTTGTCACATACATAGTAGATGGGATACCATGATTCAAGAGCATTTCTGAGCACATTCCTGAGCCAGTCCTTTACTATGAGATCAGCAGTATAATAATTAGTTTCATGCCATGACTGAGCCTCGTGACCCCAGATTTGATGATTGAATTAGCCATTCTTTATTTTTTAGACCATATATGTTGATAGTGCCCATGATACACAGCAGCAGTGTTTCAGTGCCTTTTAGAGTTACAGACCAGATGCAGGTATATGACGCAGTTGGTGTATGGTTTGTGCATTTGGATTATAGTTTTGCTCTTTTAACTATTTTAGTCTAAGTAGCATGGGTACCCATACCAGAGGGTCGGGGATGCGTACCTGTACCAGGTACCTGTACCGTCGTACCCGATATGGGAACAAGTACTTCTAGGAGTACCCAGGAAGTACCCAGTACCTTGCCCAAGTACCCGGTACTTTCCAATGTCTAGTCGAGTACTGACACTCCAAAAAAGTCAAAGTACCCTAATTTTGGGTACTTCAGGGTACTTCGGGGTACTTCGGTACTCCAAAAAAAGGCAAAGTACCCTGATTTTGGGTACTTCTGGGGTACTTCAAGCCCATAAATCTTACCCTCCGGCCATAAAAATCCAATGCTTTTTTTTAAGTTTTGAAGTGAAGAGGTAAGGTATGGTGGGGCCCTCTCCCAAAGACATAAATGCATCTTAATGTTACTTCATTCCTTCAAAATACTATAAATGCATCTTAATATGACTTGTTTTTCAATGCTTATGTGTAAGTAAGTTGAAAGTTGAAACTCAAACACCATAAGATGAAATTCATACTTGTAAAAGTTATGTTTTATCTCAGATTCTCAAGTTATTTAGTATTTTCCAGATTTACTTTGTGACTATCCTATGCTTAAAGCACTCAGATTTTATTTTGAGAACGATCTTACTGCTCCCTATTAAATAGTTCATTGTTTTGTTCATAACAACAGTCTCTTAAGAAAGTATTGCAATTTACTGTTTACTTGTTGACCAATTAACATTGAACAATGAAAACTTAATAGTAAATATTAATATATAATATAATTTATAAACTTGAAAATTTAATATATATATATATATATATATATATATATATATAAACTTGTCTATAGTACCTCAATGTACCCAAGTTCCCTGTTTCAAAAAGTGTCGTACTCGTACCTGTAGTACCCTAGCAACTTAGATTTTAGTAGCTTGACTTGGTGCACAGTAATTATGTATTGGCGATATCTTATCTTGCTTTACTCAATGGTCTAGAGTAGAGTTGATCTAGTTGTTTTATTCATGGGGTTCTTATCTATACTCATTGGTCATGCCCTTCTATGAGTATGGACTTGGTCATTTCCCTATAGGGACTTGGCTTGCTTGTCTTGGCATCACTTTATCACTTTCTTCACCCATCCGTTGCCATCCACATTAAGTTTTACTTTGACTTGTATCTTGACTAGTGACATCGAGGATTTCCCCTGCCTATACCTCTATGTTGGATTAGATCCCATGTTTATCTTGTGTCTCGGTGTTGGTTAATTTGATTCTCATCACGGGGATTGTCTTCCTCTAGTCCTTGAAAACAAGTAGTCCTCCCCAAAAGTGTCTTTAGACACTAAAGGCATCAAAACTTAAATGTTTTATCCAAATGGATGTCCAGTCAGCAAAAATAGTGTTTTTAAACACTACCGCAAATAAAATAAATTATCTTCAAGTAGCTAGTTGGTTGTCGGAGAAGCGCACTCATCCTTTGTATGATGTAAGGCCATTTGCCAACAGGGTGGTCACTCCATCGCACCTATGGATGGTGGCGGGCAATGGAGGTCATACCGAGTCATTATCTGAGGCTCGCAAGGCTATTCAGGGCACCTACTCTCGAAAGATGGCTAGTGAAAGTTGATTCAAATGTTAAAGTTAAAGTTTAAATGTTAAATCTAAAGCGCAACGACGATAAGTAAATTCAAATAAATGTTACTTGTCTAGAGTCTAGTTGAAACATTCTCATTATTCCACCCATCTCTGAGACACCACCATTCCCGTTCATCTAATTCCAACATATGTGTAGTGTGGATCCCCTTTGTCCTTCAGTCAAGATGTTCACAGTGTTGAGAGTCAAGTCATTCCCTTAGCCTAACCTTGTTTTTCCACTCTCACCCATGATTAGAATAAACTAATTAACTTGATTTGGACTTATTATTTATGATCGTCAGTTAAAAGCCACTTATACTTGAGTCTTGTTGCTAACATAGATAAGGAAGCATGCTTTATCCTTTTGTACCTTACAGTTTCAGAGATTTTCAGTTAGGCCATTGTTTCGATCATTTTTTACCTGGTCAACCCAGTTTGACCAAGTCAACAGCAGGTTTGGGGATGAGTTTGGAAAATAGCGTGTTATATTGTTAATTCATGGCTTATCAATGTTCATTAGATGACTTCATGCTACAAATGGTTGTTTCCTGTGATAGCTAGCATTATTGTTACGGTTATCAGCATTTACAGGCCTTCTTTATTTATTATCTGAGCTTGGATAGACCTTTTGATGTATCTCTTGATGGACATATGGTGTATGAGTACTCATCTCTAGTTGCTTTGGACACTTCGAGTCCATTGGTACGCTCAGTTTTTAGTTTCGAGCACAGGTTTTTGATTTTATGACCAGTTCATCTTCCAACTGTTGGATGCCATATAAAAATGGCATTTTATTACTCTTTGAGACATTTTATTCTCCTAGGGAGCTATTAGAGGACATAGTGGTGCGACCACTCATTTTTACCATATTGCTATGGTCCCATATTTATTTGTGAGCTCGGATTTTCCCCAGGTATTGTCAGCAGTGAGTTACAAGCATTTTTATCTTACAAGATGATGGTTCAGGCATTTAAAAATAAAGAATTGGCTAGCAAAGGAAAACGATTTGGTCTAATGGGGCAAGGAATTGGCATGAAATTTGTTCGAGGCATGATGTTGATATATTATACACCTTCCAGCATGGTTTTCACCCTTTGTGGGGTCCACGCGTCCTAGCTATCATCAATTTGGGTGTTTTATTATGTTATTGAGGGGCCACAACTTAGTGACTTTAGTCACTTTATGTTATACCTTGATATATTATGATGTTGTGCCTTGGGGATATGTTACATCTCCTAGCCGCACCATGTGCTATGTTATTACTCCTATTCATTTTTGTATGTGGTGTGTTCCTCTTGGGCATCTTAGAGAGAGTGCGCCCCTCTTGTTTTGAGTGATCCATATATGTTATATTCAACACATTATTAACCGTTGATCTTAAGGTTGTATCTTTTGATCCTATCCATTGATACTTTTGGATCTAGGTATTTTGCATTCGAGATATCTATATATTGAGATGCTCTTTCATTTGTAATAGACTTTTGGCTCTGAGAATATTGGAATACAAAGAAAACTTTTGCAGATCTCTTGAAAGCTTTGTGAATACATGATTGTTACGCCTCTTGCTTAGACATTTCAATGGATATTTTATGCTATCGATATCTATTTTGTGGAGGTCGAATTGAATTTTTGCAGGGTAGCGACTTGCTTGGAGGAAGATTATGAAGGCAACTTGCATCATTTCTTCAAGTGGATTGTTTCATCTTTCAAGGAGTGATCAATTGTTATTCGTGCATTGAATCTTTCTCCTTTCGATGACTTGCATAGTTTCTCTTTCAGTTGTGGACCAAATCTCACTTCGATAGTTTGACTTTACAAGTGGAGAGAGCACACTACCTCCTTGGTGCAACACATTTTCACTTCGAAGCTATTGGATCCCGCCCAAAATTGTAACTAAGTGGAAGGATCATCGATGTGCAAGGCGGCCTCAAGTATTTTCAGGTATGATCTACAAGGTTAGTATTGATCTCCATAATTTTATCCATTTGTCATTTAAATCCCTAAAGTTAAAACCCTCATTTTGAAGATTTGATAGATTCGGTGATTATTTTCGTTTGAAACTTAAAACCCAAGTCTGAAATAATTAGAGACCTCTAGGAACCATGTTTGAGCAAAAACGGACTCCATTTACCCCTTGATCTAGCACTGGTCTCCTTTACGCAAATCGCCCTGCTTAGGTTTTTAGTCATTTTTCTAGATATGTCAGTTGGGTATCGCTTGAACCCTTTCAAATTGTCAAATCTATCGTCAAGCAAACAATCTCAAATGTCTTCCATTAATCAAACCCTAGTTTGTGTCCATTTTACATTTTGTCGGATAAATCCTAGGTGGCACGATTTGGGTATTTTTCTAAGGCACTTAATCTCCTAGATCTAACATTTTAACTTCATTATTGGATTGGATCTCTTGGTTGAGTATTTTGCATAGCTAAACCCTCCACAGTCAAACCCTAATTTATTGATCCCTTAATATTTCCATAGATCTAGAGTTTCTATCATTTAGAGCATTCTCACGTTATATTGTCTCATTTGGTTTGTGTGTCTTGTTTGGCTAATTAGGGTCTCCCCCTTGATCTTGCTCCTAGCTTGATCTAAAGCTAGGACAAGAGCCCGTCCGATGTGACAACTACCCTTCTTTCGTAGGGGCCCTTGCGGTGTCACTTGGTTAGCTACCCTTCCTCTACCGTCTGGGATAGGATACCTTTGGTGGTAGCTGCATTTTGAGTGATAACAAACCACAAACTCACTCAAGATGTAGGATTTAATTAACACGTATCATTTTGCAGGTTGTATACTTTTTTTCATTTAAGCATCTCATTTTCAGATACTGTCATTTTTCTTGCAAACGTAAAGAACACTAACCCACTACGTTGTACCGAAGAATGGTACTAATTGAAAGGGCTTGCCCAAGTAAATGATATTCGAAAAAGATATTCGTAGTGTAGTAATTAGTCACATCTTTTCTTCTTTTGTACAATTTGAGTAAGAAATCCAGCATTGTTCTCTGAAAGTATGCTCTCGCCACCACCCAAAGGGCTCGCCTTAGCAAGTGTGGATGATCAGAAAAGAGACTCTTTGCCTTTAGTAATTAGTCTCGCATCATTTGCGATTAATCTTCCTGAAAGACGAAAATCCGACGTCACGATTTTTTACCATTTGTTGGCAAATTCTTCATAAAAAGCAAGACCAACTAGATAAGGATCGTGGGGATCCATCAAGCTACACCCTCGTTTGGTGTATGTGTTGGACACACCCCCGCAACTCGAATCTAGCCTACATTTTCTTGTGAGGAGCCACACTTGGTAAATCCGGACATATTCCTCGTACCTTTTGGTATATTTGGAATTCCCTTTCCCCTTAATCAAGACCATTTAATAAGGCTAAAATTTATCAAGAATTAACCCACTCCTTAATTATTCATCTTCTAATAATTTCAAACTAACCAACGAGACAAACTGCGATACTTTCACGACACAACAGCACTCCATTTTCACTCCATAGCATTGGTCTATATCTTACAATTTTGTTTTATTTAAAGTGAATCTTATGTTGAGTGGTTATATGATTTATATGTTGTTGATTTAATTTCCTTATAGCAAATTCTTGTTTTCAGTATTTATCTCCAAAACTCCTAAAAAACTTTCACCCTCATAACTAAAAGCTTAACAACCTTAGTAACTTTTAGGGCCTCCCCCCTTGGCTTCGTTAGGAGTTAACCTAAATGAAGCAGTCAAGAATCAAGTGACGGTACTTAACTCGAGTCTTGCCCCCAAGGTTGCACCCAATGGCTTGAAAATTTATGCCACACTAACCCCGAGGTGCATATCAGGCGGCAACATCTTTTGGCGTCGTTGCCAGGGATAAATCTATTTATTCCCGGAGTACGACTTAACTTTTCTTTTCTTTTTACCTTAAATTGATGTGTCTAGTCAAATAAACAAAAATTTATTCGATCCATCTGGTGACTCCACTATCTCTAAACCCAACAAGGTATTCCACAAGAAGAAACTTTGAAGGTTTGCTTGGTTTCATTCCTAATACTGAAGGGTTTACCAAAGGAGACAAAGCAAACTTGCTTCTTGTAGAATCCTTGAAGATTTAGGATCCAAGTCTCTATCAGATATCCATTTTCTTTTTTAAAACATTAATAATAGTAATAATCCACCTGCAGAAATGAACGATTTTTTCAAGCTCCTTGACTTTACTCAGATAGCAGGTTACCCTCATGGATTACCAGATGAATCTATGAAGAAGCTGCCAACTTTTCAGGGAAACACTGTTGTCTATGTTAAGTCTCATCTACAAAAAATTTCAAGACTTTTGGTCAGTTGGTGTAATGTGCCTGCCCACAATCATGAGGACGTTAAGATGAAGTTGTTTCTCTATTTCTTGAAGATGATGTGGCACTGGTAGATTGGTATTTAGATCTAAGTGATAATTCATATAAGAGTCTTGATGAATTTCTTACAGGCTTTAAAGAAAAATGGGGAGAAAAGAAGGAACCAAGGCATCCAATTAGCAGCTCTCCATACTATGAAAAAAAATGAAAATGAAACTATGGAGGAATTCAAGAAAAGATTCAGCAACTTTATCTCAAATCTCCATAAAGACATTAAGCCTTCAGATGCCTCAATTATCATCGATTATATTGAAGCTTCCAATGGAGAGATGAGGTTACAGTTGAGAGACAGGGAGCCTTCCAATCTTAAACTTGCTCAAGAAATGGCTATTAAAATTGATAAAAATATGCAAGCTTCAGGCAACTCTAATATACTAGGTTTCACAAGAGGTAGTTCATCATCTCAAAAGCATCAAGAGTCAAGAGGGAAGGCCATAGAATCAAAAGATAAAGAGTCATCTAAAGATCTTATGAAAGAAATGGCTTAAATGATAAAAACCTTGGTTGTAAATCAAACTCAACAAATGGCCAATCATGCTTCTCAAATGAATCATATTCAAAATAGATTGGTTATCATGGAAAGGAATCAAGTTGTCCAAGCTTCTCAAGCACCTAGAAATTTTTAGCATAAGCCTAATCAAGTATATCAAAAGAAAGCACATGTTCATGAGCAAAGGCCTCCAAATCAGTTAAAGACAACAAGCATGGTCATTGATGATACTCCTCCTTATTGTATACCATGTGGAGAATTCCATGAAGAATCAACTTGTCCTAAATTTTGTCATCTTAATGAAAATGGATTCACAGAGACTAGCAACTATGTGGATTTCCCAAGAGTTCTGACCTCATCAATGTGGTAGGCCAGACTCAGCCAGTGTCTAAAGAAAATTGGCAACATGCCATAGAGTATAGTCAAGTGAAAGTTTTTGTTACAAAAGCATTATGGTGAGAATCCTACACTGAACAGATCCAAGAGATGACTAATGCAAGATTCAAAGGAGCTACTAATTAGAGAAGGGACAATACTGCACCAGTTAACGAAACTCCATATGTGCCTAAGGTAATAAAATCCTCCTAAATCAAATGATTCAAAGCTTGACATGGGTAATTGGTTAAATAATGCTAAGGTTCTTGCGCATGCCACTGGAATCCTTAAAGATCCCCATCAAAATGATAAGTTTATAAAATCCTTAGAAGGTCCTCGAGAAAAAGCCTATGATAATGCCAAGGAAAAAGCTCTTCCAAGTAATAATGTTGTTATTGAAGATGTCCCATTAATACTACATAGTGTGGATCCAAGGAAAGAAGATCACCCGCCCCTCTATGTTTCATTCTAATAAATGATCTTCTACTTCACAATTGTATGCTAGACTCAAGTGCTTCATCAAATGTAATCATGAGGATGGAACAGTTAAATTTAAGGATCACAAGACCCTACCACAATGTTTGTGCCATGGATGCAAGAGAGATTGGCGTTGTAGGTATAATCTTGAACCTTCAAGTAAAACTGGCTAAGTATCCTAACATCAATATAACAATGGATGTGCTCGTAATCGAAGTGTTGGATAATTGGGGGATGCTTCTGTCAAGAAAACAGGCCGCAACCCTAGGAGTTCACATCCAAATGGATTAGACTTATGCAACTATACCTGCATCAAAGAATACAAGAGTTATACTCCATAAAGAAGTTGAAAGGAAACGCCATGTGGAAAACTTAAAGAAGCCATCAAATGAGTTTGTGTTTAATACAAATAACTTTGGAAACTATGTTATTTTATCTACCTTCATGGCTCCTATAAGAGAAAAATTAAAGGAAGAAAAGATAGATGAAGTTTGGAAAATAGCTTGGTGGGTTAGCTCAAGTGGTTGAGTGTTGTAAGTTGTGAGCAGAAGGTCTCGGGGTCAAATCCCTGGGGGCTAGACATTGCTATATAAGGGCCTCACTTGATATCCCCATCGGCTTAACTCTGTAATCAGAGAGAATGGGGTGAGGCTCCTTCAGGTGGGCCCCCTATGACTTATTCCTGTGGAGGTAGCAGCCCCGCTGGAGGTTTTGTGAACCACTATATAAAAAAAAAATGAAGTTTGGCAAATGTAATTTGATGTGGCATATTCAAAGGCGGGAAAAGGGTCAGGCATAGTAATCATTTCACCTTCTAAGCAAACCTTCAACTTTGCTTTTAGAGTTGAATATTAAGCATCTAATAATGTAGCAGAATATGAAGCATTGTTACTTGGGCTAGAAACAGCTAAGGCCATGGGGATAAAAATGTTAAGCATTAAAGGTGATTCAAACTTAGTTATCCTCCATCTTAAGAACAAGTATAAGTGTAGAAGTGACAGATTGAAAAAGAACTGAAATGGGACACTTTGGAATATGGGACACTCTGGAATGGTTCGATGCACTTAATGTTCAGGAAATCCCTAGAGAGGAAAACAACTTAGCAGATAAGTTAGCAGTAGCAGCATCCACCCTTCAACCAACAAATGAAATTGTAAATCGAGATGGCAAAATTGAGATCAATTTCAGGCCTTCAAGTCCCGATAACATAGATCATTGGTAGGTTTTTAATGATGATGAGAAAGTTTTAAGGTTCATTCAAAATCTACAAGAATTTTTAAAATGTGAGGTCAGCTACCAGCAAGAGGGTAAAGAGTATCAAGCACATGAGGAGAATGTAAGAAATCGGATTCCAAAGGGACTTATATATGTTAGGATTATTCAATAATCCTCCCTTGTCGACCTTAGTCATTTTAGCAATTTCTTAGTTTAGGATAATGTTGTAGACCCCCTAGTGCTATGCACATGTTATCTAAGGCTCACTAACGACTTGATGCACCCTCATTCATATGTTTAGGAGCTTCGAAGACCAATCCCTAGATTTTAGAAGACCATTCTGAGTTATGGGAGTCCCACCTTCAATTCACCCTCGCCCTAGTGGAATCAAGCTCCAATGACCACCTTCAATTCACTTTCAGTTAGCTAATGTGCCTCATTTGCATTATTTAAGGATAAAAGCGCCCATGCACACCTACCAAGGCTTCGATAACTGATTTTTAATTGATTCAGTTGTCCAAAGTGCACTAGAGATGTCTACAGTGTTGATTTTTTTTATGCTAGTCATGTCTACAGTCAGGGATTTGAATCACTCTTAGAGGATTTGAATTTCTTCCTCTGTAATATGTATTGTTCATACATATTAATGAATATTGTTAGCAATTATTGCTGCAAATTGGTGTTTTCTTCTATGGTTAATTTCACAATGCATTTTTACCAATTTTAACACTACAATTAATCTTTCTTCATAATTCTTTCACTGTAAGGTATTATTCAACTTGATGATCTCCTGCAATTGATAATTTTACATGGTATCAGAGCTCTAGAGAGCTAGTTTATCTTCAATTTGAGAGTTTTATGCAAGTTTTGAGAAGATTTTAGTAAACAATTGTGTTACTGCTACAGCTACAAAATGGAGAATTCAGCACCCTTGACACCAACAATCCTCACACCCTTCAATTATCTAGATTGGAGGGAAGATATGCAGATAGTCTTGCGCAACAAGAGTCTATACAGGGTCACAATGGGCAAGGAGGTCAAACCCCAAGCAGCTCTTGAGAAATCAAAGTACCTGAACAAGCTTGATGAAGATTTTGGTTTTATGTGTATTCATATCTCCAGAGAATTGCTCTTCCATCTTGATGGATTGAAAACCCCAACGGAGGTCTGGCTATAGCTCGAATCTCTGTTTGGCAAGCAAGATGAGCTAAGAGGCCATATTTTGGAGAATGAACTAATTGCTCTTCAACCCAGCAATTTCGAAACCATTCAGTAGTTCTTCACAAAATTCAAGTCTTTGGTCATGCAATGCAAACAATGTGGAATTGATAAGGATGAGCAACTGGTGCTATCCATGATGAGTAAGCTTGGCCTTGAATTTTCGTGTCCACCTTCCACTCTAGGAACTGACAACCCCAAATTAGAAAATGCCTTCACTAGATGCATTTACTGAATCCCTGATCCAAGAACAAGACAAACTGATCCAAATGGGAGCCCTGAAAGCCTCCAAGAATCAGACTCTTTTGGTTGGGGAGTCAAAGAATGCGAATGCAAAAGGGAAGCAGAAGGGAAAGAATAAAGAAAATCCTGAATCCAAACCAAAGGAGAAGCTTAATCCATCAGATGGAGCCTCGAGCTCCAAGAAGGATAAGCAGAAGAGGTTTGAAAAGACCAAGTGTACCTATTACAAGATAGGAAACCATCCAGAGAGTAGTTGTATGAAGAAAAATATAGATCAAATGGCCAGACTTCTTGAACATAACAACATTGCCCTCCGAGAAGGCGCAAGGAAGACTGATTCTGGAAGCAAGACAAATGATCATGAGAGATGCCATGCACTGAAGGCTGGATTTTGAAAATCTCAAGTATTCCTCATAAATCTTGGAGCCTCCAACCACATGGTTGCCTCCAAAGAGTCATTTTCTTCTCTAGATCTCACTGATGGTCCAAGCATTCACATAGGAGATGATTCTCAAATCCCAATATTAGGGAAGGGCACAGTACAATTCAAGCATGGTGTGTTCAACAATGTTGTCTATGTACCTTCCTTAGCAGCAAACTTGTTATCTGTTTATCAGATGACACACACTGGTTGACCAAAGAGAGTTGTTTTTTAACCTAGCATAGTTGAGATCTCATATATCTCTTATGGGAAGTTGATAGCTAAAGGTGTTGCAAACCATGCCTCCAAGGCATATGAGTTCTCACGCTTTTTGCCATACTCACATCAAAGTACCCTATTGACCCATGCCAATGAGACAAGCAGACTCTGGCATGAGAGATTCGGCCATCTGAACTTCAAATACTTGCAGCAGTTGCACAGTGAAGATATGGTTGAGGGATTGCCTCTCATAAAGTTCTCTCAAGGAATCAGCAAAGGTTGCTTGGTAGGGAAGCATCCAAAGCGAAAGTATGATGTTGGAAAGGCAAGAAGAGCTTCCTCCACAGTTGATTTGATACATAGTGATGTCTCAGGCCCAGTGCCTACAACTTCTATGAATGGATCCAGATACTTTCTAACCTTCATAGATGACTATTTTAGGTTCTGTTGGATCTATTTTCTTAAGCAAAAGTCTAAGTTATTTGAGACTTTCAAAGTTTTCAAAGGCCTTAGTTGAGAACACTATTGGGAAGAAGATCAAAGCACTCAGATTAGACAATGGAGGGAAGTACATCAAGAGAGAGTTCTAGCAATTGTGTGCTTCAGAGGGCATATAGATGCAACACTTTGTCCCATACACACCACAACAAAATGGAGTAGCTGATAGGAAGAACTGGTCACTAAAAGAGATGGCCACATGTCTGCTTGAAGCAAGGGGTCTTCCACCATATCTCTAGGCAGAAGCAGTGAATTGTGCTTCGTACATTCAAAATAGGGTACCCCACAAGCCAGTGGTTGGGGTCACTCCATTTGAAGCACTGATGGGACATAAGCCTAATGTCTCGCATTTGAGGGTTTTTGGTTCCAAGACATGGGCCAGAATCCAATTTGACAAAAGAAAAGCTCTCCAACCCCAGAGTAGCAAATGCATTCTGCTGGGATGTGCAGAAGATGCAAAGGCTTACAAGCTTATGGAGATTTCAACCAAGAGATGCTTAATAGAGAGGAGTGTCCAGTTCAATGAAGATTCATTGCAAGATATGCAGCAAGTTGAAGAAGGTAGATCTGCTCTATCTAAACCATTTGCACCTGATGATGTTTCTTCTGATTATTCAGATTCAGAATTCGAAGATGAGGACCAAGTTGAATCAGTTCTTGATGCTAAGTATGAAGATCAAGCAGATCCAAATCTAGATCCAGCACCTGCTCCCAATCTTAGGCCTAAATGGGCTCAAAAACTCATTGAAGTTTGTTGGGAACATTGTTGGGGATCCATCTGACCAAAGCAAAACCAAATCTCAGTACCAAGATGAGAACCTTGCACTATGTCATACAAATACACTTCCCCCGGAGAGGTGCTACATGATAGTGGGGTTTGATCCACACTTCTATAAAGAGGCTTGCCATGATCCAAAATGGCAAGCTGACATGGATGAGGAATATGAGTCACTGTAGTACAAAGAGACATGGGATCTTGTGTCTCTTCCTCCAAAGAGAAAAGACAAAAGTGCCTTCCTACTAGGTGACTTGGAAGAAAAGATCTACATGGAACAGCCTGAGGGGTACTCTAATGATTCTTCCTTGGTATGCAGGCTAAGGAAATCAATGTATGGGCCCAAGCCATGGCATGCCAAAATGGATGCCTTCTTACTGTCACAGAGGTTCGAAAGGTGCAAGTCTAACTGCAATGCTTATATTGTATGTGGATGACTTGTTCATCATCGGTGGTTCATCTATTGGATTGAGGAACATCAAGTCAGCTTTGAGCAAAGTTTTTTTCATGACAGATGCTTCATGGATCATGGGTTCACAATCCACCTACGTAGCTTATTTACTCAAAAGATTCCACGACTGATTTCAAAGCAGCAACACTTCCTTTCCTACCTAACATCAGATTGGAAGAAGGTGGAGAGGTTCACATGCACTATTTCAGGGAACTCGTGCACAACAGTACCATCACATTACATTACTGCCCTATAGAGGAGCAGGTTGCAAACATTTTCACAGTCTTTCACTCATAAGTGATTTGTTTATCTCAGGTTTCTACTTGGTGTGAAGGTTGATTGAATTCCCTGCCTGCTCATTTTTTAGGGGGGGGATTGTTCCCATGTGGTTTTCCCTGTTTCCTTAGTTTCATGAGCAGATATTTTTTCATTATTATTGTATGGGTGACCTTTGGTGTCAGTTGCCAAGGCCCAGGTTGTTCAAGTTTGGATTAAGGGGGGGTTTTAGGATTATTCAATAATCCTCCCTTGTCAACCTTAGTTATTTTAGCAGTTTCCTAGTTTAGGATAATGTTGTAGACACCCTAGTGCTACGCAGATGTTATCTAGGGCTCACTAGCCACTTGATGCGCCCTCATGAATAAGTTTAGGAGCTCTCGAGACCAATCCCTAAATTTTAGGAGCCCACTCTGAGTTCTAGGAATCCCACCTTCAATTCACCCTCACCCTAGTGAAGTGAAGCTCCAATGGGCACCTCCAGTTCACTTTCTGTTAGCTAATGCGCCTCCTTTGCATGATTTAAGGATAAAAGCGCCCATGCACACCTACCAAGACTCAGTTAACTAATTATTAACTGATTCAGGTGTCCAAACTCCAGAGTGCACTGAAAATGTCTAAAGTGTTGATTTTTCCTATGCTAGTCATGTCTACAGTCAAGGATTCGTATCACTCCTAGAGGATTCAAATTTCCTCCTTTGTAGTATGTATTGTTCATACACATATTACTGAATATTGTTACTAGTTATTGCTGCAAATTGGTGTTTTCTTTCATGGTTAATTTCACAGTGCATTTTTACCAATTTTAACACTACAATTCATCTTTCTTCATAATTCTTTCATTGTAGGGTATTATTCAGCTTGACAATCTTCAAGAATTTTTAGAATGTGAGGTCATTTCACAGTGCATTTTTACCAATTTTAACACTACAATTCATCTTTCTTCATAATTCTTTCATTGTAGGGTATTATTCAGCTTGACAATCTTCAAGAATTTTTAGAATGTGAGGTCAGCTACCAGCAAGAGGGTAAAGAGCAATGAAGCATGACTCGAGAGAGACTCGCGAGTCTCGGCCAGTGGAACCCCAGCCCGAGTAACCAACACAGACTCGTCTGAACTCAACAATCTAAACTTGTGCGACTCGGCATAAACTCGTCTAACTCGGCACAGACTCGTCTGGACCCGACAGTGATTGGACCCATGGACGCCAACTAACTCATCAATCGATTTCTGATTCATCGTGGAGGTGGTCTGTGTTAAAATTCTTTATAATTGCTTAGATGGTATCTTAAAACAATTTGCCACTAGAAGATTGCTGAAAGAACAACATGCACAAAAGCATAAGAACACAAGAACACAGAGATTTTCCTCGAGGAAACCACAAGGGAGAAAACCCCGCAAAACTTCCTCAGTATAGAACTCAACCAGTGCAGTATAAAATCCAGACAACAACTGCTTCCTCCTTCTTGGTGTGCTACTACTTCTCTCTCTTGCTAAAACGTACAAATGAAGGGGAACGCCTCCCTATTTATATTCTTCTATTGACTTGACCTCTAACTTGGTGGGGCCAACTTCACTAGCTGTCAAGGCCGACTTGTCCAACTGGACATTACAAATAGCATTTATTATATTGACACTTGGGTACTAATGACCCAACTTACATTCGGAGGTTTACATTGCATCCTTCAATAACTCTAACAAGACCAAACTCATCTCCAATAGAAGGAATACAATACAACTAGAATATCTTCCAAAGTTACATTATTTCAACACTCCCTCTTAACTAGGAAGGTTTTCAACTGTAGTAGCAACTGCTACTATTACAACTGTACAACTGACTGGTGAGACTCTATATGTCATAGGAAGTTTTGGTACAACATCATACATTTTCATCAGCGATCTCGGTTGGATCTTCTTTTGTAATCATCTTTCTTCAATCTTCTTCTTCTCATCTTCTAGAACATGTCTTGCAGTCATCTTCTCAATCATCCACTAGTCAACATCATCTTTTGAATCATCCACTGGTCATCATCAGTGTGTTAACACTGAACCATCATTTGTTTCATCATCTGAACCATCATCATCTGCATCTTCAGTATGGGAATATTGAACCGTCATCATCTGCATCTTCAGTATGTAGATACTAAGCCATCATCATATGCATCTTCAGTATGTGAATACTGAACCTTTATCATCTGCATCTTCAGTAGGTAAATACTGAACCATCATCGTCTGCATCCTCAGTATGTCAATACTGAGAACATCATCATCTGCATCATAAGTATGATCAACTATATCTCCAGTATGTGAATACTGAATCACCATCATCTATAACTTCAGTATATGAATACCGAAACATCATCATCTGTCTCTTCAACATGGAAATACTGAAGCATCATATCTGCATCAATAATGTGTAAGTACTAAAACAATCAACAACATCATTAGCATATTAGTGCCAAGGAACAAATCATCTATAATGCTAGATCATCATCTGCATTACCAGCATAGAGATGTTGGAATATTACAAACATCATCATCAGTATAGAAGTACTGAAACTATCACAGTAAACATCTCAGCATCAATCAAGCATCTCAACAATCAGTTGTAACCATCTCAACAGCAATCAACTGTAACTATCTCAACAATTATCTCAACAATCAACTGTAACTATCTCAACAATCAACAGTGTGACTACACTATACACATCTCATCAAGCATCTCATCAATCATTAGTATTATCAATACTGACACATCTCAATCAGTACAATAGTACTCAACAATCAGCATACCAATCAGTAGTCATCAGTATAACAATACTGAGTTAACATCTCAATAGTCATCAGTATAACAATACTGAACTAACATCTCAACAGTCATCAATATAACGATACTGAACTATCCCCTCAACAATCATCAGTATCACAATACTGAACTATCATCTCAACAGTCATTAGTATAACCATACTGAACTAACATCTCATCAGTATAACATTACTGAAGGCAAACATCTCATCAATCAACAGTATAGCAATACTGAGGATACATCTTGCCCTTCATCTTCTTCGGAGTAGCATCACGGTGAGTTATCTGGTAGATCCATCCGAACATTTTGTCTAACTTACTAACTCTTTCGAGCCAAACAAGCCTAGTTAGACAAATGGATCTCCCTGGGGACCAAACAAGCCTTGTCTGGCTTACTAACCCTTTCGGGCCAAACAAGCCTAGCCAGACATACTAATCCCCCTAGGATCGACAGGCCTTTAGTCTGGCTTACTAACCCTTTCGAGCCAAACAAGCCTAGCCAAACATACCCTCCTCTAGACTAACCTACTCACCACTGCATCCAACATCTGCTGTCACTCCCTCTTTCGAGAAAGGTCCTTTCGAACTACACCAAGCTTGTCTCGAAAGTATTCAAACTTTACACGAGCCAGAGGCTTAGTCAACACATCTGCCACTTGTTCCTCTGTAGGAACATACTTGAGCTTGATAGCTCCTTTCTGAACCATGTCTCGAATGAAGTGATATCTTACTTCAATATGTTTTGACTTATCATGAAAAGCTGGATTTTCTGTCATCTTGATACAACTCTGATTATCACAAAGGATATCAGTAACATCTATCTCTTTATCAAATAAACCTGCCAACATCTTTCGAAGCCATACTGCTTCAGTACAAGCTAAACAAGCAGCAATGTATTCTGCTTCTGCTGTGATAAGTGCAATATTGATCTACTTTCTACTGAACCAAGAGATCATTCCTAATCCCAAACTAAAACAGCTACCAGAAGTATTCTTTCTGTTTTTAGCACTTCCTACCCAATCTGAGCCTGTGAACCCATGTAAACTGATCTCGTTGTCTGAGGTATATCGAAGCCCATAATCTAGAGTTCCTTTTAGATACCTCATCACATGTTTTGCTCCTATCAGGTGAATATGCTTGGGATTCACCATGTACTGACTTAGTGTGTTTACAACAAAACAAATATCAGGTCTTGTATTGGTTAAGTACATCAGTGAACCAATAATCTGTCTGTATAGAGTAGCATCTATAACTTCCGATGTATCATCATTTAGTAACTTCAAGTTTGTTGTCATCAGAGTGGTCATAGCCTTACAATCTAGCATTCCAAACCTCTTTAGATATTCCACCGTATATTTCCCTTGGTTTAGGAAAATCTCATCTGGGGATTGCCAAACTTCAAGACCTAGAAAGTTGTGCATCATTACAAGGTCTTTCATCTCAAATTCTGCAACCAACATCTTCTTGCATTCAATGATGAGTTTATCTTCTCCTGTTAGGAATAAGTCATCCACATATAAAAGTAGTATCATAAGCCCATCATTCTCAACCTTATAGTAAAGGTTAGAATCTGCCTTACTCTTGGTAAAACCTAAACTCATCAGGAATCCATCTATTCTTCCGTACCATGCTCTGGGTGCTTGTTTTAGCCCATACAATACTTTCTTGATTCTACATACATAAGCTTCTCGATCATTAGTCTAGAAACCTTACGGTTGTTCGATATACACTTCTTCTTCTATTAAACCCTTTAGAAAAGTTGTCTTCAAATCCATTTGATGTAACTTCCATTTATTCTTGGCTGCCAAGGCAAGGACAGATCTGATTGAAGTGTACCTAGCTACTGGAGCAAAAGTCTCTTCATAGTCAATTCCTTCCTTTTGGGAGAACCCTCTTGCTACGAATCTTGCCTTGTATTTTTCTATGCTACCATCTGCAGAATGCTTTGTTTTGAAGATCCATTTTGAGGATACCACTGATTTGTCTTTTGGTCTTGGGACTATTTCCCGTACATCATTCTTTATTATGGATTGGTATTCCTCAACCATTGCATCAACCTATTCCTTCTGTTTTGTTGCATCTTCAAAACAAGTTGGTTCTTTATCAACTAGATCACTCATCAAGGCCATATAACTGGGATATGACTTAGGCTTCTTTCTTTCTCTAGTGGTTCCTTCTGGAACACCAAGTCTTTTTGCTTCTTCAATTATATCACGAGCCCAGGCAAGCTTTCTCTTTCGAGATATTATTTCATTGGGCACTTCTTCAGGCAACTGAGGTTCGATCATGTCATGATCCTAGGTACCTGACTTTCTTCTTCGTTCCCAACTGGTTTAAGATTCTCTGTAGCTTTAATAGTTTCATGTTCCTCTTCATCTTCTCTATCTTTCTTTGACTTTCTAAAAGCTGAGTCTTCATCAAATGTTACATCTTTGCTAAGCTCAATCTGACGGTATCCTGAGATATAGATCCGATAGGCTTTTGACTGTTCACTATATCACACAAACAATCCCTTCTTTCCTGGAGGTTCTAGCTTTGTTCTTTTCTCCTTGGGAATATGAATATACACAGGGCAACCAAATATCTTTAGGTGACTTACCTCAGGCTTTTCTCCAGAGAACATTTCTTCTAGAGTTTTGTTCCCAAGGGCACTATGGGAGATTTTGTTCTGTACATATACTATTGTGCTGGTTGCTTCTACCCACAAGTACATTGGTAGATCTTGATCATGTATCATGACTTTTACTACTTCCATGATAGATCTATTCTTTCTCTCTGCCACACCATTTTGTTGAGGATTGTAGGGAATGGTGAGCTCCCTCTTAATCCCAGTTTCCTTGCATAAATCATTGAATTCATTTGATGTGAACTCTCCTCCATTATCTGATCTTAAAATCTGTATTTTCCTTCTCAGAGAGGTTTTCTATTAGGGCCTTAAACTCTTTAAACCTTTCAAACACTTCATCCTTCTTTTTCAAAAAATATATCCAAGTCTTGCGGGAGTAGTCATCAATAAAGGAAGCATAGTAAACATACCCACTTAATGAAGTTGTTTGCATTGGCCTGCATATATCCGAATGGATAATATCTAAGATACCCTTTGCTTTGCTATCACTCTTCGGATAGGGATTCTTAGTATTCTTTCCTTGTGCACATCCTTTGCATACACCTTCATGTTCTATCTGAATTTCTGGTAGACCAGTCACAACCTTGCTTACTATTGTAAGAGCTCTGTAATGAACATGAGCAAGCCTTCTGTGCCAAAGCTCACATGGATTTATTGTACTTGTTGCTAAAGCTGAATCTACATGTCCCTTCAGTTTGTAGAGTCCTCCTTCTTCAATTCCAATACTACATCATTTATGGTCTTTCCTTTTGACCACATGAGAACTTTTCCATCTATGAAGGCAACTCTGAATCCTCTCTTGTCCAAGGCTGAAATAGACAAGAGGTTCTTCTTTAGTCCAGGGACATATAGGACATCCTTCATCTTCATGGCTTTTCCAGAATCCAACTTATAGGATGCTTCTCCCATTCCTTTAATGGGATACTGTGAGTCATCTCCAAGCATTACTTTGTGTGGTGAATCTTTTTGTACAAGGCATGATAGTGAGTCCTTGTAACCTGTCATGTGTTTGGATGCACCACTGTCTACTAACCAGGTGTCATTTCCTAGTGAGACTGGTCCTGTTAGGGCAGAAATCAATACATATTCTTCATTGGATTCTTCATCTTTCTTTACTTCCTCTTCTACTTCTTGATCACTATCTTTAGCAGCATGAGCTTGGAACCTTCTCATCTTTTTAACTCTTTCTGCTTTCATGGGACAATTGATGGTAATGTGTCCCATCTTATGACAAGTGAAGCACTCAAAATTTGAGAAGTCTTTCTTGGGTCTTTTGAACCCTTGAGTCTTGTGAGGATGATCATAACTCTTTCTTTTGTGTTTGCCTTTGGCATGGGCTGTCAAGGCTTGATCTTCATTTTCATTTAGCTTCACTTCTCTGGCTAAGATTCTTTCTTCTTCTTGAACACATTCTTCCCACAGCTTTCTGAATTTGGTTAGCTTTCTTCTTGAGCAGATTCCTCAGATAAAAGCTTCCCAATCTCTTGGAAGACCATTTAGGGTGGTCATCACAATTTCTGCATCTTCTACTGTATCACCAATGGCTTCTAGCTGATCTTTAATTTGAGCCACTCTTGAAAAGTAAGATTGCATAGACTCTGACTTTTGAGTCTTCACACTTTTGAGGCGATTCCTCAGAGTCATCTTCCTGTTGATATTTCTCCCTTCAAATAAACTGGAGAGGGCAACAAACATTTCTTTTGGAGTTTCTCTTGATGATACTTGAGGAATCAAGTTACCCTTGATGGAGTTAGCTATGATCCTTTTGGCTATGATCATATCCTTCTTATGCTTGGACCTAGTTTTTTCCTCTTCTGGTTCTTTCCCTTCCTCCTTCACAAATTTGTCTAGATCATTCTCTTGTAAAATGAGCATGATCCTATACTTCCATGCTCTGAAGTTTTCAGCTCCTTCAAGCTTTTCATCTAGCTTGGTGTTCTTAGACATCTTCAACAAAATGAGAACTTCAAATGAAACAGGGAGGAAGAGTACTTACTTGAAGAAAATAGTTTTTGGCTTACCTCCTTCTGGAAGACCTAGGGTTTGATGTAGAAACCCTAATTTCTCAACTGGATACCCTAATAGGGTTGAGAGGTGGAAAAGATGGAGGAAGAGTACTTACTTGAAGAAAATAGTTTCTGGCTGACCTCCTTCTGGAAGACCTAAGGTTTGATGTAGAAACCCTAATAGGGTTGAGAGGTGGAAAAGATGCGCCCTCCTGAGGCGAGGTAGACTGTATCTTCCTTTTTCTGAGATTGATGATGAAACCCTGGGAAAACTAAAACCCTAGTTTGTCTCGGCCGCAGTAACAAGTCCAAAATTGAAGATTCTTGAAATTCAATTATGTCACCACAAAAAGATGCACCCTTCAGAGGCGAGTTGGATGAGCCCTCTTTTCTGGTTGAACTGTCGAGGGATTTGTTAAGAACAACAAACCCTAGTTGTGCAGTGTCTCTTTTCAAGGTAGCTCTGATACCATGTTAAAATTCTTTATAATTGCTTAGATGATATCTTAAAACAATTTGCCACTAGAAGATCACTGAAAGAACAACATGCACAAAAACATAAGAACACAAGAACACAGAGATTTTCCTCGAGGAAACCACAAGGGAGAAAACCCCACAAAACTTCCTTAGTATAGAACTCAACCAGTGCAGTGTAAAATCCAGACAACAACTGCTTCCTCCTTCTTGGTGCGCTACTACTTCTCTCTCTTGCTAAAACTAGCTTGAATGAGTGAGTACAAATGAAGGGGAGCGCCTCCCTATTTATATTCTTCTGTTGACTTGACCTATAACTTGGTGGGGCCAACTTCACTAGCTATCAGGGCCAACTTGTCCAACTGGACATTACAAATAGCATTTATTATATTGACACTTGGGTACTAATAACCCGACTTACAGTAGGAGGTTTACATTGCATCCTTCAATGACTCTAACAAGACCAAACTCATCTCCAATAGGAGGAATACAATACAACTATAATATCTTCCGAAGTTACATTATTTCAACAGTCTGCACTATCGTCGTGGAGGTCGTTTGCACTTTCGTCGTGGAGTCATGGAGGTCACATGTGGTCTGCAAACTCTGCACTCTGTTCACTGCTTAGTCGTGGAGGTCGCGGGTCCCAATTCGTGGCCGCAGATGGTGCTCAACTTCGAAGGAGGTCACAAACTCTCCAGGTGTTTCGATTTGTATTTTTTTTTTTTTTTATGTTATAAAAAAATTAAAAAGATTTTATTGTTTTTAATTTTAAATTGAAATTTTAATGTTTTTAATTTTAAATTTAAATTTTATTGTTTTTAATTTTGAAATTAAATTTTATTGTTTTTAATTTTAAATTTTAACTATTTTTTAATTTTTAACTTAAGATTTAGTTTTAAATTTGAAAATGGATGGGCCTGTGGCTGACTATCTCAACCACACAACGACTGTGACTTGAGATACTTAGCCACAAGCCCGTCCATTTTCAAATTTAAATCTAAATCCCAAGTTAAAAAATAAAAATAAAAACATTTAAAATTTAAAATTAAATAACAATTAAAATTAAAAATTAAAAACAATCAAATCAATTTTGTGTGGGGCGTGTGGGCTAAGTATCTCAACGACACAGGTTCACATATTTATATTTATATTCATTAAATAATTGGAAATGCCATTAACCTCTAGTGTGTGCTCAAAATGTACCATATTTTCTTTTCCTATTTGTCGAGTCTTGCTGAGTCTGACCTGAGTCTTTCCCAAGCTTTTCCCGAGTCAACGAGTCATATGCCAGCCAATTCTTTGCCGAGTCTGAGTCGTGCAACATTGGTAAAGAGTATCAAGAGCATGAGGAGAATGTAAGAAATCAAATTCCAAAGGGGCTTATATCTTTAGAGAAAATCTTTGATAGACAAGATAAGCATAATTATAAAAAAGAGTCAATAAAACCATGGAATTATATTCAAATAAATATTGGAACCGATAAAGACCCCAAAATGATAAAAAATTGGAAAAGGCGCCTTAAAAAATGAAAAGAAAGACTTAATCAATTTGAGCAAAGAGTATAGAGATATGTTGGCATTTAACTATGATGAACTCAAAGCCTATCGAGAAGACGATTTCCAACACACTATTCCCCATAATTATAAAAAAGAGTCAATAAAACCATGGAATTATATTCAAATAAATATTGGAACCAATAAAGACCCCAAAATGATAGAAATTGGAAAAGGCGCCTCAAAAAATGAAAAGAAAGACTTAATCAATTTGAGCAAAGAGTATAGAGATATGTTGGCATTTAACTATGATGAACTCAAAGCCTATAGAGAAGATGTTTTCCAACACACTATTCCCCTTAAGGAAGAAATGAGAGAAGTCAAACTTTTCTCCAAAAAACTTAGGAAAATAAATCCTAAGTTGGCCCCTATAGCTCATTAAGAATTGCAAAAAATGTTAGTAGGAGAGATCATAGCACCTACAAGACATTCATCATGGTGCTCCAACTTAGAAGTGGTGAAAAAGAAAAATGGGTCAATCAGAATATGTATATTTTTCAGGAATCTTAACATATCATGCCTAAAAGATATCTACCCATTGCCAAACATGGAAACCTTACTTCAAAGAGTAATTGGTTTTGGAATGACATCCATGTTAGATGAGTTCTCTAGATATAATCAAGTATCGGTTGATAAGGAGGATCAACATAAAACTACATTCACCACACCTTGGGGAACCTATAAGTTTTAAAGGATGCCTTTCGGTTTATTAAATGTAGGTGCTACTTTCCATATGGCCATGGACTTGGCCTTTAAAGAACTCATTGGAAAAATCATTGAAATATATCAAGATGATTTAACTGTAATTTCTAAAGAAAGATCTGACCATGTTAATCATCTAAGGCAAGTCTTCGAAAGGTGTCGTGAATATGGCATTTCATTAAATCCAGCCAAGTCAATATTCGGTGTTGACAAAGGAAAATTGTTGGGCCATATCATCTCTAAGGATGGGGTAAATATTGACCTTGAAAGGGTTGAAGCAATCAAGAAGGTCACTTTACCCATTAATGTAAAAGCCCTCCAATCATTCAACGATTAGATAAATTTTATCAGGAGATTCATCCCAAATTTAGCAAAATTAATGAAGCTATTGCATAAATTATTAAAGAAAGGTGCTAAATTTGAATGGACGGATGAAGGAAGAAAGTTCTTTAAATGTATCAAAGACGCCATAGATATATCACCAGTTCTAATCAGCCCAGATTATTCCAAGGATTTTCAGATCTTTTGACACAACTGTTGGTGTCTTGCTTCAGAAGAATAATGAAAGGCAAGAGCAGCTTATTGCTTTCATGAGTAGAGCCTTGCAGAATTCAGAGTTGAAGTACACTATCATGGAAAGCAAGCCTATGCTCTTATCAAGTCCCTTAAGCATTTTAGAATTATGATGGATATTCAAAAATTGTGAGGTTTGCACCATAGTAACAAGAATCGCAAGTCGACTCACGATTATTCCGAGTTTGACTCGGATCGGCAGCTAAACGAGCCGATTCAGATCATCCCGAGTCAAACTCGGGCTTCCCAATTTTATGTGATTGAACCGAAATAAACCGCCGATTTAAACTTGATTCGACGAGTTGGAGACGCGATTTACCCTTGCCATGAATTGAAGCTGCCTTTAAAACGCCATTTGAAAGTCATGCTGTCGTTGTTTCGAACTTTTGGGCGATGTGAGCACTCCTGCACAGAGCAACAATGAAGGGCGGACGGACTGTCATTGTTTCAGTTTTTACACTTTGCTCAGCACTCAGCAGCAGGTCAGGCATGAAGGATTCAGGGCCACGAACAGAGGTAGGAGTTTAGAACAGAGAATCGAACATACTCGACAGAGGAGTCATGAAGTCACGACCAAGGGTATAAAAAAACAAATTTACTCAACCGCCAACACTAGGGTATAAAAAATCCATTTTAGTTTTTATGAGTTGATATATTTTGGACATCTATTGATATATTGCAGTATATGGATATGGCTATTTTGAATATTTATGAAAAATGTTTTTTTTAATTCAAAATATACGTATATATTTAATTTTTTGTATTTGCTGATTTTTTCCCGATTTGTTCCCCCGATCCGATTTGTTGCCTCGCCAATTTATTGCCAATTCCGAGTCTGGATTCCATGTTGCTGAAGATTGAGGACTGAACCCCAAAGATCATGACAATCCTCCTCGCTGTGTTGAACACATACCAACTTCTGCTTGAGTGATAAGCTTGGACGTTTGTGGTTTTGGGGATGCGGGTCAGTTAGACAAGACATTGTGATATCCTTATTCGTAATATCATGGGCGTGTGCATGGACTGTCGCATGCCCAAACTGCTGTGTTTTGGTGATGGGTTATGTTGGGTTTGATGTTGATTTATGACCTAGTTTTTATTTTGTTTGTGATGCCTGCTTAAGCTGCCAGTGTCTTTCTATAAAATGCCAGTGTTTTTCTATAAAATGCCATGTACGTATACTTTTTATATTAATATTAATAGTTTAATGAAGCATTTTATTAAAAATAATTAAAACAGAAATATAATAATTTTAAAATAAATAAATAAATTGGCCAGAAATACAAAATTTTAAAAATAAATAAATAAATCAGCTTGATAGGGTAGTTCTGCAACAGAAAAAATTTATCTCTAGTTCAATCGAGGTATATTCACAAAACTAACCCGACCCAATCTACTAGATAATATATGGCTCAGGCCCCTCGCTACCTTCATGGAGACAACCACATTATAATCACATTTTCGATTTATTAACCTAGAGCAATTCATCAAAATTTTAAAGCGAATTGTGGCCTCCATAGAACAAAACCCTACAGAAAATATACTGAATACATCAATTTATTTATAATTAACAAAAAAAGCAGTACAAAATTCCCCGTACCTTCGTCTGAGGAGGTAGACGGCTCGCTGCCTGCGACTTCTTTGGAGTTTTCACTTACTCTCTTGCTGTTTTCCTCTTCTCTGAAATCCCACAAAAAAAATCAAATACAGAATTGATGAAAAACAAAGAAATATACAGAAACTAGAGTCACGAATTCGAATCCCCGTACCTGAGATCAGAAGAAGAGTGTGGTTGTTGTTGTTGGGCTCTGTGTTTGATGAGCAGAGCCCTGGTGAAGCATGAATCGGCCTTGATGGAGAAGCCAAGATTCGCATATAGTTTCCCAATATCGTTCAAAGCAGCCGCGAGGGTAAGATTGGTTTCAGCATTGTGAAGGCTCTCGAGCTTTGCAATTACGTCCTCCAGAAGTTTAATGGCACCTTCTGTGTCGTTCTCTTCGTCTATCAGTTGCTCGGCTCTGGAGCTCCACTCGTTCAACAACGCATCCCCGCCTTCATCGCCCATGTCCGCCAAATCGCCCAACAAAGACAGTAATCGTCCGTTAAATTCTCAAGTCCGCTTCCCTCTACGCTGTCAACAGAGTTCTTTGAGATTTATCATTCGAGAACCTTGTGGTGCTTTTTTATCCTTCTCCTACGATTATTTCTCCTTTCTCCATGTGTGTCTAAATCCACGTTGCAACTCTCAACCTTCCCTTTGATATTTTTAAATGGAACAAATAGACATTGACTTAAGGCAAGCTCAAATTGGAATTTGGGCTTGCTTTCTAAGTAAGATTTAAGATGAGAGGATTAATGTTTGAAAAAACAAAAAGTAAAGATATGTAGTTAAATCTTTCTCTTTCATTTTAAACTGGGTATTCTTAAATTTCAAAATTATGATGGTGTATCATATTTGTATAATACTTTTCAAAAAAATATTGGATATTTCATTAATATGGATTGCTATACTATTTCATTAATATGGAATGATAGCATTCTAAATTTCTTGCAAACTTATGATGGTGTATTATATTTGTATAATATTTTTAAAAAATATATTGGATATTTCATTAATATGAAATAATAGCAATCTAAATTTGAAATTTATGATGGTATATAATACTTGTATAGTACTTCCTAAAAACATATATATATATGATGCTTTATTAATATGAAACAAGAGTTAGGCTTAGTTTAAAGATAACTTTACCATATTCATTTAACCGAAAGTAATTTCTATTTAAAGTCAAAAATAAAATGAAAATGACATACCTTTATATTGTTTATTCAATGCAACGTAATTGGAATTCCTCTTCCATGAATTTATGTTCTATAAGATCTATTATTATAATAATAATAAATGTATTTATAAAATTAAAAATGATTAAATTTATTTTTAATTATAAAAAAAAATTAATATATAAAAATATGGCATAGAAAAAATAACGAACTAATGAAAAAATCAATTATTTCACTTTTCACTTTCCATGCTTTAAGGAGTCGCATAAAAGAATCAAAGGTGTAGTTTACTTTAAAGTATAAATATTACAAGCATTTAAGGGAATAGTTTATATATATATATAAACATCTAATGTGGGGTTTTCAACTAATTAATTTCATAAGATGTAATTCTTTTGATGATGTAACATATGCATCTGAACAACCCAATTAACACGAGAGTACATGTGTCTCTTGCTGGGAATTGCAGATTATTTGAAATATATTCTATTGAGCAAGGCTTGTTTCTAAACCATAGTAACATTAATGGTGTTTGTACACCAGTGTACATGTGTTGCTTACTCGGAATTGTAGATTATTAGAAAGCTATTCCAATTAGCCACGCTTATTTCAAAACTCGAATAACACTAGCAATTGCCCCAAGAAGGTGCAATAATGCGTCGATAAAGTAGTTGTTAGAGGGTAAAAGAAGGTAGAAAATGAAAGATTAAATTGAGGTAGTGTATATAAATGGTTGTAATTGATATGATCCTTTTAAATTTTGTGTTGCATGCGACAATGATTAAAAGAATGTGGTGTTCCTAGTGTGTAGGTAATGTCTTTTATTATTTCTATGGGGATGTAAAATTATTTCTAACAATCAAATTTCAATATAAGTATTACGAAAAAAAAGACCTTGATAATTATTTCATTCAAACAATAATCCGCGAGATGTAGAACAGTTGGTGGCGGGGCATGGTTAAGACTCCCCCTAAGCTGAAAGGTCGTCGGTTCTAATCCCGTCGGATACCAAAAATCCAACCATGTTAAGGGTTGGTGCAGTCCAGGCCGGGTGCGATCCCCGGGTGATTTTGACGGCTTAGATGCTCCTGGTTCGTGGTTACTTAGCCAATGGCAACCCTGCTAATCAGGGAGGTTCCAAATTACAAAACAAACAAAATGAAATAAGTATATTTTTATTAACATAAAATTGAAATATCAGTGTGTATGTATGTGTGTTCTATTTCAATGTATAAATATTTTTTTCCTTCGAAAAAAACCATTTTATTCATAGAATAAAACATGAACTGCTCTTTCGAACGACATTATAGCGAACCTAAGTTCCTGATACATCAAAAAAACCAATCCTTGACATAGGATTGCTCGCTAGCACAATGTCATCATCTTTTCTGTTCTCCAAGTACTTGTTCCCACTTGATCTTGTACAAAATTAAGCTCTTTTGTATTCTTTATATTGTTTCATAATGGAAGGTTGATATGCCTTCATTCACTTCTTTTGTCTCCATTAAGCCAAGTTGATATGCTAGTGCCTATTTTGAGAGAGAATCCACTTTCATATTCAATTCTCGGTAAATATGACCAAAAAAGATCATTCTAAAATATGTTTTCGATGTCTGGATATATTTCAATGTATAAATATATGTGTATATATGTTTTGTAATTTGTATATAAAAAAAATCCATTACAATCTACAAGAATTTTACAAAGTTGTTGTTGCGAGTTTGTTATACTCAACTAAAGTTATTGGAGAAGAGAACTCATTATATGCTACAATGGAAAATTTGTTATGACTTTGTTATCTCAATGTTTGTAACTTCAAAAGTGACTTCAACATTGGGGGTCGCAATCCAATGATTGAGATAGTTTTAAATCATAGTTGGAAAGTTAGCTAGAAAGCATTTATAAATATTGATTATGTATTGACATATCACTTTGTGTATGTATATGTGTGTTTTATTTTAGTGCTTAATTATATATGTATATGTGTTGAGTTTTATATGTTCTATAATTTGTATATAAACACATACACGTTAAATATAATTATAATTATAATTAATATAACAAAAACAAAATTAATATAAAAAAAATATAATATTTCAATTTTATGTCAAAATATATGGATATATAAATTACAAAACACACAAAATGAAATAAATGTATTTTTATTGACATAAAATTGAAATATCACTGTGTATGTATGTGCGTTCTAATGTATAAATATATGTGTATATACATTTTGTAATTTGTATATAAAAATATAAATATAGATATACAATCAAACTCAATATAACAAACCCATAATACTTCAATTCTATATCCTTTATAAATGGACATATAAATTAAAAAACAAACAAAATGAAATAAAATGTGTATATTTGTATGTTTAATTTGAATCACTATATA